>NC_069401.1:49255374-49267874 GCF_026875155.1 Cherax quadricarinatus | reverse complement strand
ACAGTGGATCAGAGAATACATGACAGGAAGGCATCAGCGAGTCATGGTACATGACGAGGTGTCAGAGTGTGCGCCTGTGCAGACGAGCCGGGTTCCACAGGGGTTAGTCCTAGGACCAGTGCTGTTTCTGGTATTTGTGAATGACATGACGGAAGGAATAGGAAGGAATAGACTCAGAAATGTCCCTGTTCACCTATGATGTGAAGACAATGAGGAAAATTCAGTCGGAGGAGGATAAGGCAGGGCTACAGAGGGATCTGGACAGGCTGTAGGACTGATCCAGCAACTGGCTCCTGGAGTTCAACCCCGCCAAGTGTAAAGTCATGAAGATCGGGGAAGGGCAAAGAAGACAGCAGACAGAGTACAGTCTAGACTACAAACCTCACCCAAGGAAAAGGATCATGGGATGAGTATAATACCAAGCACATCTGAAGCTCACATCAACCAAATAACTGCTGCAGCATATGAGAGACTTGCAAACCTAAGATCATTCCGACATCTCAGCATGGGGTCTTTCCGGGCCCTATACACCGTATAAATCAGGCCCATATTGGAGTATGCAGCACCAATTTGGAATCCACACCTGGCCAAACACGTCAGGAAATTAGAGAAAGTGCAAAGGTTTGCAACGAGACTAGTCCCGGAGCTAATGGGCATTTCTTACGAGGAGAGGTTAAGAGAATTCGACTTGACGTCACTGGAGGATAGAAGGGACAGGGGGGACATGATAAGGACATATGAAATACTGAGTGGAATCGGCAAGGTGGACAGAGACAGGATATTCCAGAGATGGGGCATAACAACAAGGGGCCACAGTTGGAAGCTAAAGACACAAATGAGTCACAGGGATGTAAGCTTCTCTCTTTTATGTGCGGGTTATTTGTGTATCGTTCCAGTCACGGTATTGTGCCTTTTTGTTATTTATTCAAGGGAATACGGTTGACAATTAGGCTTCCCGACGAGCCACAGAGATACTGGAAAGTATATCTTCAATATAACAGAGGTAGAAAAACGGGATGATGTCCAGTATAACAGAGTGGAAGTAAACTCAACACAGGAGTCGTTCAGTAACGTCATTCGAGCAACAATTAAAAGAGATCAAGAACTGGAGCTCAGCTCTGCAAACTCAAATATGTAGTTGCACATTATTCCTGATAAATATCAGTTTCTTCTACGGAGACCTAGAATCATGGGGTAATGCTCTCAGGACGACACATAATTAGTGTCAAGAATACAAATAGTGAGGCTCTACCACAAAAGAGAAAACCACCTTGACCAGCTACGTGATTGGTGGGAAAATATGCTGCTTGAATTTCATACAAGTAAATGTAAAATAATGGAAGTAGACGGGACAAAGCATACCACATGATTAAAGAAAAACCTAAAGAAGCCGATGTGTTCCCAGAAACACACGTGAGCTAATAAACAGTAACATACACTAAACTAGAAAACATTCTACTGATCTGAGCTATTACAAATAAGGATGAGTTAAAGACATTATACAGTGAATCACTGAACTGTAGTGTATCTCTGTACTGTAGTGTATCACTGTACTGTAATGTATCACAGTACTGAAGTGTATCACTGTACTGTAGTGAATCACTATAATGTAGTGTATCACTGTACTGTAGTGTATCACTGTACTGTAGTGTATCACTGAACTGTAGTGTATCACTGAACTGTAGTGTATCACTGTACTGTAGTGATTACTTTACTGTAGTGTATCACTGTACCATAGTGTATCACTGTACTGTAATGTATCACAGAACTGTAGTGTATCACTGTACTGTAGTGTATCACTGTACTGTAATGTATCACTATACTGTAGTGTATCACTGTACTGCAGTGTATCACTATACTGTAGTGTATCACTGTACTGTAGTGTATCACTGTACTGTAGTGTATCACTGTACTGTAGTGTATTACTGTACTGTAGTGTATCACTGTACTGTAGTGTATCACTGTACTGTAGTGTATCACTGTACTGTAGTGTATCACTGTACTGTAATATATCACTGTACTGTAATGTATCACAGTACTGTAGTGTATCACTGTACTGTAGTGTATCACTGAACTGTAGTGTATCACTGTACTGCAGTGTATCAATGTACTGTAATGTATCTCTGTACTGTAGTGTATCACTGAACTGTAGTGTATCACTGAACTGTAGTGTATCACTGTACTGTAGTGTATCACTGTATTGTAATGTATCACAGTACTGTAGTGTATCACTGTGCTGTAGTGTATCACTATACTGTAGTGTATCACTGTACTGTAGTGGATAACTGTACTGCAGTGTATCACTGTACTGTAATGTATCACAGTACTGTAGTGTATCACTGTACTTTAATGTATCACAGTACTGTAGTGTATCACTGTACTGTAGTGGATCAATGTACTGTAGTGTATCACTGTACTGTTATGTATCACTATACTGTAGTGTATCACTGTACTGTAGTGTATCACCATACTGTAGTGTATCACTGTACTGTAGTGGATCACTGTACTGTAGTGTATCACTGTACTGTAATGTATCACAGTGCTGTAGTGTATCACTGTACTGTAGTGTATCACTATACTGTAGTGTATCACTGTACTGTAGTGGATCACTGTACTGTAGTGTATCACTGTACTGTAGTGGATCACTGTACTGTAGTGTATCACTGTACTGTAGTGGATCACTGTACTATAGTGCATCACTGTACTGTAGTGTATCAATGTACTGTAGTGGATCACTGTACTGTAGTGCATCACTTTACTGTAGTGGATCACTGTACTGTAGTGTATCATTGGACTGTAGTGTATCACTGTACCATAGTGAATCACTGTACTGTAGTGTGTTACTGTATTAAAGTATCACTTTACTATAGTGTATCACAGTACTGTAGTGTATCTGTACTGTAGTGTATCACTATACTGTAGTGTATCACTATACTGTAGTGGATCACTGTACTGTAGTGTATCATTGTACTGTAGTGTATCACTGTACTGTAGTGTATCATTGTACTGTAGTGTATCATTGCACTGTAGTGGATCACTGTACTGTAGTGCATCACTTTACTGTAGTGGATCACTGTACTGTAGTGTATCACTGTACTGTAGTGTATCACTGTACCATAGTGTATCACTGTACTGTAGTGTATTACTGCATCAAAGTATCACTGTACTATAGTGTATCACAGTACTGTAGTGTATCTGTACTGTAGTGTATCACTATACTGTAGTGTATCACTGTTTTGTAGTGTATCACTTTACTGTAGTGTATCACTGTACTGTAGTGGATCACTGTACTGTAGTGTATCACTGTACTGTAGTGGATCACTGTACTGTAATGTATCACTGAACTGTAGTGTATCACTGTACTGTAGTGTATCACTATACTGTAGTGTATCACGGTACCGTAGTGTATCGCTGTACTGTAGTGTCTCACTATACTGTAGTGTATCACTGTACCGTAGTAATACACTGTACTGTAGTGTATCACTGTACCATAGTGTATCACTGTACTGTAGTGTATTACTGGATTAAAGTATCACTGTACTATAGTGTATCACTGTACTGTACTGTATCGCTGTACTAATCACTACATAGCTATGCATAACTGTACTAGAGTGTATCACTGTACTGTAGTGTATCACTGTACTGTAATGTATCACTTTACTGTAGTGTATCACTGTACTGTAGTGTATCACTGTGCTGTAGTGTACCATCTTACTGTAGTGTACCACTGTACTGTAGCGTATCATTGTACTGTAGTGTATCACTGTACTGTAGTGTATCACTGTACTGTAGTGTACCATTGTACTGTAGTGTATCACTGTACTATAGTGTACTACTGTACTGTAGTGCATCACTGAATTATAGTGTAACACTGTATTGTACTGTATCACTGTACTGATCACTACATAGCTGTGTATCACTGTTCTGTAGTGTATCACTGAATTAGAGTGTATCACTGTACTGATCACTACATAGCTGTGGATCACTGTACTGTAATGTATCACTGTACTGTAGTGTATCACTACTGTAGTGTATCACTGTACTGATCACTACATAGCTGTGTATCACTGTAATGTAGAGCATCACTTTACTGTAGTGTATCACTACTGTAGTGTATCACTTTACTATAGTGTATCACTGCACTGTAGTATATCAATGAACTCTAGTGTATCATTGTACTGTAGTGTATCACTGTACTCTAGTGTATCATTGTACTGTAGTGTATCATTGCACTGTAGTGGATCACTGTACTGTAGTGCATCACTTTACTGTAGTGGATCACTGTACTGCAGTGTATCACTGTACTGTAGTGTATCACTGTACCATAGTGTATCACTGTACTGTAGTGTATTACTGTATTAAAGTATCACTGTACTATAATGTATCACAGCACTGTAGTGGATCACTGTACTGTAGTGTATCACTGTACCATAGTGTATCACTGTACTGTAGTGCATTACTGTATTAAAGTATCACTGTACTATAGTGTATCACAGAACTGTAGTGTATCTGTACTGTAGTGTATCACTATACTGTAGTGTATCACTGTTTTGTAGTGTATCACTTTACTGTAGTGTATCACTGTACTGTAGTGGATCACTGTACTGTAGTGTATCACTGTACTGTAGTGGATCACTGTACTGTAATGTATCACTGAACTGTAGTGTATCACTGTACTGTAGTGTATCACTATACTGTAGTGTATCACGGTACCGTAGTGTATCGCTGTACTGTAGTGTATCACTACACTGTAGTGTTTCACTGTACCGTAGTGTATAACTGTACTGTAGTGTATCACTGTACTGTAGCGTATCACTGCACTGTAGTGTATCACTGTACTGTAGCGTATCACTGTACTGTAGTGGTTCACTGTACTGTAATGTATCACTGAACTGTAGTGTATCACTGTACTGTAGTGTATCACTATACTGTAGTGTATCACGGTACCGTAGTGTATCGCTGTAGTGTATCACTATACTGTAGTGTTTCACTGTACCGTAGTGTATAACTGTACTGTAGTGTATCACTGTACTGCAGTGTATAACTGTACTGTAGTGTATCACTGTACTGTAGTGTATCACTGAACTGTAGTGTATCACTGAACTTTAGTGCATCACTGTACTGTAGTGTCACTGTACTGAAGCTTATCACTGTCCTGTAATGTATCACTGTACTGTAGTGTATCACTGTACTGCAGTGTACTACTTTACTGTAGTGTTTCACTGTACTGCAGTGTATCACTGTACTGCAGTGTATCACTGTACTATAGTGTATCACTGAACTGTTGTGTATCACTGTACTGTAGTGTATCACATTAGTGCATCACTGCACTGTAGTGTATCACTGTACTGTAGTGTATCACTGTACTGTAGTGTGTCACTGTACTGTTGTGTATCACTGTACTGTAATGTATCACTGTACGATAGTGTATGACTGTACCGTATTGTATCACTGTGCTGTAATGTATCACTGTACTGTAGTGTATTACTGTATTGTGATGTATCACTGAACTGTAGTGTATCACTGTACTGTAATGTATCAATGTACTACAGTTTATCACTGTACTGATAACTACATAATTGTGTATCACTGTACTATAGTTTATCACTGTACTGTATCACTGAACTCTAGTGTATTACTGTACTGTAGTGTATCACTGTTCTGTAGAGTATCACTTTACTGTAACGTATCACTGCACTGTAGTGTATCACTGTACTGTAGTGTATCACTTAACTGTAACGTATCACTGCACTGTAGTGTATCACTGTACTGTAATGTATCACTGTACCGTAGTGTATCACTGTACCGTAGTGTATCACTGTGCTGTAGTGTATTACTGTACTGTAGTGTATCACTGTACTGTAGTGTATCACTGTACTGTAGTGTATCAATGAACTCTAGTGTATCATTGTACTGTAGTGTATCACTGTACTCTAGTGTATCATTGTACTGTAGTGTATCATTGCACTGTAGTGTATCACTTTACTATAGTGTATCACTGTACTATAGTTTGTCACTACTGTCGGAGTGATGCACTGTATAGTGTATGACTGTACTATAGTATCACTGTAATGTAGTGTATTACTGTACTGTAGTGTATCACTGTACTGTAGTGTACCATTGTACTGTAGTGCATCACTGTACTATAGTGCATCACTGTACTGTAGTGCATCACTGAATTATAGTGTATCATTGTATTGTCCTGTATCACTACACAGCTGTGTATCACTGTACTGTAATGTATCACTGTACTGTAGTGCATCACTGAATTATAGTGTATCACTGTATTGTCCTGTATCACTACACAGCTGTGTATCACTGTACTGTAATGTATCACTGTACAGTAGTGTATCACTGAATTATAGTGTATCACTGTACTGATCACTACATAGCTGTGTATCACTGTACTGTAATGTATCACTGTACTGTAGTGTATCACTGAATTATAATGTATCACTGTACAGATCACTACATAGCTGTGTATCACTGTACTGTAGAGTATCACTTTACTGTAGTGTATCACTACTGTAGTGTATCACTTTACAGTAGTGTATCACTGCACTATAGTGTATCAATGAACTCTAGTGTATCATTGTACTGTAGTGTATCACTGTACTCTAGTGTATCATTGTACTGTAGTGTATCATTGCACTGTAGTGTATCACTGTAATGTAGAGTATCACTGTACCATAGTGTATCACTGTTCCGTAGTGTATCACTGTACCGTTGTGTATCACTGTTTTGTAGTGCATCAATTTACTGTAGTGTATCACTGTACTGTAGTGGATCACTGTACTGTAGTGTATCACTGTATTGTAGTGGATCACTGTATTGTAATGTATCACAGAACTGTAGTGTATCACTGTACTGTAGTGTATCACTATACTGTAGTGTATCACGGTACCGTAGTGTATCACTGTACTGTAGTGTATCACTATACTGTAGTGTATCACTGTACCGTAGTGTATCACTGTGCTGTAGTGTATTACTGTACTGTAGTGTATCACTGTACTGTAGTGTTTAACTGTACTGTAGTGTATCACTGTACTGTAGCGTAACATTGCACTGTAGTGTATCACTGAACTGTAGTGCATCACTGTACTGTAGTGTGTCACTGTACTGTAGCTTATCACTTCCTGTAATGTATCACTGCACTGTATGTATCACTCTACTGCAGTGTAGTACTCTAGTGTAGTGTATCACTGTACTGTAGTGTATCACTGTACTGTAGTGTATCACTGTACTGCAGTGTATCACTGCACTGTAGTGTATCACTGCACTGTAGTGTATCAATGAACTCTAGTGTATCACTGTACTGTAGAGTACCACTGTACTGTAGTGTATCACTGTACTGTAGTGTATCACTGTACTGTAGTGTATCACTGTACTGTAGTGTATCACTGAATTATAGTGTATCACTGTACTGATCACTACATAGCTGTGTATCACTGTACTGTAATGTATCACTGTACTGTAGTGTATCACTGAATTATAATATATCACTGTACAGATCACTACATAGCTGTGTGTCACTGTACTGTAGAGTATCACTTTACTGTAGTGTATCACTACCGTAGTGTATCACTTTACAGTAGTGTATCACTGCACTATAGTGTATCAATGAACTCTAGTGTATCAATGTACTGTAGTGTATCACTGTATCACTGTACTCTAGTGTATCATTGTACTGTAGTGTATCATTGCACTGTAGTGTATCACTGTAATGTAGAGTATCACTGTACCATAGTGTATCACTGTTCCGTAGTGTATCACTGTACCGTTGTGTATCACTGTTTTGTAGTGCATCAATTTACTGTAGTGTATCACTGTACTGTAGTGGATCACTGTACTGTAGTGTATCACTGTATTGTAGTGGATCACTGTATTGTAATGTATCACAGAACTGTAGCGTATCACTGTACTGTAGTGTATCACTATACTGTAGTGTATCACGGTACCGTAGTGTATCACTGTACTGTAGTGTATCACTATACTGTAGTGTATCACTGTACCGTAGTGTATCACTGTGCTGTAGTGTATTACTGTACTGTAGTGTATCACTGTACTGTAGTGTTTAACTGTACTGTAGTGTATCACTGTACTGTAGCGTATCATTGCACTGTAGTGTATCACTGAACTGTAGTGCATCACTGTACTGTAGTGTGTCACTGTACTGTAGCTTATCACTTCCTGTAATGTATCACTGCACTGTAGTGTATCACTCTACTGCAGTGTACTACTCTAGTGTAGTGTATCACTGTACTGCAGTGTATCACTGTACTGTAGTGTATCACTGTACTGTAGTGTATCACTGTACTGCAGTGTATCACTGCACTGTAGTGTATCACTGCACTGTAGTGTATCAATGAACTCTAGTGTATCACTGTACTGTAGAGTACCACTGTACTGTAGTGTATCACTGTACTGTAGTGTATCACTGTACTGTAGTGTATCACTGTACTGTAGTGTATCACTGTACTATAGTGTATCACTGTACTGATCAGGTAAACTCCAGGTAAACTACATAGCTGTGTATCACTGTACTATAATGTGTCACTGTACTGTAGTGTATCACTTTACTGTAGTGTATCACTGTACTGGTGTATCATTGCACTGTAGTGTATCACTGCATTGTGGTGTATCAATGAACTCTAGTGTATCACTGTACTGTAGAGTACCACTGTACTGTAGTGTATCACTGTACTGTAGTGTATCACTGTTCTGTAGTGTATCACTGTACTGTAGTTTATAACTGTACTCTAGTTTATCACTGTATTGTGGTGTATCACTTTACTGTAGTGTATCACTGTACTGATTACTACATAGCTGTTTATTACTGTACTATAGTGTATCACTGTACTGTGGTGTATCACTGTACTGTAGTGTATCACTGTACTGATTACTACATAGCTGTGTATTACTGTACTATAGTGTATCACTGTACTGTAGTGTATCACTGTACTATAGTGTATCACTGTACTATTGTACCACTGTACTGTAGTGTATCACTGTACTGTAGTGTATCACTGTACGAGTGTATCACTGTCCTGTAGTGTATCACTGTTCTGTAGTTATCAATGTACTGTAATGATCACTACATAGTAGTGTATCACTGTATTATACAGTGTATTACTGTACTGTAGTGATCACTTCATAGTAGTGTCTCTGTACTGTTGTGTCTCACTACATTGTAGTGTATCACTACGTTGTAGTGTATCATTGTGTTGTAGTGATCACTACATAGTATTGTACCACTACATAGTATTGCACCACTACATAGTATTGTACCACTACATAGTATTGCACCACTACATAGTATTGTACCACTACATAGTATTGTACCACTACATAGTATTGCTACGACTTTGATGTGTAACTTGCATAAAATGGTCCTTACTCCGAAATGGCTCCTCAATCTGCTGCACTAAAAAAACATAGCCACTCTAGGGCTATCATGCACTATGAAGGATGAGTGCAAATAATTAATATAGTATATGAAAAGACAAACAAATTCATCTATACAAAAACATATATAATATTAATAATAGTAACTTATATACAACTTATAACTACAAAAAAACCCTGGTCACAGACCGGGCCGCGGGGGCGTTGACCCCCGAAACTCTCTCCAGGTAATCTCCAGGTAAACACTCCAGTTCACTTTAGCTCACTAGCACACTGCTACCAATGAGTTAAAATAAATCATCCGGGAGGCTCCATGACATACACAACCACCTCCTCGTTTCTGCCTGGTAGACTTATTACCAACAGGCAAAACACAATACAGTACTCCCGCATAAACAGGCCTCTGCATACTAGGGCCTTATAAATAAACATGAGAGCAATTAAACTTAAACACCTATAGTATACACTAAAAAAAATTATCAAAATTACCTACTCGAACTACCGCCCAAACATGATGACTTTACCCCCGTCACCACCTGACTCAAACTCTACTAAACACGGCCCCTCAAGGAAGGCTCCTTGATGTTGGTGAGGGGCTCTTGATTTAGGGAATTGGATCTGTGCTCCAGTTCCCCGAATTAAGCCTGAATGCCTTCCACATCCCCCCCCCCAGGCGCTGTATAATCCTCCGGGTTTAGCGCTTCCCCCTTGATTATAATAATAATAATAATCTACTAACACACTTCTCATCTGCTCCTGTCCTGGCCACTGCCTGACTGACAGGAATAAAACGCGTTCGCTTTCATGGAATAATACACGTCCGCTTTCGGTATACTACACGGAATATGACAATATATATGGAGCGTTATTTTACATAAATATTATTTTACAGTACTCCGTAACAGTAGTGTGCCACTACACAGTAATGTACCACTACATAGTAGTGTACAACTACACAGTAGGGTTTTACTACATAGTAGTGTATCACTACACAGTAGTGCACCACTACACCGTAGTGTATCACTACACAGTAGTGTATCACTACATAGTAGTGTATCACTACATAGTAGTGTATCACTACACAGTAATGTATCACTATATAGTAGTGCACCACTACACCGTAGTGTATCACTACATAGTAGTGTATCGCTACACAGTAGTGTATCACTACATAGTAGTGTTTCACTGTACTGTAGTGTACTACTACACAGTAGCGTATCAAATATATGTTCAGCTCTTCCTTCAATACTCTTCTTAGGGAAATATACTGTATTATAGATACGTTGAAGGGAAAAAAAGTTAAACGGTTTTATCCATTTATTTTTAGAAAATTTAGGAAATATATTGGCATAATTTTTCTATATTACAGATGAATTTCAGTGACTTGAGCTTTTAATGCACATTACTAATATGGTGTGATGTGTGTGCAGGAGGTTACACGTAATTTCAGTGAGCAAGCATCCTTCCTAGTGGTACTCGGCAGCACAACTATTCTCAAGGGTAACATGATTGTGGGTTTCTTCCCATTCTGTTTGTCTCATCAGCGAGACGCAGCTCTCACATTCTTGCCTATTCCTCTGGCCTCTCGGAACGTGTGTGTGTATGAGTTTGTGTATGTGTGTGTGTGTGTGTGTGTGTGTGTGTGTGTGTGTGTGTGTGTGTGTGTGTGTGTGTGTGTGTGTGTGTGTGTGTGTGTGTGTTTATGTGTGTGTGTGTGTGTATGAATTTGTATATGTGTGTGTGTGTGTGTCAACAATCAATATTTGCACCAATAACTCATTACAGTTGTGACCGGGTGTGGAAGTGTGAATTGCTCATTACACTATAATTTGTTCATGATTGTAGCCATGTATAAACGTAAGTAACCATTCTTACAGTATTCATTACCTTTGTAACTTGTGAGTTCATTACCTTGTACCTAGTTCAGCCATCAAAACTTTGGGGCCCAGTCCCTGGACCCATTACGTACCTCTGTAATCTGTAAATACCTTTGTAACTTGTCATGATTGTGACTAGACCTACCTGGAGTTCATTACCTTTGTAAATTTTGAGTTCATTACCTTTGTAAATTGTGAATTCATTACCTCTGTAACTTGCTCAGCTATCAAAACTTTGGAGTCCAGTCCCTGGACCAATTATGTACCTCTGTAATCTTTTGACTACCGCCCACAGGATGGGTATGAGGTGCATAATAAATATATTAAACTAACTCTCGGAGCCCTCTTTAATAGACAGAAAGCTCTGTTCTCCACGTGGCTTTTAATCATGCTTACAGTCACGGGAAGTGCTTTGCATATCATTTCAAAGGCTCTCAAGCCAGGCATTTGACCACCCCTAGGATTCGATCGACAATAGTCCACTAACATCCAGGTACCTATTTATTGCAAGAGGAACAGGGAAAGCAGGTAAAGGGAGACTTGTCCATACATCTCGATCTACCAAGGTTTAGAACCCCCTCTGGTTGTAAACGGAATGTGCTGACCACTGTATCACTGGTCACTCGTACTGCATAGTCTTGTTCGTTTCCATTTACTTCATGCGGTCATCTATTTTGACTTTTTTTTGTAAGAAAGACTGTGCTTTAAATCACGATGGGGTGCAACTCTCTTTATTTCTTTTGAGAGAAGGATTAGAGCCTAGGAAAGGGAATGCAGCTCTTCTTGCAATAGGTGACGGTGGATTTTACGAGTAGAGGAAAAGCCCTTTCTACCTGTTCTCAGGTGGAAAGGGTTTATCCTCCACTGCCTTATCCTCTACCTGGCCCACATGCGAAAAATAGCATGTTTAAAAACACTTTTACACGAGCTGTGGGCGACGCGGTAACTACTTGTATGACGTAAGATGAATTAAATGTTAATTTCTTGTCAAACGGTGAGTCGTTCGGTACTATGATGGAGGCTGCTTGTTAAATGATGAGTCTTCTGGTGTTGCAATTATCATTATTATGTGAATGAAGAAGCACTAAATCCGTAATGGTCATACAACACCTGCAGAATTGGAGGGAATGGGATTTGATTCGACGAGGGAAAAAAAGGCTACCTCAGTTCTCCAAACCAAGATCCCCTGATCAGCATCTTTCATTCTTCCTGCTTGCC
>NC_069401.1:49240374-49252874 GCF_026875155.1 Cherax quadricarinatus | reverse complement strand
TATATATAATATATATATATATATATATATATATATATTATATATATATATATTATACATGTAGTGCCGAATATGTAAAACTGGTCAATTAGCAAGAACTCATTTAAAATTAAGTCCTTTCTAAAATTTTCTCTTGTACGTTTAAAGATATATTTTTTTCATTAATGTTAATGTAAAAAATTTTAATTTTGCACCAAAAGAATCTTAGGAAACTTACTTAACCTTATTATAACAAGAATAATTTATTTTAGCCTAACCCAACTAAATATATTTTAGATTTGTTTACAGTAATTTAATACTAAGCAAACACAGTGAAATATATTTTTTTCGTTAGGTTCAGAATGATTTTGGCGAAATTATTGCATACACAAATTTTTGCTTGTCCTATATGGCAAGATGAGCGTTGCTATTTAGGCCAAGATCGCAAGTTCTGCCTATTCGGCACGACATATATATATATATATTATATATATATATATATATATATATATATATATATATATATATATATATATATAATATATATATATTGAGGAATTGTTAAATGTTGATGAAGATAGGGAAGGTGTGATTTCGTGTACAGGGCAAGGAGGAATAGCATCTTATAAAAGTGAGGAAGAACCAGTTGTGAGTGTGAGGGAAGTGCGTGCGGCAGTTAGTAGAATGAAAGGGGGTAAAGCAGCTGGGATTGACTGGACAAAGATAGAAATGTTAAATGCAGGTGGGGATATAGTTTTGGAGTGGTTAGTGTTTTTACTTAATAAATATTTGGAAGAGGGCAAGGTACCTAGGGATTGGCAGAGAGCATGCATAGTTCCTTTGTATAAAGGCAAGGGGGACAAAGGAGAGTGTAAAAATTATAGGGGAATAAGTCTGTTGAGTATACCTGGTAAAGTGTATGGTAGAGTTATTATTGAAAGAATTAAGAGTAAGACGGAAAGCAGGATAGCAGATGAGCAAGGAGGCTTTAGGAAGGGTAGGGGGTGTGTAGACCAAGTGTTTGCAGTGAAACATATATGAGAACAGTAATTAGATAATGGTAAAGAGGTTTTTGTGGCATTTATGGATTTGGAAAAGGCGTATGATAAGGTGGATAGGGGGCAATTTGGCAGATGTTGCAAATAGGATTTAGGTAACTGAAAGCAGTGATGAGTCCTTACGAGGATAGTGATGCTCAGGTTAGAGTATGTAGACGAGAGGGAGATTATTTCCCAGTAAAAGTAGGCCTTAGACAGGGATGTGTGATATCACCATGGTTGTTTAATATACTTATAGATGGAGTTGTAAGAGAAGTGAATGCTTGTGTGCTGGCAAGAGATGTGGAGTTAAAAGATTCAGAATCTAACACAAAGCGGGAGTTGTCACAGTTGCTCTTTGCTCATAACACTGAAGAGAAGGCGCAGAGGTTGGTATATAATATATATTTGTAATACAATATTTGTTGCGTAACTGTATATAATGGCAGTGTAAGTCACAACTCTGGAGCCATATTGGCTGTTTGGAACTCATCAGAGCAAGGAAGAACAATAATGTTCTACACCTTCTTTTGGCCAAATTTACGGTAAACACAGCGTGCGTGCTGCACATCAGCAAAGACATATCCCCAGGTGGAGCTGTCGAGCCGGAGGACCCTTATTTATATCTTTCAATCAGGTAAATTTACCACACACAGCTGTGTGTGTGTGTGTGTGTGTGTGTGTGTGTGTGTGTGTGCATGAGTGTATTTAGTTGTGTATATGAGAATACACGTATACATGTGTATATGTCGGTGACTCACAGGTAAGACATGTAGACCGTGCTTTCTGTAACAGAGATAGGAAGGTGAGACAAAAGAGGTGTTTCAAAGGAGCTGGTGTTAGTGACATAGTCAACAAGTTGGATAATAGATAAGACTACCGTAGTCGTGAAGATTCTTCACGGCTATGGTGCTATTCACACCAACACCAAGGCTGAGGGACTGATTGTCTCATCTTTTGTATATGGTTCTTCTGCTTTCAAATTATGTCCTAGAATTTGTATTAATAAAGCCACTGGATGGCGAAACGCCAACATTAAAGATACCAAGATGTTTCATATGTGTCTAATTTTCACTATACATGCTGCCCAAAGAATGTTTATTCCATATAAAGAAATAAGATCGAATAGAAATGACCCGAAATGGATGAATAATAGGTTAAAATATCTTTTAGGGCAGAAGTAAGGAATTTATATGCGCATCATAAGAGGTGAGGGCCATCTTATAAATCAATATATTCACATTAAGAGGGACATTAAAAAAGGGGATAGGAAAAGCAAAACGGGACTATGAAATTAAAGTTGCTAGGGATTCGAAAACTAACCCAAAAGGTTTTTCCCAGGTTTATAGAACAAAAGTTAGAGAAAAGATAGGTCCCCTTAAAAATAACTCTGGGCATCTTACTGACAAGGAGAATGAAATAGGCTCGATTTTTAATAATTATTTTTCCCCAGTTTTCACACAGGACACTAACAATATCCCAATAATTAATTTTTATATTGGGCCTGAAGAAGATAAATTATGTAATATCACAGTCACTAGCAATATGGTTACCAAACAAGTGGATCGATTGAAGCAAAATAAATCGTCTGGCCTTGATGAGCTTTTTTCAAGGGTTTAAGGAGTGCAAAATGGAACTTTGTAAACATTGATTAATATTTTTAATATATCTCGTTAAACAGGTGTAGTGTCAGATATGTGGAAGATGGCAATGTAATTCCTATATTTAAAGCAAGGGACAAGTTGTTACCGTCAAATTACCGCCCAGTAAGCCTGACCTCACCTGTAGGCAAATTACTAGAATCAATTATAGCTGATATTATAAGAAACCATCTTGATAAGCATAATTTGATTAATGATACTCAGCATGGATTCACGAGAGGCCGTTTCTGCCTAACTAATTTACTAACATTCTTCTGTAAGTTTTTGAGGCAGTTGCTCATGATAAAGAATTCGATATTGTTTATTTAGATTTTAGTAAGGCTTTTGATAGAGTTCCGCAACAGAAACTGTTAAGTGGCAGCCCAAAGTACTGGGGGAAAAGTGTTGTCATGGATCGAGTCATGGCTCACAAACAGAAAGCAGAGTGTGCATAAACAGAGTTAAATCTGGGTGGGGATCTGTAACAAGTGGCGTTCCACAAGGAACAGTTTTAGGCCCATTATTGTTTATAATATATATTAATAACCTTAAAGAGGGAATTACTAGTGATATGAGAAAATTCGCTGATGACACGAAGATATGTTGGATAAATGATTCTTATGTAATTGAGGTGAATCATAGAATTGATGAGGGGAAAAGGGTGAGTGGTGCACTTAGGAGTCTGTGGAGACAAAGAACTTTGTCCTTGGAAGCAAAGAGGGGAATGTATGAGAGCATGTTTTACCAACGATCTTATATGGGTGTAAAGCATGGGTGACGAATGGTGCAGCGAGAAGAAGGTTGGAGGCAGTGGAGATGTCATGTTTGAGGGCAATGTGTGGTGTGAATATAATGCAGAGAATTCGTAGTTTGAAAGTTAGGAGGAGGTGCGGGATTGCCAAAACTGTTGTCCAGAGGGCTGAGGAAGGGTTGTTGAGGTGGTTTGGACATATAGAAAGAAGGGAACGAAACAGAATGATTTCGAGAGTGTATAAATCTGTAATGGAGGGAAGGTGGGGTAGGGGTCGGCCTAGGAAAGGTTGGAGGGAGGGGGTAAAGGAGGTTTTGTGTGCGATGGGCTTGGACTTCCAGCAAGCATGCGTGAGCGTATTTGATAGGAGTGAATGGAGACAAATGGTTTTTAATACTTGAAGTGCTGTTGGAGTGTGAGCAAAGTAACATTTATGAAGGGATTCAGGGAAACCGGCAGGCCGGACTTGAGTCCTGGAGATGGGAAGTACAGTGCCTGCATTCTGAAGAAGGGGTGTTAATGTTGCAGTTTTATAAACTGTAGTATAAAGCACCCTGCCTTGGTGGGAGTCGGCCGTTGTGTTAATAAATAAACTAAAATGTCGATGTCACGGAACCTCAGGAGGATTTAGACAAACGGAGTTCCTCAATACATAACTTTTGGAGTCCTGTTACTTTTCCTTCTTGAAATAAATCCTAGTAATCTGTTAACCTTATTGCACACACTTAGGCACTGTTGCCTTGACTATAGGTTTCTGCTTACCATGACTCCCAAGTCCTTTTCACACTGTACGATCAAGCTCTACTTCACCTAGTTTATAACTTTGAGGGTTATTCTCATTCCCAAGGACTAGACCCTTACAATTGTCCACACTGAACTTCATTTGCCACTTTTCAGACCAAGATAATTAATTTGTCCAAATTCTTCTGAAGTTGATTGGTATCCTCCTCAGAATCAATCATTCGGCCTATATTTGTATCATCAGCAAATTTGCTTATGTCACTTGTAATTCCTTCATCAAGGTCGTTAGTGTAAATTATGAACAACAATGGGCCTAAAACTGATCCTTGTGGAATGCCACTAGTGACCAGTCCCCACTCAGATTTGACCCCATTAATTGAAACTCTGCTTTCTTTTGGTAAGCCATGCCTCTGTCCATGCTATAACTTTTCCTCCTATACCATGAGCTGTCACGTTTCTTAAGAGTCTTTTGTGAGGTACTCTATCGAAGGCTTTACTGAAATCCAAATAAACAACATCATATTCTTTATCAGTGTCTACTGCCCCAAATGTTTTATTAAAGAACATAAGTAAATTTTTCATGCAGGAACGACCTCTCGTGAACCCATGCTGAGATTCATTAATCAAATTATGCTCTTCAAGGTTACTTCAAATAATATCATCTATAATTGATTCTAATAATTCACCTACTATAGACGTCAGGCTTACTGGGCGGTAATTTGATGGAATGGTGAAGAACAGAAGGATTTTAAGGTAATCAGTCCCTCAGCTTGAAGTCCATGTAATCAGTCCATCACCATTCTCCTTTGTATGGACTGATGAAGCCACTGTGTGACGAAACGTTTCCTCAATATAGATACCCAAGTGTTGCACATGTGTCTAATTCATCAACTTGTCGGTTCTCTGAACCATTCATCTACATCAGAAATCTTCCCTATGAGGATAGACTGAGGCCCCTGAATCTGCACTCTTTCTACAGTAGTGATGGACTGAACATATCGATTCCAAGCTGAGGGGCTGACTACCTCAAATTCGTCCACTCCTTACCCCTCCGTATTGTACTGGTCTGATGAAGCCACTGTGTGGCGAAACGTTTCCTTAATAAAGATTCCCATACGTTGCATTAGTGTCTTGACTGCAGTTACTGGGGTAATTCTGTGATATATTGATCGCTTTCCCCAAGCTCATTATTAATCTTAAGATTATTAGTGATTCTGTGTTGGAAAGAATCAAGTCAAGCAGGTTGTTTCTTCTAGTTGATTCTGTCACAAACTGTTTTAAAAAGCAATCCTGAATCGTATGAAGAAAGTCACTAGACTGTCAAACTGTTCCAGTCAATTTGTCTAAAGTTAAACTCTCCCATTAACACAACATTTTCATGTCTAGACGCATTATGAATTTTGTCCCATAGCAGCTTACTGCACTCTCTATCAAGGTTTGGAGGCTATAAATCACAAGCTGAATTAATTTTTCACGACCCTCGAGAAACTGTAGCCAAACAGATTCTGTGTCCGATGGTACCACCCTATCTTTCAGGTTGAACCAGGTCTCTGTTATAGCAATAATATTTATATTACCTGCACATGCAAATAATCGTAGTTCATTTGTCTTATGTCTTAGACTCCTACAATTAGTACAGTAAACCTTAAGGGAGTTTCTGTCCTCTACTGTCTCTGATTGTTGATCAGTTGCTTTGCCATTACTACCAACTTTATTTTGAATATTATCTTTTAAACATATCCCTGAGGGAGCAATGACTCCCTCAATCAAGTTGGATAATGCAACCACTCCGGCCCTGGTGAGATGTACCCTATCCCTTGCATACACATCAAGTTTGCCATAGAATTTGACCCAGTTATCAATGAATGGGATTGCAAGTTCCTTGCAGTACCTGTCTAGGGAGCAATTTACACCAATTTCCCTAGACATCCATTTATTACCCACTCCTCTTCTAGGAAAGATGCTACATAGGGTTGGAACCCATCCCCCCACCCCCCACCCTTAGAACTAATTACATCTATGGCTGACCGGTACTTATTTAGCACCTCCTGTCTTCTGCCCTTCCTGATGTCATTTCCACCAGTACTAAGACGGATAATGGGCTTGTTCCCATTACCTGACATAATATTATCCAACCTGCTGACTATATCATCAAAATCAGCTCCTGGGAAATACACTCTGTCTCATCTTCCCATCACTGTTACAGAAAGCACTGTCCATATAACAGAGAATCGATTTCCTACCTTCAGATCTTCTCTATTAACCTTCCTTATCTTGATGCTTCTTCCTGAAGTGTGAACCACTTGCCTTGAAAGCGGCTTTCACTCTCCAACTCACTGTTGGCAACCGTTTCCTTCTTACCAGATCCAACCATGTCACACTCACTCCCAAACCGATCTAGGCGAATATTCAGCCCCCTATTTTCCTCCTGAAGAGGCAGAGCCTCATTCTCAACACTTTAATCTGAGATTCTAAAACACTTTAGCAAACCATGGTGTTCAGTAACACCCCACGCTAATCCCCTGGACAACTTGGACAAAATGATCTCTTGTATCCACTGACCATTTGGTATTTAATATCTCATGAGTTCTGTATCCTTTCATTAATGGTATTTAATACCGACGAGTTGACCAAATCTAAAGAACCGAACATCAAGGCTGAGAGAGTTATTGCCTTATCTTCCACTGTCTCCTGTGTATACTCACTATTGAATTTATAAAAGTCACTGACTGGCGAAACGTCTTCATAACAAAGATACCCAGTTGTTGCCCGTGTCTCACGCATCATCAGGTTGCACATGTGACTGTTTGCCTAAATATTGCCAATACTGCAACCAATATTTACACATAAGTTCAGCTGTCACGTGTTATGACTGGCATCACCAGAGGTGTGCAAGGTGCCACGCGACCTTGGCACGCATCATCAAACATTGTTAGGCTCCGTCACGCCATCGCCGGTACTGTCAAATCACGATAGGCGTCGTTTATTCGTGATAAACCACCGTAAAACGATGACAGATGGCATCAGATTCAACCGTCTACCAGTTGATATATCTCTGAGAGAGGTGATATATTCTTTCATGAGGATGTTTTCCGCGATAGATGGTAACGTATCTCCTAAAATGTATGACAGTCTAAGTATATTTCTGGGGAGGTTTGTTGAAATTCGTTGGCAAATATTTTTACTGTGAAGATTACCATCCCAGATTTTAAAGTTTGAGAGTCGAGATTCGTCCTCGGTTAAAGTAGAAAGATTTTTAGCTTAAAGTAGAACTTTATCAGGTCAGCTATCTAATAAAAATCTGTTGAGAGTCAAAACTAGTCTATGATTGAAGGTTTACGCTGAACTGCGCATTTCTACCACACGGATTTCAACGGCTTTGCTTTGCTATGTGTCTCTGTATAACCTAACCTGTGGGTAATTTGCCTTCCAAATATAGATCTTTCCCACAGTCTATAATCTTCTAAACGACGCGCTGTAACTGGAAGCATCTCTATAATGGACCTAAATATCTTTGTGCAGACAATAGAGAGGAAATGAAGCCTTACAACATCATTTTTTTAGTGGAACAACGTCTCGCTCTGTGTTAAGCCGTGTAGAGCTATGTGAAGCTCTACAATGGGCGAAACGGTGTCCCAGCAAAAGTTTGTTCTTCAGCATGTGTCTTTTCTTCTGCTTCTGTGTATTTATTGAGGATGAACGAAGCTCTTGAACTGTGAGTACAACTGAAAGTTTTGAACTCACTGGGTCGAAATTTCGTGAGAAACTACCCAAGTGATTCAACTGGGCAGTCCCTTGTTCCCACCTCATATATCTCTTCCAAAAAATGTGTTTCGATCAATATACACTTCACTCTTAGCACAACCATCTGCGGGAGGCACAACCCTCTTAACCTACAACATTAATATCGCAGTTAATAGATAGGACCTTAATTTTCAACGTGGCCATTTCAGTAAACAATAATGTATTTTAATTTACAAAAAAGGTCTTTTCTTGCTTTACAAGAAGGCTCTTTCGGCCTTTAAAACTATCTTCTGAATGTAGAACGAACATGGCCCTTTCTGACTGGAAAATGGTTCCTTCAACCTCAAACAGGCTCTTTTTAATCTACAACATAGCCTTTTCAACGTACGGCATGGCCCATTCCACCTTAAACTCGGCTCTTTTAACATATACTATGGCCCTCGGGAACTACGACAGGGTTTGTTCATCTGATAAAATGACTCATCCTACAAAATGACTCTTTCGACCTACAACAAAGATATCACTACCTTCGTATCTAAAAATGGCTGCAATTAGAATTTACAACACGGGCCTCGAAGACCCACGGTGCCTGTTTACCAACAAAGACAGCAGATCTGTTGTTGTTCTCCTTCTTCTTCTTCTCCATGTTCTACTTGATTTTTATTTATCTCGTTCTTGGAATTCTCTTTCTTGTTATTTTTCTTTTTCTTTGTTTTTCTTCTTGGTCTTCTCGCTTCCTCATCATTTTCTTCTTACTCTCTGGTGATGACCTGGCTCGGCCTTGCCTCTGGGCGCTAACTTAATTTGACCTCAACTTGCCTCGCACCAGTCCCTCTGAGTTGGTGTAATTACCAACCCTAAAACTGGTAAAGTCTCCCCTGATGTAGAGTCAATTATCCTGAGTTGTGAATGCACCTAGATTGAGTTCTCAGGAGGGGGGATTTGCCCCAAGATTTCTTAGTCACCCTGAAGGAGGGCTGTTCCAGGAAAGAGTAGGAGGAAGGAGGGAGGAAATGAGGGAGGTAGAGAGGGAAAAAGGGAGAGAGGGGATAATTGAATGTTCCTCGTTGAAAGTGGGTAAAAGGAGTGCTGCAGTCTAGCGAAGAGATAAGAGCCCTGTGGCCTTGGAAGGTCGCCTGGGACTGGCTGAAAAGTGAAGTGAATCTTTTGTGGATTTGGTGTTAATTATTCTCGGAACACCTGGGTGAGTGGCCAGATGAATCTGTTCTTTTTCGACTTTGAGGGACTTAGGATTTACAATCTGTTGTGAAACAATCAGACACGCGTTGCTTGATTTATTTTGTTTAATTCGGTTTACATTTAACAGAGCTCACAGGGAGACGAGAAGTACACAGCACCAGACAATGAAAACCAGTAGCTAAATGGCTCGCAGTGCTTTCAGTTCACAACCGGTTTAAGTCTTGCGCTAGTCGAGACTATGGACAAGTCTCTTGACACCTGGATATGAAGACTTACTGCCGACAGTACTGAAGAAAGCACATGGATTCAAAGTTAGTTTTCTTTTTTTTGGAACACTGTTTAGCTCCGTGCTGAACTTGATCAAGTTAATGGATTAACTTGATTAAGCTCTATGTAAAAGGAAACGTTGTCGCATTAAAAGTTTGCCCTGCACCTACGTCTTTTCATCTCCTTACTTCTCTTACTCCTCTTCACTTGGCAGTGTCAGCCGACTCTTATGGGTTATATCCTGAGACTGGGCTTAGTAATTAATGACTTAACGTAGGGTAACTCCTAGCTCCACTCTGGATAAAACATCGTAAAAAATGAAATGAAATGCCAATACTTAGGTTGTAAATCCAAAGGTGTAAATGATACTGGTGATTTAGCAATATTTCAGTCATGTAATCACGCTTCTAATTCCGATATGAAAGTCTGCATCAGTCATCAGCATGAAGCTTATATAACAAATCTTTACTTCAGTCTTACCTAACTATAATTCGTATTATAAACACATCAATTTTTTGTTATCTGTGCTTGCAATGGTCGTCATCTGTAACAGTGGCCAGGAATAAACTACCAAAATTCAATGTTAATATATTTTTAGTTTTTTATGTATGAATATATACATATATAATAATATATATATATATAATATATAATATATATATATATATATTATAATATATTATATTATATATATATATATACAATATTAAAATATAAATTTTATAATATATATATAAAATATATATATATAATTATATTATTTATATATATAAATATAAATATATATAATATAATATATAAATATATAATATATATATATAAATATATAATTTTCAATGTGACCACGAACGAGTGGAAATTGACAATAACAACACTGCACTACCCAAAGGGAAACTCGAACCCAAGGTGCTTTGGCCTGCCTCATGAGGCCAAAGCAGCATGGGTTCAAGTTCTTGGTTAGTGCAGTGTTGTTATTGATCAATACCACTCGTTCGTGGTCACAATAATATAAAATACTGCTCGTTGAACTAGTACACCAAACAGGGACTAGAATGAAATTAGGCTAGAATAATCTACACCATCGTGTGTCCTTGGATAGCGAGTACAACATTCAGTTCCGCTGGATGCGCTATTCTTAAGGATCGTATGGTCCAGTGGATAAGGGCGTCATGTGTTTTCGCATACCATGAGGCAGGCCAAAGCAGCATGGGTTCGAGTCCTTGGCTAGTGCAATGTTGTTACTGATGTATATATAAAATATATATATATATATATATATATATATATTATAAAAAAAAAAAATATATATATAAAATTATAATATATATATGTCGTGCCGAATAGGCAGAACTTCCCGATCTTGGCTTAAATAGCAACTCTCATCTTGCCATATAGGACAAGTGAAATTTGTGTATGCAATAATTTTCGCCAAATAAATTCTGAACCTAACGAAAAAAATACATTTCACTGTTTTTGTTTAGTATTAAACTACTGTAAACAAATCTAAAATAATTTAGTTGGTTAGGCTAAAATAAATTTTTCTTGTTATAATAAGGTTAGGTAAGTTTCTAAGATTCTTTGGGGCAAAATTATAAATTTTTACATCAACATTTAAAGAAAAAAAAAATATCTTTAAACGTATAAGAGAATTTTTCAGAAAGGACTTAATTTTAAATGAATTTTTGCTAATTGACCAGTTTTACATATTCAGCACGAAAAAAATAAAAATATAAAAATATATATATATAAATATATATATAATATAATATAATATAATATATAATAAAAATATATATATATAAAATATATATATAAAATATGTTATTGTGTGTGGGGTGTGTGTGTACTCACCTAGTTGTACTCACCTAGTTGAGGTTGCGGGGTCGAGTCCGAGCTCCTGCCCCGCTCTTCGACTTGATCGCTACTAGGTCACTCTCCTGAGCCGTGAAGCTTTATCATACCTCTGCTTAAAGCATGTATGGGATCCTGCCTCCACTACATCGCTTCCCAAACTATTCCCACTTACTGACTAACTCTGTGGCTGAAGAAATTACTTACTTCTAACATCCCTTGATTCATCTGTGTCCTTCAGCTTTCAACAGTGTCCCCTTGTTACTGTGTCCCCAATCTCTGGAACATCCTGTCTTTGTCCACCTTGTCAATCCTCTCATATTTGTATGTCGTTATATGTCCCCCCTATCTCTACCAGTCCTCCAGTGTAGTCAGGTTGATTTCCCTTAACCTCCCTCGTAGACATACCTCTTAGCTCGGGGACTAGTCTTGTGCAAACCTTTGCACTTTCTCTAGTTTCTTGTACGGGTGCTTGGCTAGGTGTTGGGTTCCAACTGGTGCCGCATACTCCCAATATGGGCCTACGTATACGGTGTACAGGTCCTGAACGATTCTTATTAAGATGTCGGAATGCTGTTCTGAAGGTTAGCTAGGCTCCCATATGCTGCCAGCATTATTTGGTTGATGTGCGCTTCAGGAGAATGTGCGGTGTTATACTCACCCCCAAAGATCTTTTTCCTTGAGTGAGTTTGTAGTCCCATCTGACCCCCTTAGACAGTACTCCGTCTGCGCCTTCTATGCCCTTCCCCAATCGTCTGACTTTGCACTTGGAGGATTGAACTCAGGAGCAATTGCTGGACCAGGTCTGCAGCCTGTCCAGATCCCTTTGAAGTTCCTGCCTGTCTTCGATCGAGTGTATTCTTCTCATCAACTTCAAGTCATCTTACAAACAGGGACACCTCATAGTCTATCCTTCCGTCATGTCGTTTCATGTCGTGGTGTGTGTGTGTGTGGGGTGTGTGTGTGTGTGTGTGTTGTGTGTGTGTGTGTGTTGTGTGTGGTGTGTGTGCTTGTGTGTGATCTAGTGCCTAATATGGTAAAACTTGTGATTTTGGCTTAAATAGCAATGCTCTCTTGCTTGAAAAAGAAACGAAAATATGTGTATCAATAATTCGCAAATCATTCTGAACTAAAGAAAAAAATAATATATTATTTGTTTATTATTAAATTATTGTATACTTGTCTAAAATATATTTAGTTTTTTTTGGTGCAAAATTAATAATTTTTTACATTAACATAATGAAAAAAATATTTTAAACGTATAAGAGAAAATTTTTCGGAAAGGGGTTA
>NC_069401.1:49230374-49235374 GCF_026875155.1 Cherax quadricarinatus | reverse complement strand
AACACAGGAAATATATTTTTTTTTCGTTAGGTTCAAATATTTCGTGAAATTATTGCAATACCACAAATTTTTCACTGTCCTATATGGCAAGAGAGCGTTGCTTATTTAAGCCAAGATCGCGACGGGCTGGAGTTTTGAGACTCAATGGACCCGCGGGTTCATCCCGGCCGGGGTATGGATTAATTTTGCAATCGTGTCATTACGATTCTTAAGTCACAATAAAGTATTATTATTTTCGTTATGTTCAGAATGATTTGGCGAAATTATGCATACACAAATTTTTCACTTGTCCTATATGGCAAGATGAACGTTGCTATTTTAAGCCAAGATTGCAAGTTCTTCCTATTCGGCACGACATATATATATATATAAAAATAAAATATATATATAAATATAAATATAATATATATATATATATATATATATCTATATATATATAAGTCGTGCGAATATGTAAAACTGGTCAATTAGCAAGAACTCAATAAAATTAAGTCCTTCTAAAATTTTAATCTTATACGTTTAAAGATATCATTTTTTCATTAATGTGAGAAAAAAATTATAATTTGCACCAAAAGAAACTTAGCAAACTTACCTAACCCTTATTAATAACAAGAACAATTTATTTTTAGCCCTAACCCAACTAAATAGATTTTTAGAATTTGTTTACAATGAATTTTAATACTAAACAAACACAGTGAAATATATATTTTTTTCGCCAGGTTCAGAATGATTTTGGCGAAATTATAGCAAACACAAATTTTCGCTTGTCCTATAATGGCAAGATGATCGTTGCTAATTAGGCCAAGATCGCAAATTCTGCCTATTCGGTCGGCACGACATATAACTATATATATATAAATATATAATATATATATATATATATAAATATCTATATATATATATATATATATATATATAATACTATATATATAAATAAAATATCTATAAATATATTATATATAAAAAATATATATATATAAAATATAATATATATAATATATATATATAATATAAATATATATATATATTATATATATATATATGTCGTGCCGAATATGGTAAAACTGGTCAATTACAAAACTCATTTTAAAAATAAGTTCTTTCTTCTTAAAATTTTTCTCTTATAGTTTAAAGATATATTTTTTCCATAAAGTTAAGCAAAACTTTATAATTTTGCAACAAAAGAATCTTAGAAACTTACCTAACCTGTTATAAGAAACTCAATTTATTTGCCTAACCCAACTAAATATATTTTAGATTTGTTTACAATAATTTAAATACTAAACAAACACAGTGACATATATTTTTTTCGTTTGTTCAGAACAATGATTTTGGGCAATATTAATGCATACACACATTTTCACATTGTCCTATATGGCAAGATGAGCGTTTGCTAATTTAAGCCAAAATCGCAAGTTCTGCTATTCGCACGACATATATATAATATCTATATATATCTATATCAAATATATAATATATATATAAATATAAATATATATTTTTATATATACTATATTATATATATAGCAATGGCAAGTAACCCCTACTCCTGTAGACACTTACTAAAAAAGAGAAGAAAAGAAAAACTTTATAAAACTGGGATCTTGAATTGTGCGTGGATGTAGTGCGGATGACAAGAAACAGATGAATGCTGATGTATGAATAAAAGAAGTGGATTCCAGGCCCTAAGCGAAACAACGCCTGAGGGGTAGGGGAGTTTCGGTGGGGGGAAATAAATGGGATTAAATCTGGAGTATCTGAAAGAGTAGAGGCAAAGGAAGGGGTAGCAGTAATGTTGGAGGATCAGTTATGGAAGAGAAAAGAGACTATGAATGTGTAAATTCAAAATTATGTGGATTAAAGTAAAGGTTTGGATTGCGAAAAGTGGTTCATAATAACGTGTAAGCACCCGCAAAGAGAGGAATTGTAGAGGAGAGAAAAGATTTTGGGAGAATGTTAAGAGAATGTATATGAGCCTTTAAGGCCAATATGAGAGAGCAATTGTGTTAGGGATCTGAATACTAAAGTAGGATAAACTTCAGAGAGGGTGTGGTAGGTAAGTTTTGGGGTGCCAGGGTGTAAATGATAATGGGAGCCCTTTGATTGAACTTTGTATAGAAAGGGGTTTAGTTACAGGTAATACATATTTAAGAAAGAGGATAAATAAGACTAACACGATATGCGTGGGGCGAAATGACAGTAGTTTGTTGATTATGTATTGGTAGATAAAAGACTGTGATAGTCTTCAGGATGTACAAGTTTATAGAGGGGCCACAGAATAGCAGATCACTTTCAAGTTGTATCAAACACTGAAGTAAAAGGAAGATGGGAACAGGAGAATAGAAGCATCAGGAAGAGAGAGGTGAAGGTTTATAATCTAAAAAGAGGAGCAGATAGCGGGTAAGATAAAACAGCTATTGGAGGATAGATGGGCTAATGAGAGCATCGGCAATGGGTCGAAGAGTAATGGGGGTAGGTTAAAAATGTAGTGTTTAGAGTGTTTCAGCAGAAGTTGTGGATTACAGGAAAGTGGGTGCGGGAGGAAGAAGGAGTCGATGGTGGAATGAATGATAAAAAGAGAGTAGTAAGGGAGAAAAAGTTTAGGCATATGAGAAGTGGTGAAGCAATGTAAAAGAGAGCAATGAAGATGGGGGAATGTTATCAAACAAATTTTGATTGAAAAATAGAAATGATTTGGAGGAGATTACTAGTTAAGGAAGCTAGAGAACAATTGGATTTGTCAGTTAAAATAGGAGAGGAGAGTTTTAAAATGGAGAGTTAGAGGGTATTCGAAGATGGAGGAAATATTTTGAGGAATTGTTAATGTAGGATAAAGATAGGGAAGGCTGTGATCTCGTGAATAGGGCAAGGAGGAAATCACATCTTGTATGGAGTGACGAAGAGCCAGTTGTGAGTGGGGGGAAGTTCGTGCGGCAGTAGGTAGAATGAAAGGGAGTAAGGCACCGGAATGATGGAAAAAGATAGAAATTTTAAAATCAGGTGGAGGATATATTTTGGGGTGGTTGGTGCAATTATTAATAAATGTTAATGGAAGAGGGTAAGGTACCTAGGGATTGGCAGAGAGCATGCATAGTTCCCTTTTGTAATCAAGGCAAAGGGGACAAAGATAGTGAAAAAATTATAGGGGGAAAAAGTCTGTTTGAGTATACCGGTAAAGTGTATGTGTAGAGTTATTATTGAAAGAATTATGAGTATGACGGAGAATAGATAGCAGATGAACATGGAGGCTTTAGGAAAGTAGGGGGTGTGTGGACCAGGTTTTTACTGAAACATATAAGTGAACAGTATTTAGATCACTAAAGAGTCTTTGTGCATTTATGGATTTGGAAAAGGCGTATGACAGGGTGGATAGGGGGCCATGTGGCGCAATGTAGCAGTGTATGGTGTAAGAATGAGCACAGAAAGCATGAAGAGTTTTTACCGAGTGATAGTGAGGCTCAAGTTAGAGTAGTAGGAAAAGGATATTATTTCCCAGTAACAGTAGGCCATAGACAAGGATGTGTGATGTCACCAAGGTTTTTAAAAGTATTTAAGATGGGTTTGTAAGAGAAGAAAGCGAGGGTCTTGGCACGAGGCGTGGATTAAAAATAAGAATCACACATAAAAGTGGGAGTTGGCACAGTTGCTCTTTGCTGATGACACTGTTGCTCTTGGAGATTCTGAAGAGAAGTTTGCAGAGATTGGGTGGATAATTTGGTAGGGTGTGCAAAAGAAGAAAATAAACAAGTGATACAGGAAAGCGTAAGTTAAGAGGAAAAACAAAAAGATTAGTGAGAAAGATTGATTCAGATGTGGAGGGAGAGAGATGGAGGAGTGAATGAATTCAATATTTGGAGTGGACCGTGTCAGCGGATGGTCTATAAAGAATGAGGAGAATCATATAATTGATGAGGTGAAAAGGTGAGTGTGCCAATTAGGAGACAGTGGGAGACGAAGAACTTTGTCCTGGAGCAAAGGGGGAAATGTAAGAGAGTATAGTTTTAAAACCAACACTCTTAGATGGGTTGAAGCATGGGTGAGGAATGTTGCAGCGAGATAAGGCTGGAGCAGTGGAAGATGTCATGTCTTGAGGGCAATGTGTGGAGTGAATATAATGCATAGAGAAATCGTAGTTTGGAAGTTAGGAGGAGGTGCGGGATAACCAAACTGTTGTCCAAGGGCTGAGGAAGGTTGTGAGATGTTTCGGAACATGTAAAAGAATGGAGCGAAAACAAGAGTGCTCAAGAGTGTATCAGTCTGTAGTAGGAAGGAAGGGCCGGGTAGGGGTCGGCCTAGAAAGGTTGGAGGGAGGGGTAAAGGAGGTTTTGTGTGGAGGGGCTTGGACTTCCAGCAGGCATTGCTGAGGCGAGTTTGATAGGAAGTGAAAATTGAGACAAATGGTTTTTAATATTTTGACGTGCTGTTTGGAGTTGAGCAAAGTAACATTTATGAAAGGATTCAGGGAAACCGGCAGGCCGGACTTGATCCTGGAGATGGGAAGTACAGTGGCCTGCACTCTCGAAGGGGGGGTGGTTAAATGTTGCAGTTTAAAAACTGAGTTTAAAGCACCCTTCCGGCAACAGTGATGAGTAAATGAAGGTGGAAATATTTCTTTTTCGGGCCACCCTGCCTTGGTGGGATCAGGCCCAGTGTGATAATGAATAAATATATATATATATTTAATTACATATATATATAATATATATATATATATTATATATATATAATAGATATATATTGTTATTTAATCTATATTATATATATATATATAAATATTTTTATTATTTTTATATATATATATATATAATATATATATATATATACAATATAAATATAGTATATAAAAATATATATATATATCATGTCGTGCCGAATAGGCATAACTTGCGATCTTGGGCTTAAATAGCAACGCACATCTGCCATATAGGACAACGAAAATTGTGTATGCAATAATTTCGCCAAAATCAATCTGAATCTAACGAAAAAAATATATTTTCAAC
>NC_069401.1:49202874-49225374 GCF_026875155.1 Cherax quadricarinatus | reverse complement strand
GCTGTAGTTGTTTTTATTATTGTAGTTAGTGTAGCTGTTACAGTTGTTACAGATGTTTTCTTCTTTGTCGTCGCCATAGTCGTTGTCTTCGTCTTCATCATGATCATCATGATCATCATCATGATCATCATCATGATCATCATCATTATCATCATCATTATCATCATCATCATCATCATCTTCTTCTTCTTCTTCTTCTTCTTCTTCTTCTTCTTCTTCTTCTTCTTCTTCTTCTTCTTCTTCTTCTTCTTCTTCTTCTTCTTCTTTTTCTTCTTCATCATCAACATCTTCTTTATCTTCTACTTCTTCATGTCATTTCTAGCTCTATTTTTTATTTATTTATTTTTGCCAGCATCAGTAGCCAAAGACAGCAGGTGTGGGAGTAAGGGATCCAGGCTCTTGTTTAGCTCTTCAGTCTCTCTGTGTGGCAGTTTCTAAAAGAGATTTCAGCTCTTATTTCATTGCGTTCTTGGTTCCGTGGGCAGAACTCTATCTCGGGGTTATTAAGAAAGCTCTTTTTTTCCTGTCTCAACGTGATTCCATCTCTTCAAGAAAGTTTAATAAAAAAAACTGTTTCTTTTGGCTTTCTTTCTCTCAGATTTCTTTCACAGGCTTCTTTTATTACTCTCGCAGGGGATCTAAAACATATTTACTATTATTATTATTATCATCTTCATCATCATCATCATCATCATCATCATCATCATCATCATCTTCATCATAATATTATTATTATTATTATTATTATTATTATTATTATTATTAGTAGTAGTAGTAGTAGTAGTAGTAGTAGTAGTAGTAGTAGTGGTATTCGTAGAGAAAATAATCCACAGTGTAGATATTTTTAGGTATTTAAGAAATCTTCTTGATGCTTATATTTTAATTAATAAAATAATTGGTTTCCAAAGGGTATGCTGCATTGATCCCGCAGCAAAAAGTGAATTTTGATAAGACTGGCAAGTGAGACAAACATGTGACACGTGATGCACACACACACACTACAACATTTTATTGGAAACGTTTCGGTCTCGGGGTCTTGGTCACTCCAAGGTTCATGGACTCAAGACTCTCCTCGTTTTGTTTTCTCATTTCGCCAAAAAAAAAAAAATGCACACATTCCAACAATTTTGTTTTCTTGACTCTAGTCACTTCATAACGCGATGTTTTAATAAGTATTCATGAGGGAAAAACTTCAAGTGGTTGTTTGATTTTTTTGATGCCCTTCCTCCACCTTTCCGATTATTTTTTTTTTTTTGCTTATAACACGAGAATCCCTTATTCTATCGGATTAAATTTTTGAACACTTGTTTATGGTAAAGAGAACCAGAGACTAGGAACAACTGACATGTGCAGGTGCCCTGTGTCCAAAGTTATTGATCCCATTCCCAGCATTTTGGAGCGGCTCGGATGATTTCCAGACCGCTCGGTAGTATGGCTTCAAACGTTCTAAAACGGTGTCTCTTAACTTGACGACTGTGGAGAGTGACAGTCAAGTGGGTAGGAGCTGATCTGACAAATGTGCAAAATTGAGGGAAGTTTTTTATTCCTATTTAATTATCATGATGTTAATAAATGCGTCTACCTCTTCTGAATGAATTCATCATTTGAAGGCTGATGCATCTCTGGTCCGGTCAGTTTAGTTTGCATGTGGGCAAATTTGCCAGTGCTATAAAAAAATTTAAAACCTGGATTCGTGGAAACTTTCATCAAACTGAACTATTTTAAATAACGAAATACATTTTTTTCTTCCGTGTTTTAGAGAATTTTAAAATAAAATTGAAAAAAGTAAGGTGAAACGTTTTGAAAATTCAACTTTTTACAGTGGTTTTAAATTTCTTGAGCTGAGCGAACCCTTAAATACTGCCCGGCGTGAATTCAGAGCCGTCCATCTGTTAGCTACAGTTCCCTCATACAAATTAAGGTTTTCGTTTATAACTTCGGTCTCTGGTCATTTATTACAAGGTTAAGGTTCGTAGAGCAGTTTACAATTGCAGATGATCTCTGCTCAATTTTATGTAGACCATTCCTGAAAATGATTTCCACGAGATTGCTTGAAAGATTCTCTCTAGATCGGCATCGCAGTTTTGGGTGCCGCCCAGTAACTAACTTATATCGTTATTGGTTCGTAGGTTCGAGTCTCCTTCAGCCAGAGATCAGTGTTTGTGTATATTTCGCATGCTCTCGCGAATTCCTTGCATTGTTCAAATCTCTAGTAAGGCTGATGCATGCAGGGGATGAGATGAAAAGCTGTAAGCCTTCTCCCTGAAAGCTGGCTGCCTTGGATCAAACGTGTAGCGCATGCTACAAGCCAAGGTATTGGTCCAGTGTGGGTAGATTGGTAAAGCACTGCGTACCTTGTCCTAGGGTTCGTAGGTTCGAGTCTCCTTCAGCCAGAGATCAGTGTTTATATATATATATATATATATATATATATATATATATATATATATATATATATATATATATATATATATATACACTCAAAGTACACAGTACTTCAGAGTGCAGGCACTGTACTTCTCGCCTCCAGGACTCAAGTCCGACTAACCGGTTTTCCCGAATTCCTTCATAAATGTTTCTTTGCTCACACTCCAACAGTACGTCAAGTCATTAAATCCATTTGTCTCCACTCGGTTCTATCTATCATGCTCATGCACGCTTGCTGAAAGTCTAAGCTCTTCGCACACAAAACCTCTTTTACCCCCTCCCTCCAATATTTCCTAGGATGACCCCCACTCCCACCTTCCTTCCACTACAGAGTTATATTCCCTCCAAGTAATTCTATTTCGTTCCATCCTTTCTAACTTTCTAAACCACCTCAACAACCTCTTCTCAGCCCTCTGGATAATACTTTTAGAAACCCGCACTTCCTACTAATCTCCAAATTTGAATTCTTTGCATAATATTCACACTGAACATTCCCTCACACTCAACATCTCCACTGCCTCCAACCTTTTTCTCATTGCAACATTCACTAACCTTGCTTCCCACCCATATAAGAGCGTTGACAGCACTATACTCTCATACATTCCCTCCTTTGCTTCCACGGATAACGTTCTTTGTCTCTAAAGACTCCTTAGTGCACCACTACTCACCTTGTTCCCCTCATCAGTTCTATGATTCACCTCGTCCATTTCCAAATATCTGAATACATTCACTTCCTCCATACTCTCTCCCTTCAATCTGATATTCAATGTTTCATTACCTAATTTTTTTGTTGTCCTCATCACCTTTCTCTTTCCTATGTTCACTTTTAATATCCTTCTTTTTCATGCCCTTTCAAACTCGTCTACCAACCTTTGCAATTTCTCTTCAGAATCTCCCAAAAGCACAGTGTCATCAGCAAAAAGCAACTGTGACAACTCCCACTTTGTGTCAGGTTCGTTATCTCTTAAGCCTACACCTTTTGCCAACACCTGAGCATTCACTTCTCTTACAACCTCATCCATAAATACATAGAACAACCATGGTGACATCACACATCCCTGTCTAAGGCTTACTTTTACTGGGAAATAATCTCCCTCTCTCATTCATGCTCTAACCTGAGCATCACTGTACTCATGAAACCTCTTAACTGCTTTCAGTATATACCACCTATTCCATACGCTTTGCAACATCTGCCACATTGCTCTCCTATCCATCCTATCATATGCCTTTTCCAAATCCATAAACGCAACGAAAACCTCTTTACCCTTAGCTAAACATTGTTCACCTATATGATTCGCTGTAAATACCTTAGTCTACACACCTTCCTACCCTTCCTAAAGCCTCCTTGTTGATCTGCGATCCTGCTCTCCGTCTTACTCTTAATTTCTTCAACAATAACTCTACCATATACCTTACCACGTATACTAAACTGTTTTATTCCCCTATAATTTTTACCTTTGCTTTTATACAAAAGCAAAGGCATGCTCTTTGCCAATCCCTAGGTACCTTCCCCTTTCGTACGCTTATTAAATAAAAGCACCAACCATTCCAAAACTCTAGCCATACCTGCTTTTAACATTTCTGTCTTTATTCTATCAATCTCAGCTGCTTTACCACCTTTCATTCTACTCACAGTCTCACGCACCTCCCACACACTGACATCTGGGTCTTCCTTACTCCTAAAAGATCTTATACTTCCCTGTCCAATGCACGAAATCACAGCTTCCCTATCTTCATCAATATTTGACAGTTTCTCAAAATATTCACTCCATCTTCTCGTTACCTCCAACTCTCCTCTCCTATTTTTAACTGTTAAATTCATTCGTTTCCTTGGCTTTCTCAGCTTATTAATCTCACTCCAAATCTTTTTCTTATTCTCGACAAAATTTATTGATAGCACCTCACCAACTCTCTCAATTGCTCCCCTTTTACATTATTTCACCCCTCTCTTAACCTTTCTTTTTCTCTCCATATACTCCATCATATATCATTTCTACTTTGTTAATAAACCTCTCACTTTGTCAAAAGCTCTCATAAGTTAACTTTTTCTCTCTTACTACTTTCTTTTCCTCATCATTTCACCAATTGCTCTTCTTCCCTCACGCACCCACTTTCCTGTAACCACACACTTCTGCTGAACACTCTAACACTTCATTCTTAATTTTATCCTATACCTCTTCACCCTCATTACGTATTCTCAAACTCAACCATCTTTCTTCCAATAGTTGTTTATATCTTACCCTAACCGCCTCCTCCTTTAGATGATAAACCTTCACTTATCTCTTTCTTTCTGTTTCTATTCTCCTTGTATTCCGTCTACCTTTGACTATCACTGTAGCTACAATTAAAAAATGATCTGATATAATTGTTGTCCCTCTATTAGCATGCACATCCTAAGTCTACCCATCAATGACAAACTACTGTCATCAAGTCCAATCATGTCTTATTCATCATTTTTTTTTAGGAAATCTTCATATATTTTTCCCTAAGGTTCCCCAATCCCCATTATCAATGGTTAAATATAAAAGAACACGTTACCAAGCTAGTGTGCATAAAAACAAAGAGGTTCTTTTTTAAACTAAGTCACAAAACTGAAATGAAGCTCCGTCACACGGCACTAACAATGACACAATAATGAACTCAGGCTATCTTCTTACACAAAATTGCAAGCATTAAAATTAATGTATAAACAGCTGTATGGACGTAATTGAGCTGCTGAGGTGATGCCTCATCTTCACTATGTATACAGGGATTCTAGGATGGTGGGTTCGGGCCCCTGTGGGTAGAAAGTCAGAAGTCCCCAAAGATAAGCGGATGATTGGTTAAGTAACAATGATCCCTAACTGTAGAGTGAGAAGGATTAGATAGGGAAATAAACCGGACGGGAAAGATCTGCACATATGTTCACTGATGCCGTGGTTCAAGTTGCATGAAGTACTCTCCACATATCGAACATTGCAACTTGAACACGGAAACCGATAGACAGCACCGGACCGCAGATCACACGACTCTTCGTAAAAAAATCGGTTTATTAGTAAATGTTAGTTGATAGTGTTGCTCGCAGTAGCAATGGCGAGGGTTGGTATGGTGTAATGGTCCTTATTACAACGTATCCTCGCCCATCCTCGTCTCTCCTGTGTCTCGTGTCCATGCATCTCTCTCTCTCTCTCTCTCTCTCTCTCTCTCTCTCTCTCTCTCTCTCTCTCTCTCTCTTGTGCATCGTACAACCCCCCTTCCAATAAAGCTGAAACCCCATCCTCATCACCACCCCAAATTTCTCCTCGTCACCGTTCCAAACTCCCCCCTCCCCTTTCAAAGCAGTGATTACCCCCTTCTCTTTGCTCCTCCCTCCCACCTCCCACACGCACCCTCCTTGCTACTGATCGATCATATATTTTATTTTTGTTTTTTTGCTGTCCTTCCCTATACCCTTTTCTCTCACTGTCTCTCTCTTCCTTTCCTACATTTCCTCTCACTTCCCTCCCGAATTCTGCATTTGCATCCCTCCTCCTTCTCCTCCTCTCCCTCCCTCTAATCCCCATCCTTCCTACCCTCCCAACTCTCACCTGCCCTACTCGGCAGTGCCAACACTCGCCAGGCCAGGAGACAATAAAAACTCAAAGTCTGCTCTGGACCTCCCTCTCAGGAAGGAGGGGGGTGCGACGGGGGCCCGAATCCTCCCCTTCCCCTTACCTGCAGCTAGCAACACCAGCCTTTGTGTGTGTGTGTGTGTGTGTGTGTGTGTGTGTGTGTGTGTGTGAATGAAAGAGAGAGAGAGAGAGAGAGAGAGAGAGAGGAGAGAGAGAGAGAGAGAGACCGACTAAATGGCTCTGACTTTCAACTAGGTGTACTTGCTCAGTTGCATCTCTAAGGGTTGTGCTCCAGCTCTTGAAGAAGAAAAAAATCAGAGTAATCTCGCTAGAGCAATTCACAACTTGCTCACAAAATGGAAATATATCCTAGACGCACAATTATTTAGTCGATGTTTCCAACCGTCTGGCGCAATTATTTTGTCGATGTTTTGGCCAATCCTGGACCAGTGTCAAGTCAGTCAGAAAGGAAGTACCATAGTTTTACCTATACCACAGTAACATGGCCACCATTGTATCACCAGTGAGTGCATGAGGTGACAGCAGTTCTCAAGCTTAAAGTCTGTCTTGGGCAACTCTGGCACCAATATTGAATGATGAACATCCTTATCTTATGGGCTCCACACCAAAACTGGTAAAAAGGTACATACAGAGAAAAGGAGACCTTTAATAGTACGACGTTTCGCCTGTATGATAATACCTCATTTAGCTGAAACGTCGTGCTAATGCAGGTCTTTTTGCTGTATGTTTTTACCAAATGCTGGATAATCCATACTTCATCTTCGTTAAAACTGTTTTGACCAGCAGTGCACTAGCACCATAAAGTCATCAGCGTCGTCAATGATAACTCTGTTACTCTGATGTCCATGAGTTGCCAGTGACACATCATGGAAAAGAATGATTCCATCAGCTTAATCATGTATAATATTCAAGTCATGCCTTTGGATTACTAATCCACTGCATATCTCTTTAAGTATAGATGATCTCCATGTATACACAAACCTGCTAAAGTTGTCTGACTGTTCCATTGCAGTCAGAAGATCATCACAAACTATATAAATCAACTTTGTCCTGTTTCTCGTGACAGTTAGCACAACCTGTTGAGGTGGAAGAAGAGTGGGTTGATTTAGGCTGTTGGGTAAAGAAGTATTTGTATCGAAATTATCTGCAATAGCGTACATTGACCCCATTATCTGATGAACTAATTCCGCCTAGATTTTTTTCTTGCGATGCAGCCACTGTTTCTGTTGCTTTAAAAGTAAGATTTCATTATTAAAAAGGAAGATACCAAGAACAAAGAACTGTTCAATGTGGTGCTTCTTTTGAAGCATAACACTAATTCCAATTTGCAATAGGGATGGACGATTTGTGTCTGTATTTCAAATGATATTCCCAGTTCCAGTTGAATGCAATGTGTACATAAGATTGAACGATTTTCTGAAAGTAAGAGGAGTGTCACACCGAGAGCATTAATGCAGGTCTTCTTGTCTAAACAGATAGTTGTATTTCTCTGTTTTAGTTCACCAAACCTCTACTGACATTAACCTCGTAGACATAATATGACTGGAAAAACCTGAATCAGAGACATACAAATTTATCAGAATGTTTCTTCCGACTTGATAAAATATTTTTTTCGAATAACACTGATGCACCTCACTTGAAGTCCATTTCATTGATTTATTACTGCTGATGTCTTGTAAAGGCTACTTGAATGCACAATCATTATGTTTGATATCACCTCCATCAGTATTGTGAGGGAAAACTTCAATAGATAGGAGTAGAGAGGGAATATATAGTAACAATAGTTTCATTGCCGGCTACTCGTTAAGGTAGGGAAAGTCACGCTCCCGTTTTTCCCGCCTTTTCTCCCCCACCCCTAAAGTGATAGTTTGACTGTCGGCTGCTTGTTAACGTAGGGTCAGTCTAGCTCCCGCTATCCCTTCCCCTCCCTCTTCCACCTCCCCCCCCCCCCCCGAAAGGTGACGTGTGGGGCTCTGGTCAAACAGTAAATCACTCGACTCACAGCTCCCAACACTACTGTAAGTACATGCCTGCCTTGTATTATAGTGGATTTATTGGTTAAAAGCTTCACTTTTGATCAATAATAAACTTAGTCTTTTCAGCCTTGCTCTATGTTGACTGTTGTAATAATCACCACATCTTTTAAGTATCAGACTTACCATGGAGAGTGATTATTTAAGCAGTGGGTAACCTGTCTGTTTTTCCAGCTTGGATGTCAGAGAGGGTCACCTGGCAATCAACGAGCAGAACAGGAGAAGGACTAACGTCCAGAGACTTCTCCAGGTTGTATTGAAGTACCTGTGCACCTGTATGAAATTGCAGGACGTAACTCCACAGCATTGCAGCGGTAAAGAACCTGCTTTCCTGTCTTCGGGATAGAATACTCACTGGTATACTGTGAAGAACTAGCCAGTGGTGGTCACCAACACCTGCGACCTCCCCCCCCCCATCATCAGCAACGGCTACGATTTCAACAACAGTGTCACCAACACCAGACACCCACGTTTTATATACATTTAAATTAGCGTTGAATTCAGTTATCATTTATATTTTTCAATTTTCATTTTCTTTAATGTAGGATTAATATTTCATATTTAAGTGTTTTAAATTTTATATTTTCTATATAATAAAGTGTTTATGTTTGTCTGTTATTATTTCTTTTTCTATTCATTAATTTTCCTGAGGAGGAGCCAGCCTGGGTAATACTGTCTGAAGTTGTTACAGGGCTGAGTAAGCCTTCACAAGTATGTTTCGTTCTCTCAGCCATGATTCTCTATCGTCAACAGTCAGAGTCATCTGATGCATGCAAGTCACTGACAGCGTCTTGCGGTCTTTTCTGTCTTAACAAGGTGTACCCCACTCATCCTTTCTTCACTACAGACTTTACGAATCGAACCTCTGAAGGACTTCCTCGGCTTGTCGTTCTACAAAGAAATACTGTTTGTCACCTGGGAAGATTTCGTGAGTCATGTTTGAGTGAGATAATTTCCCCAGAGAATAGACATTGCAATTTATAGTTAAATATTTTAACCTCAGAACGGCACAGTTATTTTAGTTGTGAAAAGTCCCTTTAAAACTTTCGTAATATTTCCCAGGTCAGGCTTTCTATACTTGTTTTTGATGTATATGAAGAAACAGCGTTGGTGGTATTTCATGGTAATGTTTTCATTTTCGTACAAATGTGTGTTTTTTTTTTAGCTGCTCGTGAATGTTGTAGCCTCAGTCCCCTCAAGGAAGGTTCCTTGATGTTGGTGAGGGGCTCTTGATTTAGGGAATTAGATCTGTGCCCAGTTCCCCGAATTAAGCCTGAATGCCTTCCACATCCCCCCCCCCAGGCGCTGTATAATCCTCCGGGTTTAGCGCTTCCCCCTTGATTATAATAATAATAATGTAGCCTCAGTGTTGACTGGCAACAATGTGAGGCTCCAGTTGTAATAAGATTTCTGATATATTACTTCGCTTGAAGAAGCATCTGAAGTCATCCTTCTCTTCTTTCTAAGAGCACAAAAATTATATTTTATATGTTCTATACAAAACAAAAATTTAGGCAATAATGTTCATGTACTTCACTTTAGAATGGAGTAAAAAGAATAATAATGCTTTTATTAAAAAAAATATCCAGATTTGAAGCACTGCATGTCCTGTCTCGTATTTTAGACGACACAAACCATACGACACGTTGTGCTACAACTTTCTAACTAACTCAGACTTTCTATCTTATGCTGCAGATTGACCCAGACTTATTCTAATGTTTAACAGGCTGACTAAGATTTGTGAACTTGGTCAAAAGACTGACTCAGACTTGTGATCTTGGTCAACAGACTGACTCAGGCTTGTGATCTTGGTCAACAGACTGACTCAGACTTGTGGCCTTGGCCAACAGACTGACTCAGACTTGTGACCATGGTCAACAGACTGACAGAGACTTGTGATTTTGGTCAACAGACTGACTCAGACTTGTGATCTTGGTTAACGGACTGACTCAGACTTGTGATCTTGGTCAACAGACTGACTCAGACTTGTGATCTTGGTCAACAGACTGACTCAGACTTGTGATCTTGGTTAACGGACTGACTCAGACTTGTGATCTTGGTCAACAGACTGACTCAGACTTGTGATCTTGGTTAACGGACTGACTCAGACTTGTGAACTTGGTTAACGGACTGACTCAGACTTGTGATTTCGGTCAACAAACTGACTCAGACTTGTGATCTTGGTCAACAGACTGACTCAGACTTGTGATCTTGGTCAACAGACTGACTCAGACTTGTGATTTCGGTCAACAAACTGATTCAGACTTGTGACCTTGGTCAACAGACTAACTCAGACTTGTGATCTTGGTCAACAGACTGACTCAGACTTGTGATCTTGGTCAACAGACTGACTTCAGACTTGTGATTGGTCAACAAACTAACTCAGACTTGTGATCTTGGTCAACAGACTGACTCAGACTTGTGATCTTGGTCAACAGACTGACTCAGACTTGTGATTTCGGTCAACAAACTGACTCAGACTTGTGACCTTGGTCAACAGACTGACTCAGACTTGTGACCTTGGTCAACAGACTGACTCAGACTTGTGATCTTGGTTAACGGACTGACTCAGACTTGTGATCTTGGTCAACAGACTGACTCAGACTTGTGATCTTGGTTAACGGACTGACTCAGACTTGTGATCTTGGTTAACGGACTGACTCAGGCTTGTGATCTTGGTCAACAGACTGACTCAGACTTGTGATCTTGGTCAACAGACTGACTCAGACTTGTGATCTTGGTCAACAGACTGACTCAGACTTGTGATTTGGTCAACAGAACTGACTCAGACTTGTAATCTTGGCCAACAAACTGACTCAGACTTGTGATCTTGTTCAACAAACTGACTCAGACTTGTGATTTCGGTCAACAGACTAACTCAGACTTGTGATCTTGGTCAACAGACTGACTCAGACTTGTGATCTTGGTCAACAGACTGACTCAGACTTGTGATTTCGGTCAACAAACTGACTTCAGACTTGTGACCTTGGTCAACAGACTAACTCAGACTTGTGACCTTGGTCAACAGACTGACTCAGACTTGTGATCTTGGTCAACAGACTGACTCAGACTTGTAATCTTGGCCAACAAACTGACTCAGACTTGTGATCTTGTTCAACAAACTGACTCAGACTTGTGATTTCGGTCAACAGACTGACTCAGACTTGTGATCTTGGTCAACAGACTGACTCAGACTTGTGATCTTGGTCAACAGACTGACTCAGACTTGTGATTTCGGTCAACAAACTGACTCAGACTTGTGATCTTGGTCAACAGACTGACTCAGACTTGTGACCTTGGTCAACAGACTGACTCAGACTTGTGATCTTGGTCAACAGGACTGACTCAGACTTGTGATCTTGTTAACGACTGACTCAGCTTGTGATTTCGGTCAACAGACTGACTCAGACTTGTGACCTCGATCAACAGACTGACTCAGACTTGTAATCTTGGCCAACAGACTGACTCAGACTTGTGATTTCGTCAAAAACTGACTCAGACTTGTGATTTCGGTCAACAAACTGACTCAGACTTGTGATTTCGGTCAACAAACTGACTCAGACTTGTGATTTCGGTCAACAGACTGACTCAGACTTGTGATTTCGGTCAACAGACTATAAAGTTGTGATCTGTCATAAGACTGATCGAGTGGATTTGGGTCGAACGACTCAGAGTGACCTGCAAGGATGAGCTATACTTGTCTTGGTAAAACTGAATAACTTTATCTGCAACAGATGACTAGATTTAATTTGGCACAACGACTCAGTGACTGTATCTTGTTCCAGTGACCGAGACTTTGATTTCGTCACAGACTTACTAGCATTTGTGGCAAAAGATAAGATTCTAAGACTGATAACGTGTGTTTCAGTCAATCAAATGACCAGATTTGATTGGTAAACAGTGTCAAATTTGACTAATGGTCACAGAGCCCTGTAACTGGAACAAACACTCAACTTTGCATCTTGAACAAAGCATGATCAGTAGGATTTCTATAATACAGATGATAACTCCTCGAAATAGACTGACTAACTTAATACTGCAACAGTACTGACTAAATTCTGATTGTTCAAAATAACTGATAGACTTGTGATTTCGTAACAAACTGACTCAGATTGTGTTTCGGTCAACAAACTGACTCAATCATTGTGATTTTTCAAAGGATTTCTTGACTTGTTTTAGGTTCAACTCCGACTTGTGATGGTCCCCTAGTTAAGTTTGTTATGTATAAATATATATTTATGACTGAGTATCACAGAAGATATTTTGTTTTAAGAAAAAACAAAATATATTACTAGAATTTAGTTAATTTGATGGCGGTCACACTCCGGTAGTGACAGGTTAAATTGTGGGACCCATACCTCGGAAATGGATCTAAATAAGGTTCTAGGCAAGAATATTAAGGATTTTCTGAAAGTCATTTGAATATTCCACTGCCGAACAACACCCTAAATTCTAAAGATATTATAAGATAAATTTGACTATATATAGAAGAATGAAATAGAATGCTTAATAAATACGCATATATGTATTCTATTAATTGCAGAACATTATAAATATTTATATACGATACAAGTGTGGTAGGGAGGAAGAAACTACTCAATCAGTTGTGAAGAGAATTTTTAAGGTTTCTTGAGGTTTTTAAGGTTTTCCGAGGCTGAGAGTCCCCAGTTAGCGTATATATATATATATATATACTATATATATATATATATATATATATATATATTATATATATATATATATATATATATATATATTATTATTACATACTATATAAACTTATATATTTAATTTATATATATATTATATATATATATATATATATATATATATATATATATAAAATATAGAACAGAGAAGTGGCTTAAAAATTGTGTATGTATGCTGAGTCCTTGCAGAGGAAAGCAGATTGTGCACAACACTGACTCTCGGCATCCGAGGAGAGAGCCACAACTTAAGCGCATTTCCAGAATACAGTTAAGTCCCTCATAATCTCCCACTAATGGGTAAGTCGAGCTGACACTCAACAGCTGATTGGTCCTGACGACCGACGCAGTACTTGTGATTGACAACCTTCATTTATCACGATTTTTATTTACAAAAAAATATAGCTAAAAAATAAAGAGATAAAAAATAATTAATTTCGCCATCTACGTCGTATGTTTGTTAAGATGTATAGAGTTTATAAACAGTTAATTTTGTTGGCGGAATCACATAAAATTAATTTTTGTTTACGATTGGAAGTGTCACTTTTTTTCGGTACCCATGTCGAAGTAATCTTCTACACTTGATCAATTCCGAGAGCAATGAATTATCGTCACTCCGCCAACGCAACAGGGATAGCTTGCAGTTTTACCAACATTCTCTCTCCCAGCATCCCTCTTTCAACCTCTTACTCTACCCCAGGCTAACTATACATTATCAACAAGCCCGGAGTATACATTTTCTACAGTCACACAACCATGTAATGTATACTCGTTTGAAAATGTCTGTTTGTATTTGCGGTTTTTTTTTCCTTTGTTTTCAGTCAAGGGTGTGTTCGTGAAGGTGGTAACACTACAGCCTACCATTTTTTTTCCATGACGGTGTCTGGCAACTGTGGCGAATAGGCCGTGTAGCAAAGTTCAACGTCAGTGTTGCCAATTTGTGTAAACACGAGCGCATTTAACGCATCAATTCTTTTTCCTCCATTTTCCGGGCCAACAACTCGTTCAGTACATAATATTTTCGCGTATAGTGGTATAAAAAATATAAAACTACTCACCAGCTGGCATCCATAACTCTCTATTACAACTACGATATATTTTTCATTATTTGTTCATCAATCAATAATTCATTTGTCTCTGCTGTAGGGAAAATCTCGATATCGGGCCGGTTTTAAAGCCCATGTTTTCGAATATTTTATTAATAATTTTTTAAAATGTATAAAAAAGTGTGTGTGTGTGTGTGTGTGTGTGTGTGTGTGTGTGTGTGTGTGTGTGTGTGTGTGTGTGTGTGTACTCACCTAGTTGAGGTTGCGGGGGTCGAGTCCGAGCTCCTGGCCCCGCCTCTTCACTGATCGCTACTAGGTCACTCTCCCTGAGCCGTGAGCTTTATCATACCTCTGCTTAAAGCTATGTATGGATCCTGCCTCCACTACATCGCTTCCCAAACTATTCCACTTACTGACTACTCTGTGGCTGAAGAAATACTTCCTAACATCCCTGTGATTCATCTGTGTCTTCAGCTTCCAACTGTGTCCCCTTGTTACTGTGTCCAATCTCTGGAACATCCTGTCTTTGTCCACCTTGTCAATTCCTCTCAGTATTTTGTATGTCGTTATCATGTGTGTTATATATGTGTGTGTGTGTGTGTGTGTGTGTGTGTGTGTGTATATATGTGTACGAATACAGCCTCTCTAATTTGCGTAGCTACTTCCACAAGAATTGGTGAGTGAGAATTTCTGCATGAACGTAGTTTAAATAAAATAATTTTTTTTATTCTCGGTTTTATATGTATGTATATATATATATATATATATATATATATATATATATATATATATATATATATATATATATATATATATATATATATATATATATATGTGTGTGTGTTATAATATGCAAACTCATGTAGAAGATTTTATCAGGAGAGTGGTTGAACACCTGGAACGGAACAAGTATGTAAACGACGACCAGCACGGATTCATGGAAGGCAAATCCTGTGTCACAAACCTTTTGGAGTTTTATGATAAAGTAACAGAAGTAACACACGAGAGAGAGGGGTGGGTTGATTGCATCTTCTTGGACTGCAAGAAGGCCTTTGACACAGTTCCTCGCAAGAGATTAGTGCAGAAGCTAGAGGATCAGGCCCGTATGGCAGGAAGGGCACTGCAATGGATCAGAGAATACCTGACAGGGAGGCAACAACGAGTCATGGTACGCGATGAGGTATCACATTGGGCACCTGTGACGAGCGGGGTCCCACAGGGGTCGGTCCCAGGACCAGTGCTATTTTTGGTACATGTGACTGACATGATGGAACGGATGGACCCAGAAGTGTCCCTCCTCGCAGATGATGTGAAGTTACTAAGGAGAATTAAATCAGATGAGGATCAGGCAGGGCTTCAAAGAGACCTGGACAGGCTGGACACCTGGTCCAGCAACTGGCTTCTCGAATTTAATCCCGCCAAATGCAAAGTCATGAAGATCGGGGAAGGGCAAAGAAGACCCCAGACAGAGTATAGGCTAGGTGGCCAAAGACTGCGTGTCTCCGGAAGCACACATCAACCAGATAACTGCTGCAGCATATGGGCGCCTGGCAATGCACGTCAGGCCCATACTGGAGTATGCCGCACAAGTCTGGAACCCACACTGGGTCAAGCACGTCAAGAAACTAGAGAAAGTACATAGTTTTGCGACAATGTTAGTTCCAGAGCTAAGGGAAATGTCTTACGAAGAAAGGTTAAGGGAAATCGGTGTGACGACACTGGAGGACAGGATTGTTAGAGGAGACACGATAACGACATGCAAAATTCTGCGTGGAATTGACAAGGTGGACACAGACAGGATGTTCCAGAAAGGGGACACAGAAGTTGAAAACTTAGATGTCTCAAAGGGATATTAGGAAGTATTTCTTCAGTCATAGTGTAGTCAGGAAGTGGAACAGTCTATCAAGTGATGTAGTGGGGGCAGAAACCATACATAGCTTTAAGACGAGGTATGATAATCTCATGGAGCAGGGAGAGAGAGGACGTAGTAGCGTTCAGAGAAGAGGCGGGGCCAGGAGCTGAGTCTCGACCCCTGCAACCACAATTAGATGAATACACACACACACACACACACACACACACACACACACACACACACACACACATACACACACACATACACACACACACTCACACACACACACACACACACACACACACACACACACACACACACACACACACACACACACACACACACACACACATACTCACACAGACAGGATGTTCCAGAGATGGGACACAGTTACAAGGGGACACAGTTGGAAGTTGAAGACACAGATGAATCACAGGGATGTTAGGAAGTATTTCTTCAGCCACAGAGTAGTCAGGAAGCGGAATAGTTTGGGAAGCGATGTAGTATAGGCAGGATCCATACATAGCTTTAAGCAGAGGTATGATAAAGCTCACGGTTCAGGGAGAGTGACCTAGTAGCGACCAGTGAAGAGGCGGGGCCAGGAGCTTGGACTCGGGATTCCCCAGTGGAAGTAGGTCCTTCCCAAAGAGATGGGTTAGTTGTAGTAGTAGTTGTCGTAGTCGTGAAGGTTATGTACATGTCCTCAGAATTAAGATTCCATGATGTTGCAGTGTCTGACAACATCATGGAATCTTAATTCTGAGGACATGTACATAACCTTCACGACTACGACAACTAACCCATCTCTTTGGGAAGGACCTACTTCCACTGGGGAATCCCGCCTACCAGTGAATATGCCCTCGTCTGCTACACCTGACGTTACTATATAAGCGCCAGCTCCTTTCTTCTGCTTCAGAATCTCCACGACTATGGTGCTCTTTGCACCTACTCCTAGGTTGAGGGACTGATTACCTCATTTTCTGTACATAGTTCTACTGTCTTCAAGTTATGTCCTAGAATTTGTATTGATAAAGCCACTGGATGGCGAAACGTCTACAATAAAGATACCCAGATGTTGCACATGTGTCTTAATCTCATTTTGTCGGTATTATATACCTTTCGTACACAGGTCAACTATGTCTTGATAAATTTTATGCAGGACAACTATGTCTTGATAAATTTTATGCAGGACAACTATGTCTTGATAAATTTTATGCAGGACAACTATGTCTTGATAAATTTTATGCAGGACAACTATGTCTTGATAAATGTCATGCAGGACAACTATGTCTTAGCCGATATAGTTGTTAAATGTTACATTTAACCTCTACTGTTTACTGTCCTTTTCAGCATCAGTAGTTTCTCCTCCTCCTTCTTCTCCATTTCCTCGTCTTTCTCCTAGTCCTCCTCCTAGTCCTCCTCCTAGTTCTCATCTCCTTCTCCTAGCCCTCTTCTTGTCCTCTTAGTCTTCGTCTCCTACTTCTCTTCCCATTCCTCCTCCTCTTAGTCATCCTCTCCTCGTCTCCTCCACTCTCCCAGTCATCGCCAGCAACATCCCCTTCTCCTTCGCCCCCTAAGGACGTCTCAGACGGTAGCATGACGCAGCACTCTGTGATTCCTATACCGATGATTCCCCACCCTCCTGATTCCCAATCCCGATGATTCCCCACCCTCCTGATTCCCAATCTTGATGGTTCCCCACTCTCCTGATTCCCAATCCCGATGTTCCCCATTCTCCTGATTCCCAATCCCGATGATTCCACACCCTCCGGACTCCCAATCCCGATGATTCCCCACCCTCGTGATTCCCAATCCCGATGATTCCCCACCCTCGTGATTCCCAATCCCGATGATTCCCCACCTTCGTGATTCTTAATCCCGATGATTCTCCACCCTCCCGATTCCCAATCCCGATGATTCCCCACCCTCCTGATTCCCATTCCCGATGATTCCACACCCTCGTGATTCCTAACCCCGATGATTCCCCACCCTCCTGATTTTCATTGCCGATGATTCCCCGACCTTCCTGATTCCTGATCCCGATGATTCCCACTCTGGTGACTTTAGGTCTGAGAATTCCCACTCTATCGATTCCATGTTCGATTATTCCAGTCCCGGTGGCTCTCTGCCTGATTCCCAATCTCGATGATTCCCCACTCTCCTGATTCTCAATCCCAATGATACCCCACTCTCCTGATTCCCAATCCCGATGATTCCCCACCCTCCTAACTCTAAATCCCGATGATTCCCCACCCTCGTGATTCCTAATCCTGATGATTCTCCACCCTCCTGATTCCCAATCCCGATGATTCCCCACCCTCCTGACTCCCAATCCCGATGATTCCCCACCCTCGTGATTCCTAATCCCGATGATTTCCCACCCTCCTGATTTTCATTGCCGATAATTCCACGGCCTTCCTGATTCTTGATCTCGATGATTCCCACTCTGGTGACTTCAGGTCTTAGAATTCCCACTCTCTCGATTCCAGGTTCGATTATTCCAGTCCTGGTGGCTCTCTGCCTGATGATTCCCGCTCTAGCGATTCCTCCTCCCTCGATTAAACTGGAATGATTCCCGCCCACCACCAGCATCCCCTGGTCCACATAAATTAAAAGTGTATGATGAAATTTCTGCCCTAGAATATATATATAGGAAATATATTCTTCGTGAGTAATGTTGTAAACTGTGTGAAGATTGGATTTTTGGAATGGAGATAAAATGTCTTTCTTCTTCCTTCTTCCTTCTGCCTCCTTCCTTCTTTATTTCTTCTTCTTCTTCTTCTTCTTCTTCTTCTTCTTCTTCTTCTTCTTCTTCTTCTTCTTCTTCTTCTTCTTCTTCTTCTTCGTCATCTTCTTCTTCTATTATTCTTATTCTTTTTTTTATTTTATTTTATTATCATTATATATTACTTTCTATTATATTATTATTATTATATTATTATTATTTATTATTATTATTATATTATTATTATTATTATTATTATTATTATTATTATTATTATTGCTATTAGTTATGTATTGTGTTGTTTTAATTTTATTTAAAATAGGTTCTTTAAATTTTGTTTTTAAACAATTTTTTAATTTTATTATTATTAGTTTTACAGTTGTAGTTTAAAAAGTCGGCCCATGTAAATTACTGCCGCTACAGCTCTCTCTGTACTGCGCTCCGCTCTCAGTATGCCTACAACATCTCACTGTACTGCGCTCACAACATCTCACTGTACTCCGCTCACAGACATTCTGTCTCTAGAATCTCACTACTGCCGTCACAGACATCTCACAGTACTGCCGTCACAGACATCCACTGTCTGCCGCTCACAACATCTCACTGTACTGCCGCTCACAGACATCTCACTGTACTGCCGCTCACAGACATCTCACAGTACTGCCGCTCACAGACATCTCACGTATCCTGACATTCACAGTACTGCCGCTCACAGACATCTCACAGTACTGCCGCTTCACACAGTACATGCCGCTCCACTGACAGTACTGCCGCTCACAGACATCTCACAGTACTGCCGCTCATAGACATCTCACTGTACTGCCGCTCACAGACATCTCACTGTACTGCCGCTCACAGACATCTCACAGTACTGCCGCTCACAGACATCTCACAGTACTGCCGCTCACAGACATCTCACTGTACTGCCGCTCACAGACATCTCACAGTACTGCCGCTCACAGACATCTCACAGTACTGCCGCTCACAGACATCTCACAGTACTGCCGCTCACAGACATCTCACAGTACTGCCGCTCACAGACATCTCACAGTACTGCCGCTCACAGACATCTCACTGTACTGCCGCTCACAGACATCTCACTGTACTGCCGCTCACAGACATCTCACAGTACTGCCGCTCACAGACATCTCACAGTACTGCCGCTCACAGACATCTCACTGTACTGCCGCTCACAGACATCTCACTGTACTGCCGCTCACAGACATCTCACAGTACTGCCGCTCACAGACATCTCACAGTACTGCCGCTCACAGACATCTCACTGTACTGCCGCTCACAGACATCTCACTGTACTGCCGCTCACAGACATCTCACATGTACTGCCGCTCACAGACATCTCACAGTACTGCCGCTCATAGACATCTCACTGTACTGCCGCTCACAGACATCTCACTGTACTGCCGCTCACAGACATCTCACAGTACTGCCGCTCACAGACATCTCACTGTACTGCCGCTCACAGACATCTCACAGTACTGCCGCTCACAGACATCTCACTGTACTGCCGCTCACAGACATCTCACTGTACTGCCGCTCACAGACATCTCACTGTACTGCCGCTCACAGACATCTCACAGTACTGCCGCTCACAGACATCTCACAGTACTGCCGCTCACAGACATCTCACAGTACTGCCGCTCACAGACATCTCACGTACTGCCGCTCACAGACATCTCACAGTACTGCCGCTCACAGACATCTCACTGTACTGCCGCTCACAGACATCTCACAGTACTGCCGCTCACAGACATCTCACAGTACTGCCGCTCACAGACATCTCACAGTACTGCCGCTCACAGACATCTCACTGTACTGCCGCTCACAGACATCTCACAGTACTGCCGCTCACAGACATCTCACAGTACTGCCGCTCACAGACATCTCACTGTACTGCCGCTCACAGACATCTCACAGTACTGCCGCTCACAGACATCTCACTGTACTGCCGCTCACAGACATCTCACTGTACTGCCGCTCACAGACATCTCACAGTACTGCCGCTCACAGACATCTCACAGTACTGCCGCTCACAGACATCTCACAGTACTGCCGCTCACAGACATCTCACAGTACTGCCGCTCACAGACATCTCACAGTACTGCCGCTCACAGACATCTCACTGTACTGCCGCTCACAGACATCTCACTGTACTGCCGCTCACAGACATCTCACTGTACTGCCGCTCACAGACATCTCACTGTACTGCCGCTCACAGACATCTCACAGTACTGCCGCTCACAGACATCTCACAGTACTGCCGCTCACAGAACATCTCACTGTACTGCCGCTCACAGACATCTCACTGTACTGCCGCTCACAGACATCTCACTGTACTGCCGCTCACAGACATCTCACTGTACTGCCGCTCACAGACATCTCACAGTACTGCCGCTCACAGACATCTCACTGTACTGCCGCTCACAGACATCTCACAGTACTGCCGCTCACAGACATCTCACTGTACTGCCGCTCACAGACATCTCACAGTACTGCCGCTCACAGACATCTCACTGTACTGCCGCTCACAGACATCTCACTGTACTGCCGCTCACAGACATCTCACAGTACTGCCGCTCACAGACATCTCACTGTACTGCCGCTCACAGACATCTCACTGTACTGCCGCTCACAGACATCTCACTCTACTGCCGCTCACAAACATCTCACTGTACTGCCGCTCACAGACATCTCACTGTACTGCCGCTCACAGACATCTCACTGTATCTGCCGCTCACAGACATCTCACTGTACTGCCGCTCACAGACATCTCACAGTACTGCCGCTCACAGACATCTCACTGTACTGCCGCTCACAGACATCTCACTGTACTGCCGCTCACAGACATCTCACTGTCCTGCCGCTCACAGACATCTCACTGTACTGCCGCTCACAGACATTTCACTGTACTGCCGTTCACAGACATCTCACTGTACTGCCGCTCACAGACATTTCACAGTACTGCCGCTCACAGACATCTCACAGTACTGCCGCTCACAGACATCTCACAGTACTGCCGCTCATAGACATCTCACTGTACTGCCGCTCACAGACATCTCACTGTACTGCCGCTCACAGACATCTCACAGTACTGCCGCTCACAGACATCTCACAGTACTGCCGCTCACAGACATCTCACAGTGCTGCCGCTCATAGACATCTCACTGTACTGCCGCTCACAGACATCTCACTGTACTGCCGCTCACAGACATCTCACAGTACTGCCGCTCACAGACATCTCACAGTACTGCCGCTCACAGACATCTCACAGTACTGCCGCTCATAGACATCTCACCTGTACTGCCGCTCACAACATCTCACTGTACTGCCGCTCACAGAATTCCATCTCACAGTACAGTTGCCGCTCACAGACATCTCACAGTACTGCCGCTCACAGACATCTCACAGTACTGCCGCTCATAGACATCTCACTGTACTGCCGCTCACAGACATCTCACTGTACTGTCGCTCACAGACATCTCACAGTACTGCCGCTCACAGACATCTCACAGTACTGCCGCTCACAGACATCTCACTGTACTGCCGCTCACAGACATCTCCCCTGTACTGCCGCTCACAGACATCTCACTGTACTGCCGCTCACAGACATCTCACTGTACTGCCGCTCACAGACATCTCACTGTACTGCCGCTCACAGACATCTCACAGTACTGCCGCTCACAGACATCTCACAGTACTGCCGCTCACAGACATCTCACTGTACTGTCGCTCACAGACATCTCACAGTACTGCCGCTCACAGACATCTCACTGTACTGCCGCTCACAGACATCTCACTGTACTGCCGCTCACAGACATCTCACTGTACTGCCGCTCACAGACATCTCACTGTACTGCCGCTCACAGACATCTCACTGAAACTGCCGCTCACAGACATCTCACTGTACTGCCGCTCACAGACATCTCACTGTACTGCCGCTCACAGACATCTCACTGTACTGCCGCTCACAGACATCTCACTGTACTGCCGCTCACAGACATCTCACTGTACTGCCGCTCACAGACATCTCACTGTACTGCCGCTCACAGACATCTCACTGTACTGCCGCTCACAGACAT
>NC_069401.1:49187874-49197874 GCF_026875155.1 Cherax quadricarinatus | reverse complement strand
TCTTTGCCTTCCCCAATCTTCATGACTTTGCACTTGGTGGGATTGAACTCCAGGAGCCAATTGCTGGACCAGGTCTGCAGCCTGTCCAGATCCTTTGTAGTTCTGCCTGGTCTTCGATCGAGTGAATTCTTCTCATCAACTTCACGTCATCTCAAACGGGACACCTCAGAGTCTATTCCTTCCGTCATGTCGTTCACAAATACCAGAAACAGCACTGGTCCTAGGACTGACCCCTGCGGGACCCCGCTGGTCACAGGTGCCCACTCTGACACCTCGCCACGTACCATGACTCGCTGCTGTTTTCCCTGACAAGTATTCCTGATCCATTGAATTTGCCTTCCCTGTTATCCCTGTTTGGGTCCTCCAGTTTTTGCACCAATCTCTTGTGTGGAACTGTGTCAAACGCCTTCTTGCAGTCCAAAAAATGCAATCCACCCACCCCTCTCTCTTCTTGTCTTAAACGGGCTGTCACCATGTCATAGAACTCCAGTAGGTTTGTGACACAGGATTTCCCGTCCCTTTAAACCATGTTGGCTGCTGTTGATGGAATCATTCCTTTCTAGGGGTTCCACCACTCTTCTCCTGATAATCTTCTCCATGTTTTGCATACTATACATGTCAGTGACACTGGTCGTAGTTTAATGCTTCATGTCTGTCTCCTTTTTTAAAGATTGGGACTACATTTGCTGTCTTTTCCCTGCTCAGGCAATCTCCCTGTTTCGATAGATGTATTGAATATTGTTGTTAGGGGTACACATAGCGCCTCTGCTCCCTCTCTCAATACCCATGGGGAGATGTTATCTGGCCCCATTGCCTTTGAGGTATCTAGCTCGCTCAGAAGCCTCTTCACTTCTTCCTCGGTTGTGTGCACTGTGTCCAGCACTTGGTGGTGTGCCCCACCTCTCCGTCTTTCTGGAGTCCCTTCTGTCTCCTCTGTGAACACTTCTTTGAATCTCTTGTTGAGTTCTTCACATACTTCACGGTCATTTCTTGTTGTCTCTCCTCCTTCCTTCCTTAGCCTGATTACCTGGTCCTTGACTGTTGTGTGTGTGTGTGTGGGGGGGAGGGTGTGTGTCTGTGTGTCTGTGTGTGTCTGTGTGTGTCTGTGTGTGCGTTTACTCACCTAGATGTGGTTGCAAGGGTCAAGTCACAGCTCCTGGCCCTACCTCTTCACTAGCCACTACTCGGTCACTCTTCCCTCTCCATGAGCTTTATCATACCTCTTCTTAAAGCTATGTATGGATCCTGCCTCCACTACATCACTTCCCAGACTATTCCACTTCCTGATAAACCTATGACTGAAGAAATACTTCCTAACATCCTTGTGATTCATCTGAGTCTTCAACTTCCAACTGTGTCCCCTTGTCGCATCTCTGGAATATCCAGTCTTTGTCCACCTTCTCGATTCTTCTCAGAATTTTATATGTCGTTATCATATCCCCCCTATCTCTCCTGTCTTCCAGTCTCGTCAGGTCGAGTTCCCTTAACCTCTCATCGTAGGACATACCCTATAGCTCCGGGGCTAGTTTTCATGCAAACCTCTGCACTTTCTCTAGTTTCCTTACATGCTTGGCTAGGTGAGGGTTCCAAATTGGCGCTGCATACTCCAATTTGGGCCTAACGTACACAGTGTACAGGGTCCTGAATGACTCCTTATTAAGATGTCGGAATGCTGTATTTAGCTTTGCTAGGCGCCCGCATGCTGAAGCAGTTATTTGGTTGATGTGCACCTCAGGAGATGTGCCCAGTGTTATACTCACCCCAAGACTCTTCAAGTGAGGTTTGTAGTCTCTGGCCTCCTAGACTGTGCTCCGTATGTGGTCTTCTTTGCTCTTCCCCAATTTTCATGAATTTGCACTTGGCGGGGTTGAACTCCAGGAGCCAGTTGATGGATCCCTTTGTAGTTCTGACTGGTCCTCGTCCGATTGAATTCATCTCATCAACTTCACATCACCTGCAAACAGGGACAACTCGGAGTCTATTCCTTCTGTCAAGTCGTTCCCAAATACCAGAAACAGCACCAGCCCTAGGACTGATCCCTGCGGCACCCCGCTAGTTTCAGGTGCCCACTCTGACACCTTGCCACGTACGATGACTCGCTGCTGTCTTCCTGACAAGTATTCCCTGATCCATTATAGTGCCTTCCTTGTTATCCCAGCCTGGTCCTCCAGTTTTTCCACTAATCTTTTGTGTGGAACTGTGTCAAACGCCTTCTTACAGTCCAAGAAAATGCAATCTATCCACCCCTCTCTCTCTCTTGTCTTTCTGCCGTCACCCTGTCATAGAACTACAGTATGTTTGTGACACAGTATTTCCCGTTCCTGTAACCGGTGCTGGCTGTCGTTGATAAGCTCATTCCTTTCTAGGTCCTCTACCACGCTTCTCTTGATAATCTTCTCCATGACCTTGCATACTATACATGTTAGTGACACTAGTCTGTAATTGAATGCTTTGCGTCTGTCTCCTTTTTTAAAAACTGGGACTATTTTGTTGTCTTCCATACCTCAGGTAGTCACCCTGTTTCGATAGATGTGTTGAAGATTGTTGCTAGTGGTATACATAGCTCCTCTGCTCCTTTTATAAGGACCCATGGAGATATGTTATCCGGCCCCATCGCCTTTGAGGTATCTAGCTCGCTTAGCAGCCTCTTCACTTCTTCCTCGGTTGCATGTATTGTGTCCAACACTTGATGGTGTACCCCACCTCTCCGCCTTTCTGGCGGCCCTTCTGTCTCCTCTGTGTACACTTCTTTGAATCTCATGTTGAGCTCCTCACATACTTCGCAGTGATTTCTTGTAACCTCCCCTCCTTCCTTTCTCAGCCTGATTACCTGGTCCTTGACTGTTGTTTTCCTCCTCCTCCTCCTGAGAGGAGGATGGGGTAGATGAGGAGGAAGGAGGGGACAGAGAAGGAGGGAGAGGAGGAGGGAGGTAGTTTTGTGTGCGTGTATGTGTGTGTGTGTGTGTGTGTGTGTGTGTGTGTGTGTGTGTGTGTGTGTGTGTGTGTGTGTGTACTCACCTAGTTGAGGTTGCAGGGGTCGAGTCCGAGCTCCTGGCCCCGCCTCTTCACTGGTCGCTATTAGGTCACTCTCCCTGAAGCGTGAGCTTTATCATACCTCTGCTTAAAGCTATGTATGGATGCTGCCTCCACTACATCGCTTCCCAAACTATTCCACTTCCTTACTACTCTATGCCTGAAGAAATACTTCCTAACATCCCTGTGATTCATCTGTGTCTTCAACTTCCAACTGTATCCCCTTGTTACTGTGTCCAATCTCTGAAACATCCTGTCTTTGTCCTCCTTGTCAATTCCTCTCAGTATTTTGTATGTCGTTATCATGTCCCCCCTATCTCTCCTGTCCTCCAGTGTCGTCAGGTTGATTTCCCTTAACCTCTCCTCGTAGGACATACCTCTTAGCTCTGGGACTAGTTTTGTTGTGTGTGTGTGTGTGTGTGTGTGTGTGTATTCACCTATTTGTACTCAACTATTTGTGGTTGCAGGGGTCGATTCATAGCTCCTGGCCCCGCCTCTTCACTGATCGCTACTAGGTCCTCTCTCTCCCTGCTCCATGAGCTTTATCAAACCTCGTCTTAAAAGTATGTATGGTTCCTGCCTCCACTACGACATTTTCTAGGCTATTCCACTTCCTGACAAGTCTATGACTGAAGAAATACTTTCTAACGTCCCTTTGACTCATAGAAGCCTTCAACTTCTAATTGTAACCCCTTGTTTCTGTGTCTCATCTCTGGAACATCCTGTCTTTCTCCACCTTGTCAGTTCCGCGCAGTATTTTGTATGTCGTTATCATGTCTCCCCTGACGCTCCTGTCCTCCAGTGTCGTCAGGCCGATTTCCCTTAACTTTTCTTCGTAGGGTAATCCCCGTAGCTCTGGGACTAGTCTTCTTGCAAACCTTTGCACTTTCTCTAATTTCTTGACGTGCTTGACCAGGTGTGGATTCCAAACTGGTGCTGCATACTCCAGTATTTGTCTGACATGTATGGTGCACAGAGTCTTGAATGATTCCTTACTGAGGTATCGGAGCGCTATTCTTAGGTTTGCCAGACGCCCGTATGCTGCAGCAGTTATCTGATTGATGTGCGCTTCAAGAGATGTGCTCGGTATTATACTCACCCCCAAGATCTTTTTCCTAGAGTAAGGTTTGCAGTCTTTGGCCACCTAGATTATACTCTGTCTGCGGTCTTCTTTGCCCTTCCCCGATCTTCATGACTTTGCATTTGGCGGGGTTAAATTCAAGGAGGCAGCTGCTGGACCACGCTTCCAGCCTGTCCAGGTCTCTTTGTAGTCCTGCCTGATCCTTGACCGATTTAATTCTCCTCATTAGCTTCACATCATCTGCAAAGAAAGACACTTCTGAGTCTATCACTTCCGTTATGTCATTTACATAAACCAAAAACAGCACAGTTCACTGACCCCTGTGGAACGCCGCTCGTCACAGGCGCCCACTCTGACACCTCGCCACGTACCATGACTCGTTGTTGCCTCCCTGTCAGATATTCTCTGATCCATTGCAGTGCCTTTCCTGTTATGCGTGACTAATCCTCTAGCTTTTGTATTAACCTTTTGTGAAGAACTCTGTCGAAGGCCTTCTTGCATTCCAAGAAAATGCAGTCTGTCCACCCCTCTCTTTCGTGTTTTACTTCTGTTACCCTGTCGAAAAACTCCAGTAGGTTTGTGACACAGGATTTTCCTTCCCTGAAACCGTGCTGGTTGTCGTTAATAAGCTTGTGTCTTTCTAGGTGCTCCACCACTTTCCTCCTGATGATCTTCTCCATGACTTTGCATACTATACACGTCACTGACACAGGTCTGTAGTTTACTGCCTCGTGTCTGTCTCTTTTCTTAAAAATTGGGACTACATTTGCCACCTTCCATAACTCAGGCAGTTGCCCAGTTTCAATGGATGTGTTGAAGATTTTTGGCAGTGGCACACACAACATCTCTGCTCTCTCTCTAAGGACCCACGGAGAGTTGTTGTCTGGTCCCACCACCTTTGAGGTATCAAATTCACATAGCAGTTTTTTCACTTCCTCCTTGGTTGTGTGTATTTCATCCAGCACTTGTTCGTGTACCTCCCTATTCTGAATTCCTGGAGTGCTTCCTGTCTCCACTGTGAATACTTCTTTAAATCTCATGTTGAGCTCCTCACATACCTCTTGGTCGTTTCTTGTGAACTCCCCACCTTCCTTGCTCAGCCTGATTACCTGGTCCTTGACTGTTGTTTTCCTCTTGTTGTGGCTATACAACAGCTTCGGGTCAGACTTGACTTTCGATACTATGTCATTTTCGTATTATCGCTGTGCCTTCCTTCTTATCTGCATATTCGTTTCTAGCTCTTCGGCTAATCTCTTTATTTTCCTGGGTCCTTTTTCTTCTGTACCTTTTCCATTCTCTAGCACACTTAGTTTTCGCCTCCCTACACCTTTGGGTGAACCAAGGACTCATTCTTCCCATTATTTCTGTTTCCTTTGGGAACAAACCTCTCCTCTGCCTCCTCGCTTTATGTTGTCACACAGTCCATCTTTTTTGTTACTAGTTTTCGGCCAATTCTTTCTCGTACTGAACGTCTTGCAGGAAGTTCCTCATGCCTGCGTAGTCCCTCTTTTTGTAGTTTGGTTTTTCCCCGTCCTATTCCTGCTACCCTCTCCACTTGTAGTTCAGCTATGTAATCAAAGCGCAGAACCACATGATCACTCGCTCCAAAGGGCCTTTCGTACGTGATATCCTCGATATCCGAACTACTCAAGGTGAATACTAGGTCCAGTCTTGCTGGGTCGTCCTCACTTCTCTCTCTGGTAGTGTCTCGAACATAGTGATGCATGAGGTTGATTGAAATCACCCATAATTAGTAACTTTGGTTTCCCCATGTGAGCTCTTCTGGCCACCTCGGCTAGTGTGTCTAACATTGCTTTGTTGCTTTCGTCGAATTAATTAATTCTGCTAAAATTCGAGGCAAGATCTCCATTCCTTGGATTAAACTTGATGACTTTTCTTCTTCCATGAGCTGTATGTCACTTTCTGGTTTAGTGCTTCTCCTTGAATATTTCAGTAATAATAATAATCATAATAATAGTAATAATAATGATAATAATAATAATAATAATAATAATAATAATAATAATAATAATAATAATGACAATAATAATAATAATAATAATAATAATAATAATAATAATAATAGTCCATGGACTCAATAATCACTGTCAATCGGAACTCAACTTTTTTCTTATAACAGTATCATATATAATATTATATCTTTATATGAATAATATCATCTATTCTTTTTAAAACCTTTGTCGATAATTATTTTTTTTTCAGAACCGGTCTTACATGTTTAGGAACCTTCTTAAATAGATTGATATAGAAAGGCATTTTGCTAGAATTTATACGAAGATGTGGAATTGTCCTCTGGTAGTGGTCCGGCTAACTGGCTTTCTCTCAATCCCATAATAAACGTTATCTTGCTCACACTCCAACAGCGCGCCAAGTCATAAGAACTACTTGCCTCCACTCTTAGCGCTCTCTAATATGTCTCTTAGATGTTCAGTAGCCTCCCATACAAAACCTACTTTACCCTTTCCCGCAACCTTTAACAGGAAGACCCCCTACCCCGTCTTCCCTCCCCTACAGATTTATGCACCCTCCAAGTTTTCGTATTTTTCTCCATCTTCTCTGTATGTCCAACCCACCTCAGCAACCCTTTCTCAGCCCTGTGGATAAATACTTTTAGCAACCCCGCATCTCCTCCTAATCTCCAAACTACTAATTCTTTGCATAATATTTACGCCACACATTGCTTTCACACACGACATCTCCACTGCCTCCAGCCCCCTCCTAGCTGCAACGTATAAAACCCATGCTGTTAGTACCACTATCCTCTGGTACATATCCCTTTCTGTCTCTATGTATATGGTTCTTTTTCTCTACAAATGCTTCTGTACACTACTCATCTTTGTACTCTTGTCATTTTCGTGTTCACGTCATCTTTCATAGACCCCGCCTGCCGACAGGTTCATTCCCAAATATCTGAGCACATTCACTTGCAGCATACACCTTCTATCCAAGCTTTCATTATATATTTTTTATTTCCCTCATCACCTTGCTCTCTCCTATGTTCACTTCTAATTTTCTTCTGTTACATACTCTCCCAAATGTCGCACCTCCTCCTAATCTCCAAACTGCGGATTCTCTGCATTATATTTACACCACACATTGTCCTCAGACATGACATTACTGCCTCCAGCTTTCTCCTTATTGTAGCATTCACACCCATAAAAGAGCGTTGATATAACTATACATACACACACACACACACATATATATATATAAATATATATATATATATATATATATATATATATATATATATATATATATATATATATATATATATATATATATATATATATATATATATATATATATATATATATTATATATATATATGTCTATTTATTGCTACATAATACTGCCAATGGTGACCAAATTAAACACGGTCAATAATCTACTTAGCGTGTTAAATTAAACATATTATCAACCCCTTACGTGTCAGAATTTAAAAATCTTGTTTATAAGCTTATAAAAAAACTTGTCTAAGAACTTTTCGTGTCTGGAAGCCGTAGCACTGTCTTCCCTCTCTAAGCTTCACATACCACCACTTTCTTAATTAAGCTGAAATTCCAATCATCAGAGGCGGCAGCTGGGCCCTAGAGGTAATTAAATGTCGCACTTCGAATTCTTCTCTCGCTGCCCGAATTCCAAAGTTATTTCAAAGCATATCTTAACCATGGAAGTTAATTACCTGGCGTGCTCCTCAGGTCCTCCCTAGAACACCAGGAATGAATGGAAAAATAGCTGACGGTGGCGAAGAATGCTAATTAATAGGTGATTCTGAGTGCTTATGTTGATTAACACCCTGTTGCGTCATCACACTAATTGGCTCGGAGGTAAAGCTAGCCAGAGAGACCTTGTTAGAGTGTCACCTTTCTCCTCCTTTCCCACTATCCTCTCTCTCCTCGTGTCCCCCCTTCCTACGACCCTTCCTTCATCACAACGCCTCCCTCCTCAAGACCCCTCCTTCCCCACAACCTCATCAAGAGTTTACTGAACTTAGTAGAAAGGTCAGGGAGGACCTGGCTCTTCCAGTGCCTTCCAGGGATTGCGTTGAGCTTATTGAACTGAGGGAGAGTATTATTTTTTCCTGATAGTATATATCTTTTCAGGCAAAGCTATCATATGGTAATGGCTTCCCAATTAACGTGGTATCGACTACCAAATATAAGGAGTATCTGGAAACAGAGAAATTCACCACCTTCATTCCCAACAGTGTAACTTGGCTTTGATATGTGGAAGGGATCCTGCCCATGATGCAGTGGTGGTTCAACATTTCTAACCCAGAGCGCAGATTCCACTCAGCTAAGCCCTCCATTTGATTCCCACTTCAAGAGTGTGAAGATTGCTGTCCCTTCCTCAGTGCACTCCTAAGTGGATTTGGCGATAGGCTGTCTAATAGAGTTTATCGTAAGTCAACTAATAAAGAGGGTTTAAAGCACTCCTACACTGACTATGATGACAAGAAACTCCGAGTTATCATTTGATTGTCTGAGGACCTATAGGTTTTGTAGCTCCGAGTACCTTGAGGAGGCTTACAACTACATTCACCGGCCTGTTTTCCAGACTACACTTCCCCTCTCATTTCACCGGTAGTTTTAGAGTTGTGTTGCCTGAGCAGCTAACTGACTGTGCATCCCATGCTAATCCTGTGAGTGGTAGCTTCCAAAAAAAAAAAAAAGAAGAAGAGATTGCAGAGGTCACAGTCTGACTTGATCAGCTCACACCAGGTATAGTTGCTTCAAAAAAATTATATTTATCATTTAATATATTACATTATCTCCATAAAGCTGATAATATGCACAATATAGTATGGAGACAAATACTCACAAAAAATATTTTATTATTGCTAAAAGATTCATCATTATTAGGTTGTAGTCTCTTAAATAAAAGAAAAAAATCATTCATCTGATCAATGCAAAAATAATGGGTACAGTTTCATAATTTCAGATATCTTATTAATAATGAAATGTTTAGGCATATCCTGCATGGTTTGCATTTAGGTATTTTTGAAAGGTTCAGTGTTTGGATTCTCTATGATACTGTGTTCCAGTGTGTCGCTGTCCACACACACTGCATATTCTCATTGGAGAGATATTTTTAGCCTATTCTCAATATAGCAGTAACAACATCTTGCAAATGATTGACAAATGACCAGCTAGTTTCTATCTGTGCAGAGTTTCATACACAAGCATGATACATTCAGACCTCAGGAAATGGAGTAAAAGAAACCAGTTTTAATTATACTCTCTGAGGTTGTAGTTTCTACAGGTTTGAGAGCAACAAGTATATCAGCTCTCCTAACCTGACAAATCTCCGGATAGATTTGACGTTCTTCCCACCAGTAAGGTGGCCTGAAAAAAATTTCAGTATCTTCCCTTAGAGTAGTTACCACCACAGATATTATTTCCATTAGGGGCTTGTCCAGCAAGAAACCCCACAAGTCTAGTGGAAACCAACGCTGAGGTATATATCACACTTTGTGAAGGGGCGAGGAAATATATAGGACGCTTGCACACCCCTTTCGGGTATTCACCGGATTATCACTTGTTGAAATAGGTTTCTCTGTGGTTGCATTGTTGGTTAATTGACTTTACTTGATACGTTTCGGTCATGTGACTCTGGTCATCAAATGATACATGAAATAACACAGAAAGAGGATGTCACTGGTGAAGATCACATGGCAGCAGGGAATCTGGTTGGTATAGTATCATATGTGCAAGAGTAGTTGAAATGATGTATTTGCCAGTTTCTCGTTCTGTGGCGTTGGAAGTAGCAATTAAGGATGTTTCAATACCCTTCTTAATGTTGGATTCTTTGTAGATTAATTCTGCTTTATTCCACTGCTTGCGATGTCTCTGTTTAGATCTG
>NC_069401.1:49175374-49177874 GCF_026875155.1 Cherax quadricarinatus | reverse complement strand
ATGAGCTAGTAATAAATTCAGAGAGCACGTACAGACAAAGGACGGCACCTGATTGCCTTGAGGTTGCCAGCCAGAGTCTGGGAAAGCATGTGAATATATGTGACGAGACTCTTGATTACGTTGTAACGGAGACACTGCAAGAGCAAGTGAAGATACTGAATGATCTTAGAATATCGTTTCAGTGGAAACACTGCAACGACAGACGAAGGTACCGGAAGATACCAGGATTTCTTTGCCAGGGATGAATATCCCTGACAACGCAGGCTAAGATATAAACAGAAAATGAAAAATGTTAGATCAAATGAAGGAGGTACAAGCCCAATTCATTCAAGTTCAAATTCAAAGTTTATTCTCTATAAGGATTACAATGCTGAGTTTACAGAATTTGGTTATTGTGTGGTTTACATGTAGTAAAATAATAATTACAGAGTGTACCACTAGAACACCTAGCATGGCTAGGCATTTCGGGCAGACAAATTAAATCTTAAGTTTAAAATATTACAAAATTATGAGGTAAGTTGGTATTATGGCTAAGTGACTAAATACTAGTTTGTGAGTTTAGCAATGTGAATGCTTTTGTTTTGGCACTATACATAGTTTCAGTATTGGAGTATCACGGGGCCAACATTGACTAGTTAAGATTCATTATTTGAGATTGAGATTGATATTTCTGTTTATGGTCAAGTGGGTGAGTGAGTGTAAGTGGGGAACCACCAGGTGGTATTCGTGTTAATTAGTTGACAGGGTGTATCAGGGAGATAAGATGTTTTCTGATGGTAGTTTTGAAGGTGATGAATGTTTATGCAGTTTTAGAATTTTCAGGTAGGGTGTTCCAGATTTTAGGGCCTTTGACATACATTGAATTTTTGAAAAGGGGTTTAGTCGGACACGGGGAATGTCATAGAGATGTTTGTGTCTGGTGTTGTCCCTGTGGGTTCTGTCGCAACTATAAAGGGGAAAGTTTTTAGGTCAAGGTTAATTTTGGGAATTTAAGGTCCTGTAGATGTAGATTCCCACAGTAGTAAGTGTGGATGTACTGAACAGGGAGTAAGTTTAGATCTATGAAGAGTGGAGGGGGGGGGGGTGTTGCCAGGGATGGGATTTAGTTATTATTCTTACTGCGGCTTTTTGTTGGGTTATTATTGGCTTTAGGTGTGTTGCTGCAGTTGAACCCCAAGCACAGATAGCAAAGGTGAGGTATGGATATATAAGTGAATGGTATAGTGACAGAAGGACAGTTTGCGGTACGTAGTATCGTATCTTGGAGAGGATCCCCACCGTTTTGGATACTTTTTTGGTTATGTGTTGGATATGGGTGCTGAAGTTCAGGTTATTGTCGAGGTATAGGCCTAGGAATTTGCCCTCATTATGTCTGGCAATTAGAGTGTTGTCGATCTTAATGTTAATTTGCGCATCTCCTGCTCTGCTACCAAACATAATGTAGTAGGTTTTGTCAGTGTTAAGCGTAAGTTTATTGGCTGTCATCCAAGTCTTTTTTATTAAAACAAGAACCCCTCTCCGGCATCAAAGAACCCGTCTTTAGTCGGGAAGGGGGAGGGGGATGATGTTTAAAGGTACGAAATAAGAATTAGAAATATTAGCACTAATCAAAATTCCATCTCCAAAATAATAAGATATGATAGAGTGAATGATGATGAATTTTTTTCTTTTTCGGGTATCTGCCGATATTTTTATATATATATTTTATAAATATATATATATATATATTATTATATATATATTTTATATATATATATATTATATATATATATATATTATATATATAACAATAATATCACAGTAAACAGGTGATTTCAGAATATGCAAACAACCACTCTGAAAGAATAGAGAAATTCAAGCGCTTTCGTGACTATCTAGTTCCTTGATAAAGTGAGTAGTCACGAAAGCGCTTGGAATTTCTCTATTCTTCAGAGTAGTTGTTTTGCATATATATATATATATATATTATTATATATTTATATATATATATATATATATTTTATATATATATATATATACCGATTTATTTATAATAGCCGGACTTAATTACTGGAAATGGGAAGTACAACGCTTTCACTTTAAAGGAAAGGGGGTTTTGGGGTATTGGCAGTATGGAGGGGTATGTTATACATTTTTATATATGCTTCTAAAGTGTTGTATCTGGGCGCTCTTTAAAGACAGTATGAGTGAGGTGAAAGTGTGAATGATGAAAGTATTTCTTTTGGGGGATTTTCTTTCTTTTTGAGTCACCTGCTCCGGTGGGAGACGGCCGACTTGTTGGAATATGCACAACCACTCACACACACACAACACACCAAACACACACACACAACACACACACACACACACACTACACATTAATATTATATTATATATATATATTATTATATACCTATACATACATTTTACATACTCATGACAGACATCATCTTACGCGTTAAGAGTTTCTTTTAATCCATTTTACGTGGGTGTGGGTGTGTGTTTGTGCGTTCATACGAGT
>NC_069401.1:49130374-49170374 GCF_026875155.1 Cherax quadricarinatus | reverse complement strand
AATGGTTCAGGGACTTACCGAAACCTGATAATGGTTCATGGACCTGCCGAAACCTGATAATGGTTCAGGGACGGACCGAAACCTGATAATGGTTCAGGGACGGACCGAAACCTGATAATGGTTCAGGGACGGACCGAAACCTGATAATGGTTCAGGGACGGACCGAAACCTGATAATGGTTCAGGGACGGACCGAAACCTGATAATGGTTCAGGGACGGACCGAAACCTGATAATGGTTCAGGGACGGACCGAAACCTGATAATGGTTCAGGGACGGACCGAAACCTGATAATGGTTCAGGGACGGACCGAAACCTGATAATGTTCAGGGACGGACCGAAACCTGATAATGGTTCAGGGACGGACCGAAACCTGATAATGGTTCAGGGACGGACCGAAACCTGATAATGGTTCAGGGACGGACCGAAACCTGATAATGGTTCAGGGACGGACCGAAACCTGATAATGGTTCAGGGACGGACCGAAACCTGATAATGGTTCAGGGACGGACCGAAACCTGATAATGGTTCAGGGACGGACCGAAACCTGATAATGGTTCAGGGACGGACCGAAACCTGATAATGGTTCAGGGACGGACCGAAACCTGATAATGGTTCAGGGACGGACCGAAACCTGATAATGGTTCAGGGACGGACCGAAACCTGATAATGGTTCAGGGACGGACCGAAACACCTTCTAAGGTTTCATCTCTTAACCGTGAATCATATACACCTTATATATTTATACAATAAATAAATAATTTCTCCATATACATCATATATATTATCTGTCATACACATTCCATTAACTATAAAGGGAATCTGTTTATTTGCCGATCACTTATTTGCATTTATATAGTTATCCTTAGTCGTTTTCATCTTCGTCTTCCTCTTCTTCTTCTTCTTCTTCTTCGTCTTCTTCTTCTTCTTCTTCTTCTTCTTCTTCTTCTTCTTCTTCTTCTTCTTCTTCTTCTTATTATTATTATTATTATTATTATTATTATTATTATTATTATTATATATTGTTGTTGTTGTTGTTGTTGTTGTTGTTGTTGTTGTTGCTGGGATGAGGAGATGGAGGTAGGAAGGGGAGATGGGGTGGAAAGGAGTGGGAGAGGGAGGGTGGGTGTGTAAGGAGATGGCAGGTTTGAATAGAGTGAGGGGGGAAAAAGGGAGAAGTGAGGTGTCACTGAAAGGAAGGTGAAGGAACCTAAGAGCTGCTGGAAGTTGATATCCTTGGTGTGAAATTTGACTCAAAACTGACCATGAAGAACCACGTTGTAAATTTTGCAAACAAGGCGGCCAGGAAGCTTACAGCATTCCGCCGTATCTAGCATCTGCTTGACAGTAGGGGTTGCAAGATTCTGTACGAGGCACAAGTACGCTCACACCTTGAGTATGCTCCACTTTCTTGGTTTACCTGCCTCCCCTCTCATCTGCGACTGCTTGACAGAGTAGAGAACAGAGCAAGACGTCTCATCTCTCGCCTGGACCCATCCTGGATCTGTCATTTCAGCAGAGCCTTCAACACAGGAGGGATGTGGGTGGCCTTACTGTTATGTACAAGACCAATATTGTCAAAGTAGCACACTTGGATCCACTTTGAGGAAAACGAGAAGCAAGCTTCTATACCACAAGACGGGCAGAAAGCAGCAACTTCACTCTGGCTGTACCCTTCTCCAGAACATCACTCCATCTGAGAATATTTATTCCCAGGACGACTCGAGTCTGGCAGGTATTGTATACCTGTCGGTATTGTATACCTGTCTTGCACAACTTGTCAGGCACTGCAACATCATGGAATCTTGGTTCAGAGGACATATACATCACCTTCTTCACAGCTACTGCAACTAACCCATCAATTTGGGTAGGACCTACTTACACTGGGGAATTCCGCCTACCAGTGACTATGCCCTCGTCTGCTACACGTCCCTTTCACTGACGCCTATATAAGCGCCAGTCTCCTTGCCTGTGCTTCAGAATCTCTACAACCACGGTGCTCTAAACACCACCTGCAAGGCTGAGGGACTGATTACCTCATCTTTTGTATATAGTTCTTCTGATTTCTTATTATGTCCAAGAATATGTATTGATAAAGCCACTGGATGGCGAAACGTCTACAATATAGATAACCAGATGTTGCACAAGTGTCTTAACTTTCATCAGGGGTATTTTGCACCGTTTGACAACCACTTGTTTTCGTAGGGAGTGATTAATGTCGGCAGATTTGGGACCAATTCCTATAGGATTTTCGAGATGAACATTATGATATATCTTTCTTGCCTAAGGGAAATACTGATATAGGAATGAACATAGAAAGTAAAACACAAAAGAATGTACGAAGCAGGTAAATGCATAAGGTATGAATGAACGCAGTGATCACAAGAGGAATACATAAAGTTAACAAATAAGGTTTACATGAAAGAAGTAATCATCACGTAGTTAGATTGGAGTTTACCTGGAGTTTACCTGGAGAGAGTTCCGGGGGTCAACGCCCCCGCTGCCCGGTCTGTGACCAGGCCTCCTGGTGGATCAGAGCCTGATCAACCAGGCTGTTACTGCTGGCTGCACGCAATCCAACGTACGAGTCACAGCCCGGCTGGTCAGGTACCGACTTTAGGTTAGACTGGTTAGGTTAGATTACAAAAGGTTAAGTTGAGTTAGGTTACATCATGTATGATGTTGTATCATCGAGAGTCAGGAAAAGAGAATGAGATAGATAGATAGATAGATAGATAGATAGAGAGAGAGAGAGAGAGAGAGAGAGAGAGAGAGAGAGAGAGAGAGAGAGAGATGGAGTGATGGTGGCTCGGGTGGTTGGTTGTAAGAGAAGATGGGAGAGGAGCAGCGGTGGGGAGAGTGAAGGAAGGAGACGAAGGAGGGTAACAAGGGGAGAGGGAGGGTAGTAACACAATTTGTCCTCGTCTTCAAAGAGTTTCCTTCAGGTCCTACAAGAGAGGGTGTCTCGGCCCCGCCTCCCCATTTTCTTCACACACACACTAAAGCTAACTTCGTTCTGCTGGCGACCAAATATTTTTTTACGACGTGCGGCGAATTTTTCCATGCAAATGAGGGAGAGGACTAGAGAAAAGATGGGGAATGGAGAGAGAGAGAGAGAGAGAGAGAGAGAGAGAGAGAGAGAGAGGAGGGGGGGGAGACCCACCATCCCCTTGCAAGTTGAATATTAAAATGAAAGCGCTGGCAAAAGGTTTGCTTAATTTAAGATCTCAGATGTTGTTTTTGAATTTTTTCTCCCTCTGGAGGTCGTGTTGACACACTGTGGCACTCTGGAAGGAATCTTAATAAGGCTCGAGTACCTGTGCCTCTGAACCCTGGCACCCCTGATGGCACTGCTGAACCCTGACACCCCTGATGGCACTGCTGAACCATGGCACCCCTGATGGCATTTTTCAATCCTGTCCCTTCTATGGCACTTCTGAAACTTGGCACCCCCAAGGGAACCCATGACTCCTGGTAACCCTGATGACGCTGCTGAGCCATGGTACTCCTGATGGCAGCCCTGAGTCTTGGCGCCTCTGATGGCATTGCTGAACCTTGGCACTTCTGATGGCTTCCCTGAGCCTTGGCACCCTTGATGGCACACAAAATCCTTAGGATCGTTGATGGCACTCGTGAAGTTGAGCACCCATGCAAGTGTAGGTCTTCCTTATAATAATAATAATAATAATAATAATAATAATAATAATAATAATACTATTAAAATTATTATTAATTAATTATTATTTATTATTATTATTATTATTATTATTATTATTATTATTATTATTATATCTTATCATCCTTATCATTATTAGCATCATTATCACCACCACCTCCATCATCATCACCCCAGCATCATTATCACCACCACCATCCTCTTCACCACCACCAGCATCACCACCACCTACCTGGACGGTATTCCGGAGATCAACGCCCCTGCGGCCCTGTCCATGACCAGGCCTCCCGGTGGATCAGGGCCTGAACAACCAGGCTGTTACTGCTAGTCGCACGTAGTCTAATGTACGAACCACAGTCCGGCTGATCTGGCACTGACTTTAAGTATCTGTCCAGCTCCCTCTTGAAGGCAGCCAGGGGTCTATTGGTAATTCCCCTTATGCATGGTGGGAGGCTGTTGAAAAGTCTTGGGATCCGGACACTTTCATGTGTTTTCTCTAAGTATAACAGTTGTGCCCCTACTTTTCATTGGGGGTATTTTGCACCGCCTGTCTAGTTTTTTGCTTTCGTAGGGAGTGATTTCTGTGTGCAGATTCGGGACCATGCCTTCTAGGGTTTTCCAAGTGTAGATTATATCTCTCTCGCCTGCGCTCCAGCGAGTACAAGTCAAGTGCTTCCAAGCGTTCCCAGTAGTTGAGGTATTTGATGGAGCTTATATGGGCAGTAAAAGTTTTCTGTACACTCTCTACACTGTAATTTCACCTGCTTTGAATGGAAATGTTAATGTACAGCAGTGATCCAGGCTAGAGAAAACAAATGATTTTAAAAGGATTATCATTGGCTTTGCATCTCTTGTTCTGAATGTTCTCATTATCCATTCTATCATTTTCCTCACAGATGTGATAGTGGCACTGTTACGATCTTTGAAAGTAAGATCCTCAGACATTACCACTCCCAGGTCCTTCACATTACTTTTCCGCTCTATTGTGTGATTATAGCTTGTAGTATGCTCAGTTCTAGTTACTATCTCTCCCCAGTTCTCCACCATCGTCGTGATCACCACTATCATCATCATCATCAACACCACTACCATCATCACCACAACCAACATCATCAACACCACCACCATCACCACCATCATCACTATCACCATCATTACCATCACCACCATCATCATCACCATCACCACCATCATCAGCACCATCACCATCATTCACTATCACCTCCATCACCACCGTCATCATCATCACCATCACAAACCAGCATCAATATCATCATCACCATCACCACCACCATCATCATCACCTTCACCACCATCATCATCACCATACCCCATCACATCATCACAATCATACACCATCACACCATCACATCACCACATCGATAATATACAACCACCACCATCACCATCATCATACCATCACCACCACACAATCCTACACCACCACAACTCACAATCACCATCACACCACCATCACCACCCATCATCACTCATCACACCACCACCATCATCACCGTCACCACCACCACCACCATCATCATCATCATCATCACCACCACCACCACCACCATCATTTTCACCACCACCATCATCACACCATCATCACCACCATCACCTCCACCACGATCATCATCACCATCACCACAAACATCACCACCACCATCATCACCATCATCATCACAACCATCATCACCACCATCATCATCACACCATCACCATCTACACCACCACCATCACCACCATCAACATCATCAACACCACCACCATCACCACCATCATCTTTACCATCACCATCATCATCATTACCATCATCACCATCATCATCACCATCATCACAATTACACCACCACCATCATCACCACCATCATGGCCACCATCATGGCCACCATCACCACCATCACCATCAACCACCACATCAACCACACCTATCAGCACACCACACATTGCACACACCATCAACACCATCCACCACACACCACCACCACCACCACCATCATCATCTTTACCATCACCACCATCATCATTGCCATTACCCCATCATCATCACAATTAACACCACCACCATCATCACCACCATCATGGCCACCATCATGGCCACCATCACCACCATCACCCCATCATCACCACCATCATCATTATCACCACCATCGCGACCATCACCATCAACACGACCATCATCATCACCACCATCATCACCATCATCACAATTAACACCACCACCATCATCACCACCATCATCACCACCGTCTCCACCACCATCATCATCACCACTATCATCACCACACATCATCATCACACATCACAATTAACACCACACCATCACCATCACCATCACATCATCACACCACCATCACCACCACTATCATCACACCGTTCCACCACCATCATCATCACCACCATCATCATCACCATCATCACAAATAACACCACCACCATCACCACCATCATCACCACCATCACCACCACCATCATCACCACCATCATGGCCACCATCATAGCCACCATCACCACCACCACACCACCAACACCATCATCACCACCACCATCATCATCACCATCATCACCACCACCATCATCATCACCACCATCATGGCCACCATCATGGCCACTCTCACCACCACATCATCACCACCACCACCACCATCGTCACCACCATCATCGACACCACCATCATCATCACCATCATCACCATCGTCACCATCATCATCACCACCATCATGGCCACCATCGCCACCTTCACCACCACCACACCACCATCACCACCATCACCACCATCATGGCCACCATCACCACCATCACCACCATCACCAGCACCACCATCATCACCACCATCAACAAGGCACATGCAGTGCTGGTTCATATATTTCCTTAAAGTCGATATTCACAAAAAAATCACCACTTTCACAGAGTCACTGCTGTATTATACACAACAGCAGCCGGTAATTTATGAGCCTTTTCTATGGCTCTATATACAATAGATTTTTTTATTATATATAAAAGTGTTTGCCTTGGGTCAACTTTCTTCCCTTGAGTCCGTACGGACTTTCTTTCTTTCGCTTTGTATCGGACTTCCTTTCTTTCATTTTTTACACTTTCTTCCCTGGAGTTCGTACTGACTGGACTTTCTCATTTATGACGTTAGTCATTCAAGATTATTTATGCGGATTATTTATGCGGGACGATGAGTAATACCTATGGTAGGTCAAGAAGGTCAGGGAAGAGTCGTCGGTAAGGAGGGGTGAGAGTGTGGGGGAGGTGGGATCAGGTGAGGGGAGACGGAGTAGGAAGGCTTGAGAGAGGGGAGATAAGGTATGAGGAGGGGGTCATATGACGAGGTTGAGGCATGGAGGGGAAGGGGTTGAGGCGTGGTCAGATAATGGGTTAAAGCAGGGGGTAGAGGGGAGGGGTTTTGGCAGGAACCAGAGAGGGGAACAAGCAGTTTCTCAAGCAGCAGACGTAATTTAATGATTACCTCAATTCACCTTATTGATCAAGACGTTGGCCTGGTTGGTGGGTATTGATCTGTCTCAGGTGGTGTAACAACCACACTACTTCTGTTTAATCATCTTTTATCCTATTTGTATGTGTGCTTGTGTTCACCCTCTGCTCCTTAGCCGAGCTCCAGCTCCTGGGCCTATCTCCAGCTTCTGTGCCTCTCATCTTCGTGTTCCTCTAACCGTTGTGGATCTTCTCTAGCCTCTGAGTTCTATTATGCATAGTTTTAAATCTAGAAATGGTTATTGGCTCGATAGCTAGTTCCGGATCATCACTACTCCCACAATGAAACACTTTTTTAGTGTCCCTTTGGCTCACGTGAGTATTAAATTTATGTATCCCTTCTTTTTCCTTCCGATGTCGAAGAGCTGAGCACTTATTTTCTAGTGTCTACTGCACTGTGGTCATGAATCCTTAGCTTTTTTCTCTATTGATAACTGATTCAGCTTTCCTTAATTCTGCATAGTTGATGTGTTTCCGCTCCTGGAACTGTTTGGTAGTAAACTTATCTAAATTATAATACCTCTTTACGTGTTTAGGTAAATGAGGGAATTATTGGTGATGTAGACTCGATTAATGATCTTAAGTCCTGAATGATTAATGGGCGAAGTTACCGAAGGAAATTCTTATATTTACTAACCTTCCATGTGTTGCTGCTGTCGTCCAGGTGTGTGTGTGTGTGTGTGTGTGTGTGTGTGTGTGTGTGTGTGTGTGTGTGTGTGTGTGTGCACTCACTAATTTGTGGTTGTAGGGGTCGAGACATAGCTCCTGGCCCAGCCTCCTCACTGGTCGCTACTAGGTCCTCTCTCTCCCTGCTCCATGAGCTTTATCATACCTCGTCTTAAAACTATGTATGGTTCCTTCCTCCATTACCTTACTTGCCAGACTATTCCGCTTCCTGACAACTCCGTGACTAAAAAAATACTCCCTAGCATCTCTTTGACTCATGTGAATCTTCAACTTCCACTTGTGACCCCTTGTTTCTAGGTCCCATCTCTGGAACATCCTGGTTTTGTCCACCTTGTCAATTCCTCGCAGTATTTTGTATGTTATCATGTCTCCCCTAACCCTCCTGTCCTCCAGTGTCGTCAGGCCGATTTCCCTTAACTTTTCTTCGTAGGACATTTCCCTTAGCTCTGGAACTAGCCTTGTTGCTGACCTTTGCACTTTCTCTAATTTCTTGACGTGTTTGACCAGGTGTGGGTTCCAAACTGGTGCTGCATACTCCAGTATGGGCCTTACGTACACGATGTACAGAGTTTTGAACGATTCCTTACCGAGATATTGGAACTGTATTCTCAGGTTTGCCAGGCACCCATATGCTGCATCAGTTAGCTGGCTGATATGCGCCTCAGGAGATGTGCTCGGTACTATATTCACCCCAAGATCCTTTTCCTTGTATGAGGTTTGCAGTCTCTGGCCACCTAGCCTATACTCTGTCCGCGATCTTCTTTTGCCCTTCCCCGATTTTCATGACTTTTCATTTGGCGAGGTTAAATTCGAGGAGCCAGTTGCTGGACCAAACTTCCAGCCTGTTCAGGTCTCTGTAGTCCTGGCTGTTCCTCGTCCGATTTAATTCTCCTCATTAACTTCACATCATCTGCAAACAGGGACACTTCTGAGTCTATTCCTTCCGTCATGTCATTCAAATATAACAAAAATAGCACTGGTCCTAGGACTGACCCTTGTGGAACCCCGCTCGTCACAGGCACCCACTCTGATACTTCGTCACGTATCATGACTCGTTGTTGCCTCTCTGCCAGGTATTCTCTGATCAATTGCAGTTCCCTTCCTGTTATACGTGCCTGATCCTCTAGCTTTTGTACTAATCTCTTGTGAAGAACTGTGTCCACGGTCTTTCTGCAGTCCAAGAAAATGCAATCTACTCATCCCTCTCTCTCGTGTCTTACTTCTGTTACTCTGTCATAAAACTCCAGTAGCTTTGTGACACAGGATTTGACTTCCATAAATTCGTGCTGGTTGTTATTTATAAGCTTGTTCCGTTCTAGGTGATCCACCCCTCTCCACCTGATAATGTTCTCCATGACTTTGCATACTATACACGTCAGTGATACTGGTGTATAGTTTAATGCCTCGTGTCTGTCTCCTTTTTTGAAAATGGGTACTACATTTTCCGTCTTCCATACCTCATGTAGTTGCCCAGTTTCAATGGATGTGTTGACCCACGAAGAGATGTCCGGTCCCACCACCTTTGAGGTATCAAGGCCACTTAATAACCTCTTCACCTCCTCCTCGGTTGTGTTTCGTCCAACACTTGTTGGTACATCCCTTGTTGGAGTACCCCTCTGTTCTGACTTCCCAGAGTCCTTTCTGTCTCCACTGTAAATACTTCCTTTAATCTCATGTTGAGGTCCTCACATACTTCTTGGTGGTTTCTTGTGAGCTCCCCACCTTCTTTCCTCAGCCTGATTACCTGGTCTTTGACTGTTGTCTTCCTCCTGATGTGGCTATACAACAGGTTCGGGTCAAACTAGACTTTTGATGCTATGTCGCTTTAGTACTGTCGCTGGGCCTTCCTCATTATCTGTGCATACTCGTTTCTGGCTCTTCGGTTAATGTCTTCATTATCCATAGTCCTTTGTCTTATGTACTTTTTCCTTTCTCTAGTGCACCCATTTTTTTGCCTCCCTACATCTTTGGGTAAACCAAGGACTCGTTCTGGCCTTCCCATTATTTTTATTGCCCTTGGGAACAAACCTTTCCTCTGCCTCCTGGCATTTTGTTGTCACGTAGTCCATAAATTCTCTTTCCCAATGAACTTCCTGCAGGAAGTTTCTCATATCTGTGTAGTCTCCCGTTTTGTAGTTTTGGCTTTTCCCATACTACTTCTGTTACTCTCTCCACTTGTAACTCTACTATGAATTCAAAGCTCAGAACCACGTGATCACTAGCTCCAAGGGGCCTTTCATATGTGATGTACTCAGTGTCCAAGCTACTCAGGGTGAACACAAGGTCCAGGGCTGCTGATTCATCCTCCCCTCTCTCTCTGGTAGTGTCCTTAACATGTTGATGCATGAGGTTTTCCAGTACAACATCCATCATCTTTTCACTCCATGTTTCGGGACCCCATGTGGCTCCATGTTTTCCCCAGTCAATCTCCATGTGACTGAAATCCCCTATAACTAGTAACTTTGCTCTACCCGTGTGAGCTCTTCTGGCAACCTCAGCTAGTGTGTCCTCCGTTGCTCTGTTGTTCTATTCATATTCTTCTCTCGGCCTCTTGCAGTTCTGTGGCGGGTTATACATGACTGCAATGACTGCCATATGTCTCCCAGACTGGATTGTACCTACTATGTAATCCCTTTCGCCAGTTTCGTCCATTCCTTCCATTTCCTCAAATCCCCATCGGTTTTTAATTAGCAGTGCAACTGCCCCCCCTCTGCTCTTTTTATCTTTCCTCAGTGTGTGTGTATGTGTGTGTGTGTGTGTGTGTATCAAGAGATTCGTTCTGTATATTGTCTACTCCAGGATTATGTTTTTGTCTGATTCTTGTTCCTATTTATCTCCCAGACATTGCATTGTTTATTGCATCCTTTTCCCGACTCCTACCTTCACCAGTTTGCATTAATAGTCTTGAATCCACTAACTACTTGCTAGCTCATTTACGCAGTAGGTCCATATTTTCTAGCCTTTTTTTGGGGGTAGAGGGGAGATATTCCTCATCAACTTTGCACCAACGGATTTAAATTAGAAAACTTTAGATTTCGAAATGACGTTGGTAAGTGCTGGTTTTCAGATAGTTGTCGATACGTGGAACAATCTGTCTAGTAGGGTAATAGATACTAAAATCTTGGGTACCTTTGCACTATGGGTAAACATCACCATAATGGCTTTTCTCTCCTCGGGAAGATTATTTATATTTCTTGATTACTACTGGCCCAATGAAGGCTTTAAGGGAATTCATAATTTTATTTTACATGTGGGTTACGGTACCACCTCTTCTCCCTCTATCGTAACCTCTAATAATCTTAGATACAGTTATACTCTTACTGTATCTTCCTCTCTCTCTCTCTCTCTTACATCAGTGAAAAAAAATGTCTTCAGATCGAAGCTCAGTATTTAGAGTTCCATGATATCTTTGACTCGAGAAGTTTTTCGACGTCTTGGTGCGTCAGGTCCACAACGAAAGGCTTTACGCTTTCTCAATTTATATCACAGAAGTCACTGTTGGTTCTAGTGGCAGTGTTGCAGTTATCTATTCTTAAGCCTTTTTATTTCTTCCATTATTTTTTCATTGCAATTGTTTCGCGAGTGAGAAAAAACTTATGAATAAATATTTATGCACTTTCGAGTACCTCATATTTCCAAATGCATATTTTATGCATATGGTGACCTCTCTGTCGCTTCCGCATTGCAATTTGATGCATATATTTAGTATTTCATATATACATGTATTAAAATTATGTATGGACCTGCGTGAGTATGATTATGTATTTACACTGGTTGAAGGGCTTAAGTGTCTATTGGTGATTTTTTCTGCCGCTCTCAATGGCAAAAAACATTCATAAAAATATTTTTCGAAATTTTACACTATGCAAGGTTTATCGTTTGCTTAAAAAAGGAAAACATGGAGCCTTCAATATAGCAGTCATTCACTTTTGTGTCGCATTAACACAAGAACATAAGAATGGAGGAACTGCAGAAGGTCTACTGGCCCATACAAGGCAGGACCTTAATAAAACCACCACTGCCTAAAGCTACCCAAGAATTTACTCCCGTACCCACGACAACAATCACACCCAGCATAAAGCTACCCAAGAATTTACTCCCGTACCCACGACAACAATCACACCCAGCATAAAGCTACCCAAGAATTTACTCCCGTACCCACGACAACAATCACACCCAGCATAAAGCTACCCAGGGTCCTAACCTCTGTTGCATTGTTTGACATCATTGTTTGACATCATTGTTTGACATCATTGTTTGACATCATTGTTTGACATCATTGCTCTTTATTATTATACATTATTACAATTTATTAGTTTTATTTATAAAAAGAGTTATTTTACAGCTCTATATATGAATATTAAAATGTTATACAATACCGACACGTTAATAAGTAAGACACATGTGCAAGAATTAGGCATCTTTATTTCGAAATGTTTCGTCTACACAGTAGGTTTCTTCAGTCTTGTACAGAAGAGTGATATAAACACGAGATGTAAACACGAGGCCATCAGTCCTGATGGACCACCTCAACATTACGTCTTCAAGGGTGATGAACTCATGGCATCGTCTTTACATCTCTACTACTTCTGCTCATTCTTCTGTACAAGACTGAAGAAGCCTACTATGTAGGCGAAACGTTTCGGAATAAAGATTCCTAACCGTTGCACATGTGTCTTACTTATCAACCTGTCGGTATTGTATACCATATTAATATTCATTCTGTCAGACATTGCAACACAATGGTATCTTGAGGTGCAGAAAACACCCTGTACATCTTTTTGAAGTGGGAATGGTTGGATTTGAGAGGGACTTGATCTCTCAGTGATTACATACTTTGAGAAATAGTGTGGTGATACTGACAAGATGTGGAAAGAGACACTTATGTACAGTTCAGGAAACGTTTCTCCACGAGTGACTTATTCAGTCCTAATACAGAGAAAACTAAGAAAACGACTATATATAATGTTAGGTAAGACACATATGCAACGGTTAGGTATCTTTAGGCGAAACGTTTCGAAATAAAGATACCTAACTGTTGCATATGTGTCTTACCTAACAACCTGTCGGTATTTTATACCATTTTAATATTCACTATACACAGTGGCAAGAGTCAGGTGGAGTGTCGCCTGGGTAGTGTAGTAGTGGGGTAGTAGATGTAGTAGTAGTAGTAGCAGTAGTAGTAGTAGTAGTAGTAGTAGTAGTAGTAGTAGTAGTAGTAGTAGTAGTAGTAATAGTAGTAGTGGTGGTGGTGGTGGTGGTGGTGGTGGTAGTAGTAGTAGTGGTAGAACTAATGTAGTGAGACGGGTTGGGTTAGAGAAGGACCTGTTGACATGTTACAGTGGTTTCCAGATTGGGTAATATCCTGTTGATTAACAGTTCTGAGATACTGTAACTACCGGACTTTTGATGGACAGTGTTTGTAGATGAATGGTTCAGAGAAGACATGTTGATAAATTCGACATATGTCCCAACTCTTGGGTATTTTTATTGGAAAACGTTTCGCGCACACATGGCTTTCATCTGTCCATACAAAGGAGAATCTTGAAGAACAGGAGGAGAATGAGGTAATCAGTCCCTCAACCTTGAGTCGATGTGGTCAGTCCATCAATCTTGAATTCAATTCAAGAGTGATGGACTGACCACATCGACTCAAGGTTGAGGGACTGATTACCTCATTCTCCTCCTGTTCTTCAAGATTCTCCTTTGTATGGACTGATGAAGCCACTGTGTGGCGAAACGTTTCCTCAATAAAGATACCCAAGAGTTGCACATGTGTCTAATTTATGGACAGTGTTACTGACAGCAATAAGGGCAGCTTCTATACACTTTCGCCGTCTTAAACGTCTTCTTTAATCACTAGTCTAGCCTCAGATAAAAAAAACACACACACGAGCTTTTAAATCTCTGCACCAAATTCACCTTAAACCAGGAAATAATAGAACCTACAAGACTGGAGAATACACTGGACCTCATCTTCACTAACAATGATGATCTGATACGAAATATTACTATATCAAAAACAATATACTCAGATCACAACATAATAGAGGTTCAGACATGTATGCGAGGGGCCCCAAACCGACAAAATGGGATCAGTCACGAGGGAGCCTTCACAATATTCAACTTCAATAACAAAAACATATGGTGGGGCCAAGTAAACCAGGTTCTAAATTATATAAACTGGGAAGACAGCCTAAGTAACACCGATCCAAACCTATGTCTAAAACAAATTAACTCTGTGGCACTCGAGATGCCACAGAGTTAAGGAAAAGGAGAAGCTGTAAACTAGAAAGAGAAAGGTGCTTCCTATGCAGGCGAAGGCAAAGAATAACAGAGCGGCTAAAGAGGCCAATATATCTGTAATACGTAGGGAGACACTGGTCAGAGAAATGGCAAACATCGAACTGAAGCTATAGGAATCATACAGGAGTCAAGAAACGCGGGAAGAACTAAAAGCCATATGTGAAATTGAAAGAAACCCAAAATATTTCTTTTCTTATGACAAATCAAAATGGAGAACAACATCTAGTACTGGCCACTACTTAACTGAGATGGGTCCTACACAGATGACAGCAAGGAAATGAATGAGCTATTCAAGTCCCAATATGACTCTGTTTTTAGTGAGCCGCTAACCAGACTGAGAGTCGAAGACTTAAATGAATTTTTTATAAGAGAGACAGACTTTGGTAGACTCGAACCTATCTGATATTACCATGACGCCAAATAACTTCGAAAAGGCGATAAATGACATGCCCATGCACTCTGCCCCAGACCCATATTCACGGAACTCCGTGATCATCAAGAATTACAAGAAGCCCCTATTATGGGCTTTAAACATCCTACGGAGAGGGAGCATGGACACAGGGGTCGTCCTACAGATGATAAAAACAACAGACATAGCCCCACTCCACAAAAGGGGCAGCAAAGCAATAGCAAAGAACTACAGACCGATAGTGCTAACCTCCAATATCATAAAAATCTTTGAAAGGGTTCTAAGAAGCAAGATCGCCACCCATCTAAATACCCATCAGTTACACAACCCAGTGCAACATGGGTTTAGAGCAGGTCGCTCCTGTCTGTCCCAACTACTGGACCACTATGACATGGTCCTGGATGCACTAGAAGACAAACAAAATGCAGATGTTGTATACACAGACTTTGCAAAAGCCTTTGACAAGTGTGACCACGGTGTAATAGCGCACAGAATGCGTGATAAAGGAATAACAGGAAAAGTTGGTAGATGGATCTATAATTTCCTGTCAAGCAGAACACAAAGAGTACTAGTAAACAGAGCAGTCTGAGGTGGCTGCGGTGAAAAGCTCTGTTCCACAAGGCAGAGTACTCGCTCCAGCCCTGTTCCTCATCCTCATATCCGACACAGACAGGAATGTAAGCCACAGCACCGTGTCTTCCTTTGCAGATGACACCCGAATTTGCATGACAGTGTCCTCCATTGAAGACACCCCAAGACTCCAAGCGGACATCAACCAAATCTTTAAATGGGCCGCAGAAAACAATATGAAGTTCAATGATGAGAAATTTCAATTACTTCGATAAGGAAAACGTGAGGAAATTAAAACTATGTCAGAGTATAAAACAAATTCCAACCACACAATAGAGCGAGAAACTAATGTAAAAGACCTGGGAGAGATCATGTTAGAGGATCTTATCTTCAAAGACAATAACATTGTATCAATCGCAACTGCCAGAAAAATGACAGAATGGAGAATGAAAACCTTCAAAACCAGGGATGCAAAACCCATGATGACACACTTCAGGTCACTAGTTCTATCTAGGCTGGAATATTGCTGCACACTAACAGCACCTTTCAAGGCAGATGAAATTGTTGACCTAGAAAGTGTACAGAGAACCTTCACGGCACGCGTAACTGCGATAAAACACCTCAGTTACTGGGAACGCTTGAAGTTCCTCAACCTGTACTCCCTAGAACGCAGGCAGGAGAGATATATATGATTATATACACTTGGAAAATCCTAGTGCGATTAGTACCAAACTTACACACGAAAATCACTCCCAAAGAAAGCAAAAGACTCGGCAGACGATGCAACATCCCCCCCCCCCCATTGAAAAGCAGGGTTGCCACTAGCACGATTAGACACAACACAATAAGTGTCAGGGGCTCAAGAATGCTCAACTGCCTCCCAGCATACATAAGGGGGATTACCAAGAGACCCCTGGCTGTCTTCAAGAAGGCACTGAACAGGCACCTAAAGTCAGTACCTCACCAGCCGGGCTGTGGTTCGTACGTCGGGTTGCGTGCGGCCAACAGCAACAGCCTGGCTGATCAGGCCCTGATCCACCATGAGGCCTGATCACAGACCGGGCCATGGGGCGTTGATTCCTGATACCTTCTCCAGGTATACTCCATTTATACACTGAGTTTCATGAAGTGTCCAACATCGTCCCAATGTTGAACATTCGCGTTTTTACGGTCATCATTGCTGCAAGTATTTTTGTGTTCTCTGATCCTAATGTCCAATGATCTGGCTGCTTCCCCCCACATATACTTTGTCACGCCCCCCACATGGTATAGTGTCTGCTCCTGCACTTTTGCCAGAATCATTCTTTTTTTTTTTTTTTACCAGGTTTCTAATAGAAGTTGCAAAATTTTTTGAAACGTTAGTTGCAACGTTGCTGACCGGGAAAACGATGTAACTTGGAGGCTTTTCTTCAACTTGATTGGTGTTGGTCTTGTTGAGGATACATGTCGCACGTTTCCTGCAGTCACGTATGAAGTGTAGGGGAAAGTGTAGTGAACTAAAAGAATGGGTGATGTATGTGCATTCTTCTTCGAGGAACTGCTGACTGAAAATTCTGTATGCCCACAGAAAGAAGTTCAACTACCCCTTTTTTAGTTCTGGTGTTATGGTGAGAGAAGAAATGTAGGTAGGTTTACGATAGACTTTACAAGAAAATGTTTTCCTATTCACTGAGGATATCGAATCAAGTGAGAACCAAAAATAACGGATTTAAATAAGATAAATTTAGATTTAGGAAGGATGTAGGTAAGTGCTGATTTTCAAACAGAGTTGTCGATACGTGGAATAATCTGCCTAGTATGATAATGGAAGTTAAAACCTTCGGTAGCTTTAAAAAGAGATTAAGACAAATTTATGAGTGAGAAGGACTGGGTTTAAATATGAAAATGATATACTATACCGACAGGTTGATAAGACACATATGCAACAGTTAATTATCTTTATTTCGAAACGTTTCACCTACATACTAGGCTTCTTCAGTCGAGTACAGAAGAGCTAGCAGATGCAGTAGAAACTTGAAGACAATGTTATCAATCCAGCACATTTGAAGACGTTGTTTTGAGGCGGTCAGTCCCTCAGCCTGGAGAAGAGTTTTATTACATAATCTGGAACAATGTGAAGTTGAAGAGAGTGTGGTGACGTGTAGCTTGCTTTGTCAGGACGTGATTAGTGTGCTCTCCGCTCTTAGCTACCTGAGATTGTGATGATGGCTTCTCTAAACTAGGAGCAGTTATATCTCCAGCTTAAGGCAGAGTTAACGGAAGCAATAAGAGAAATTTAAGTACTAAAGGGCATGCATAAGGATTATTCCCGGAACAACATCGTCGATGAGATATATGGTTTTGGAAACCGAAAAGTTGAAGATTGAGACACTTGTGCAACATATGGGAATCTTTATTATGGAAACGTTTCGCCACACAGTGGCTTCCTTGGCCCAGTACAAAGCAGAAAGGTGTAAGGAGAGGAGTTTGAGGTAATCAGTCCCTCAGCCTGGAATCGATGTGTTCAGTCCATCACTCTTGTAGAAAGTACAGCATAGGGCCGGAGAAGTGGCTTTTATACTGTAGTCAGGTGAGTGGAAGCAGGAGGAGGCGGGATCACAGTGGTACCATCCACTAGGGTAAGTAGATCTTCGTCCAAAGGTTGGACAAGTGTTGAAGAATTCCTTGTCTCAAGTTCCCATGATGTTGCAGTGTCTGACAGATGTGATAAATGGATTTGAAAACCAACAAGTTGAAATTGAGAAACTTATGCAACATATGGGAATCTTTATTGAGGAAACGTTTCGCCACAGTGCCTAACTGATGAAATAAATGATTTTCAAAACCATTTATCACATCTGTCAGACACTGCAACATCATGAGATCTTGATACAAAGAATTCTTCAATACGTGTCCAACCTTAGGACGAAGACCTACTTACTCTAGTGGATGGTTCCACTGTGATCCCGCCTCCTGCTTCCCCTCACCTGACTACAGTATATAAGCCACTTCTCCGGCCCTATGCTGTACTTTCTACAAGATTGATGGACTGAACCATACCACGGGCGGGATTGACCCCGCGGTCAGAGAGTCTCAAAACTTCAGACAGTCGCGTTAGCCACATGGACTGAACACATCGACTCCATGCTGAGGGACCGATTACCTCAAACTCCTCCTCTCCTTACACTTTTCTACTTTGTATTAAACTGATGAAGCCACTGTGTGGCGAAACGTTTCTTCAATAAAGATTCCCATATGTTGCATAAGTGTCTCAATCTTCAACTTGTAGGTTTTCAAAACCATTTATCACAGCATGTATAGCATTTAGAAAACTGTCATACTGATAGCTCCCTTCGTTACCCCAATCCACAGATTATAAGTGTTCTCTAAGCCCATTGTAATTTTCTAAGCAAAAATCTGGGACTGTTACTGAGTTATCCCTACTATCATACTTCTATTCAGTGTTAAAGATAATTGAATTGTGGTCGCTTGCGCCACGTTCATCTGTAATTTCTAAATTATTAATAAGGGTTTCTTTGTTTGCCAGAACCAAGTCAAGCAGATTGTTTCCCCGTGTAGGTTCTGTCACAAACTGCTCCAAGAAAACAATCCTGAACTACCTCTAAGAAATCGTTAGATTCTAAATTCCCAGTCAAGGAATTCCAATCAATCTGACTAAAGTTAAAGTCCCTTAGAATTACTACATTATCGTGCCTTGTGGTCTTAACAATTTCCCCCCAATCTAAGTTTGGGGGACGGTATATGACGGCTAAAATCAATTTATCATGCCCCTCTGAAAATTCTATCCAGACAGACTCTGTATGTGTTATTTCAGATTTTATACTCGTTTTTTATGCAACAGTTCAAGCGATCTCGCACACCCCCCTTCCCGATACTTCTATCTACTTGGAACAATTTAAAACCCTGAATGTGACATTCAACAGGCATGTCCCTATTTTTCCTATTAAACCACGTCTCAGTTATGGCAAATACATCAGTGTTACCCGCACTTGCATCTAATCTCAACTCGTCCATTTTATTCCTAGCACTACGACTATTGGTATAAGTTTAAAGACCCTCCTTTCTCTTTTCCCTTTCTGCTCGTTTCTGTTTGTCCACTATACCTATTTCTGTCCTTGTCACCTAGTGCCACTGGCTTTCCAATATCCACCTCATTCTTCTTATTACTGGTTCCCCTAAAACTCACATTATTACTACACTGGGACTTCAGTGTTTTCCCCCAAAAACCCATACTATTATTTCTAGTTTAAAGCCTTTACAGCTCCCTCCACTGCATTAGCCAGTGCCTCCACCCCAGACCTAGAAAAGTGAAGCTCACTTCTCGCTGTCCTCGGAGTGGAGCCAAGTGTGGTAATTTGACAATATTGGCCATGTACATATCTGTCCAGGCTGGGTCCAGGCGAAAGATTAGTTGATGAGTTGTCTTGTTCTGTTCTGTCAAGAAGTTTCTCTCTGTGTGTCTGTCTGTCTGTCTGTCTCTCTCTCTCTCTCTCTCTCTCTCTCTCTCTCTGTCTGTCTGTCTGTCTGTCTGTCTCTCTCTCTCTCTCTCTGTCTCTCTCTGTCTCTCTCTCTCTCTTCTCTCTTCTCTCTCTCTCTCTCTCTCTCTCTCTCTCTCTCTCTCTCTCTCTCTCTCTCTCTCTCTCTCTCTCTCTCTCTCTCACTCTCCCCATGCAATCCATATTTTCATTTGTTTTTGTTCGCGGTTCCCTTACTCCCTCTTCTCTTTCCTTTCATTCAGGACCTTCACACGCACATTGTGAGTTCCCTGATTTTCTTCCTTTTTTGTGTGCAACTATGTGCGATCCCTGTCCCTACGTCCCAGAAAATTTCTCGACCCTCACAGTAAGCACTGCACATCCCTAGGTCCGTCTGTGCATACACACCTTACTGTGTACACAGTATACATCTTTGTGTGCACACCCATTTCTATGTGCACACTTTTTTGTGGTTGTACGTGAATGGCATACAGTACCAACTAGATGACAGTTAGACACATGTGCAACATCTGGGTATCATTATTGTAGACGTTTAGCCATCCAGTGGCTTTATCAATACAAATTCAAGGACATAATTGGAAGACAGAAGAACTTTTTACAAAAGATGAGGTAATCAATCCCTCAACCTTGGAGCTGACGTGAAGAGCACGACTGAAGATACCCAGATGTTGCACATGTGCCTAATTTTCGTTTTTGTGTGTGTGTGTGTGTACACAACAGTGTACACGCTGAAGACGGTGCACCCGGAGCTTCCCTACCGCAGATTGGCTACATCAAAAAATAGGTAATCAAAAGAAAGTAATAACGAATAGGTTATGACAAACAGATAATCCCAAACACATAATCTCAGACGTGTACTCATGAATAATCACACAAATTCCTTATCACACCTAGGTAATCATAAACACACAAATAAAAGAAGCAAAAATGCCCTTCAACAATCTCAGCACATCAATTGGAATATTGCAATTCCTTTAATATTTATTTAGAGCAGAAAAGGTCATAAATCCCGAAGGTCATTGCTTTAAAGGAGTCATTGGCAAATTCCATTATAGTGCCTCAATACGATTGCCCTCTGTATCAAGTAACATAAATACGTCGACTCCTTAAGTGGCGGGCCGCTGCGGATGTGTTGACGTCTAAGTACATCAATGGCTGTATGACCGGAGAGTCGGGACTCTCATGATTATTCGGAGGATAAGTAGTGGAATGTAGTTGCGATTGTCAGGTGCGACAGCGTGTTTAAATATGTATGTGAATAAACAGAAGAAAGGAAGGGGTACCATTCGTGGTAACATATCATGGTACCATTCGAGGTACTAATCGTAGTACCATTCGTGGTAACATTCAGTGGTAGAGCGTTGGGCCTGCTACTGTAAGGGTCACGGTTCGAGTCCAGGTCCGTTCTTCTGTTTGTTCATTGATAGTTGTTCATTACGAATAATCTAGTTTATGCAAACATACACACACACACACACACACTCACACTCACACACACACACACACACACACACACACACACACACACACACACACATACGCACACACACACACACACACACACATACACACACACACACACACACACACACACACACACACACACACACACACACACGCGCACACCCAAAACCACACACACACACACACACGCACACCCACACACACACATACACACACACACACACACACACACACACACACACACACACACACACACACACACACACACACACACACACACACACACACACACACACACACACACACACGATTTTAACCACAGGGAGATCGACTGGGAAAACCTGGAGCCACATGGGGGTCACGAAACATGGAGAGCCAAGATGATGGATGTGGTACTTGAAAACCTCATGCATCAACATGTCAGGGACACTACCAAAGAGAGACGGGAGGATGAGCCAGCAAGACTGGATCTTGTGTTCACCCTGAGCAGTTCGGATATTGAGGACATCACTTACGATAGGCACCTTGGAGCTAGCGATCACGTGGTTCTGAGTATTGATTATATAGTAGAGTTACAAGTGGAGAAGGTAACAGGAACTAAATGGGAAAAGCCAAACTACAAAAGGGGGGACTACACGGGTATGAGGAACTTCCTGCAGGAGGTTCAGTGGGACAGATACCTGGTAGGAAAATCAGTAAACGAGATGATGGAATATGTAGCAACAAAGTGCAAGGAGGCAGAGGAAAGGTTTGTTCCCAAGGGAAACAGAAATAATAGGAAGACCAAAGCGAGTCCTTGGTTTACCCGAAGGTGTAGGGAGGCAAAAACTAAGTGCACCAGAGAATGGAAAAGGAGGCAAAGGACCCAAGAAAATAAGGAGATTAGTAGAAGAGCCAGAAACGAGTACGCACAGATAAGGAGGGAGGCCCAGCGACAGTACGAAAACGACATAGCATCAAAAGTCAAGTCTGACCCGAAACTGCTGTATAGCCACATTAGGAGGAAGACAACAGTCAAAGACCAGGTGATAAGGCTGAGGAAAGAAGGTGGAGAACTCACAAGAAACGATCAAGAGGTATGTGAGGAGCTCAACATGAGATTTAAGGAAGTATTTACAGTGGAGACAGAAAGGCCTCTCGGGGGACAGACCAGATGTGGACACCAGCAAGGAATATATCAACAAGTGTTGGATGACATACATACAGATGAGGTGGAGGTGAAGAAACTGCTAAGGGACGTCGATACCTCAAAGGCAATGGAACCGGACAACATCTCCCCATGGGTCCTTAGAGAGGGAGCGGATGTGTTGTGTGTGCCACTTACCACAATCTTCAACATGTCCCTGGAAACTGGGCAACTACCTGAGGTATGGAAGACGGCAAATGAAGTGCCTATTTTTAAAAAAGGAGACAGGAAAGAGGCACTAAACTATAGACCTGTGTCATTGACGTGTATAGTGTGCAAAGTTATAGAGAAGATTATCAGGAGGAGAGTGGTGGAGCACCTGGAACGGAACAAGAGTATAAACGCCAACCAGCATGGATTAATGGAAGGAAAATCCTGCGTCACAAACCTTCTGAAGTTTTATGATAAAGTAACAGAAGTAAGACAAGAGAGAGAAGGGTGGGTTGATTGCATCTTCTTGGGCTGCAAGAAGGCCTTTGACACAGTTCCTCACAAGAGATTAGTGCAGAAGCTAGAGGATCAGGCTCATAACAGGAAGGGCACTGCAATGGATCAGAGAATACCTGACAGGGAGGCAACAACGAGTCATGGTACGTAATGATGTATCACAATGGGCACCTGTGACGAGCGGGGTCTCACAGGGGTCGGTCCTAGGACCAGTGCTATTTATGGTATATGTGAACGACATGATGGAAGGGTTAGACTCAGAAGCGTCCCTCTTCGCAAACGATGTGAAGTTAATGAGGAGAATTAAATCAGATGAGGACCGGGCAGGACTTCAAAGAGACCTGGACAGACTGGACACCTGGTCCAGCAACTGGCTTCTCGAATTTAATCCCGCCAAATGCAAAGTCATGAAGATAGGGGAAGGACAAAGAAGACCCCAGACAGAGTATAGGCTAGGTGGCCAAAGACTGCAAACCTCGCTCAAGAAGAAAGATCTTAGAGTGAGTATAACACCGAGCATGTCTCCGGAAGCGCACATCAACCAGGTAACTGCTGAAGCATATGGGCACCTGGCAAACCTGAGAACAGCGTCCTGATACCTTAATAAGGAATCGTTCAAGACACTGTACACCGTGTACGTCAGGCCCATACTGGAGTATGCAGCACCAGTTTGGAACCCGCACTTGGTAAAGCACGCCAAGAAACTAGAGAAAGTGCAAAGGTTTGCGACAAGGTTAGTTCCAGAGCTAAGGGGAATGTCTTGTGAAGAAAGGTTAAGGGAAATCGGCCTGACAACACTAGAGGACAGGAGTGTCAGGGAAGACATGAGAACGACATATAAAATACTGCGCGGAATAGACAAGGTGGACAAAGACAGGATGTTCCAAAGAGGGGATACAGAAACAAGAGGTCACAATTGGAAGTTGAAGACACAGATGAGTCAGAGAGATATTAGGAAGTATTTCTTCAGTCATAGAGTTGTCAGGAAGTGGAATAGCCTAGAAAGTGATGTAGTGGAGGCAGGAACCATACATAGTTTTAAGACGAGGTATGATAAAGCTCATGGAGCGGGAAGAGAGAGGACCCAGTAGCAACCGGTGAAGAGGCGGGGCCAGGAGCTAAGACTCGACCCCTGTAACCACAAATAGGTGAGTACAAATAGGTGAGTGCACACACACACACACACACGCGCGCGCACACACACGCGCGCGCGCACACACGCGCACACACACACGCACACACACCCACACACACACACACACACACACACACACACACACACACACACGCACACACACACACACACGCACACACACACACACACACACACACACACACACACACACACACACACACACGCACAAACACACATAAACACACACAGAGAAAAGGTCCTCCTTTTAGGAGGGGTTGCACTGCTCATAAAAAACCGATGGAGTTTCGAGGAAATGGAAGGCATGGACGAGATTGGAGAAAGGGACTACATAGCAGCACAATTCAATCTGGGGAACATAAGGTAGTCATTGCTTTGATGTATAACCCACCACAGAACTGCAGGAGGCCAAGAGAGGAATATGATGAGAACAACAGAGTTATGGTGGACACACTGGCTGAGGTGGCACGAAGAGCTCAGTCATGCAGAGCAAAGTTACTGGTTATGGGTGATTTCAACCACAGGGAGATCCACTGGGAAAACCTGGAGCCACATGGAGGCTCATGGAGAGCCAAGATGATGGATGTGGTACTGGAAAACCTCATGCATCAACACATCAAGGGCACTACCAGAGAGCGAGGGGAAGATGAACCAGCAAGACTGGACCTTGTGTTCACCCTGAGTAGCTCAGATATTGATAAAATTACATATGAGAAGCCCCTCGGAGCTAGTGATCACGTAGTCCTGAGTTTTGATTACATACTAGAGTTACAGGTGGAGAGCGTAGCAGGAGACGAATGGGAAAAGCCATACTATAAAAGGGGGGACTACACAGGTATGAGGAACTTCCTGCAGGAGGTGCAGTGGGACAGAGAAATGGTAGGAAAGAGAGTAAATGAAATGAAGGAGTATGTAACAATAAAATGCAAGTAGGCAGAGGAAAGGTTTGTTCCCAAGGGCAACAGAAACAATGGGAAGACCAAAACGAGTCCTTGGTTTACCCAAAGGTGCAGGGAGGCAAAAACTAAGTGCATTAGAGAATGGAAGAGGTATAAAAGGCAAAGGACCCAGGAAAACAAGATCAGTCGAAGAGCCAGAAGCGAATGTGCACAGCTAAGGAGGGAGGCCCAGCGACAGTACAAAAATGACATAGCATCGAAAGCCAAGTCTGACCCGAAACTGTTGTTTAGCCACATTAGGAGAAAGACGACAGTCAAAGACCAGGTGATCAGGCTGAGGAAAGAGGGTGGGGAACTCACAAGAAACGATCAAGAGGTATGTGAGGAGCTCAACAGGAGATTTTTAAGGAAGTATTCACAGTGGAACAGGAAGGACTCTGGGAAGAGAGGACAGAGGGGGACACCAACAGGGAATAGACCAACAGGTGCTGGACGATATGTACACAACTGAGGAGGAGGTGAAGAAGCTGCTAAGTGACCTTGATACCTCAAAGGCAATGGGACCGGACAACATCTCCCCGTGGGTCCTCAGGGAGGGAGCAGATATACTGTGTGTACCATTAACCACAATCTTCAACACATCCCTTGAAACTGGGCAACTACCTGAGGTATGGAAGACGGCAAATACAGTTCCCATTTTTAAAAAAGAAGACAGGAAAGAGGCATTAAATTGCAGACCAGTGTCACTGACCTGTATAGTATGCAAAGTCATGGAGAAGATTATCAGGAGGAGAGTGGTGGAGCACCTGGAACGGAACAAGATTGCAAACGATAACCAGCACGGATTCATGGAAGGCAAATCCTGTGTCACAAACCTTCTGGAGTTCTATGACAAAGTTACAGAAGTGCGACACGAGAGAAAGGGGTGGTTTAATTGCATTTTCTTGGACTGCAAGAAGGCCTTCTACACAGTTCCTAACAAGAGACAAGTGCAGAAACTAGAGGATCAGGCGCGTATGACAGGAAGGGAACTGCAATGGATCAGGGAGGCAACAACGAGTCATGGTACGGGATGAGGTATTACAGTGGGCACCTGTGACGAGCGGGGTCTCACAGAGGTCGGTCCTAGGACCAGTGATATTTCTGGTATATGTGAATGACATGATGGAAGGGATAGACTCAGAGGTGTCCCTGTTCGCAGATTATGTGAAGTTAATGAGGAGAATTAAATCAGATGAGGACCAGGCAGGACTTCAAAGAGACCTGGACAGGCTGGACACGTGGTCCAGCAACCGGCTTCTTGAATTCAACCCTGCCAAGTGCAAAGTCCTGAAGGTCGGAGAAGGCAAAGAAAACTGCAGACAGAGTATAGACTAGGTGGCCAAGGACTGCAAATCTCGCTCAAGAAAAAAGATCTTGGGGTGACCATAACACCGAGCATGTCTCCGGAGGCACACATCAACCAGATAACTACCGCAGCATACTGGCGCCTGGCAAACCTGAGAATAGCGTTCCGATACCATAGTAAGGAATCGTTCAAGACACTGTACACTGTGTAGATCAGGCCCATACTGGAGTATGCAGCTCCAGTTTGGAACCCACACCTGGTCAAACACTTCAAGAAATTAGAGAAAGTTCAAAGGTTTGCAACAAGGCTAGTTCCTACGAAGAAAGGTTGAGGGAAATCGGACTAACGACATTGGAGGACAGGCGGGTCAGGGGGGACATGATAACGACATACAAAATACTGCGTGGAATATATAAGGTAGACAGAAACAGGTTGTTCCAGAGATGGGACACAGAAACAAGGGGTCACAATTGGAAACTGAAGACTCAGACGAGTCATAGGGATGTTAGGAAGTATTTCTTCAGTGATAGAGTCGTCAGGAAGTGGAATAGCCTAACAAGTGATATAGTGGAGGCAGGAACCATACATAACTTTAAGACGAGGTATGACAAAGCTCTGGAAGCAGAGAGAGAGAACCTAGTAGCGATCAGTGAAGAGGCGGGGCCAGGAGCTGTGTCTCGACCCCTGCAACCACGATTAGGTGACTACAATTAGGTGAACACACACACACACATACACACACACACATACACACACACACGCCCCACACACACACACACACACACACACACACACAACACACACACACGCACACACACACACACACACACACACACACACACACACACACACACACACACACACACAAAAACACACACACACACACACACACACACAAATCAAAGGCACACTCACACACAAATGCAAATCCTGTGTCACAAACCTTCTGGAGTTTTATGGTTAAGTAACAGAAGTAAGACACGAGAGAGAGGGGTGGGGTGATTGCATCTTCTTCGACTGCAAAAAGGCCTTTGACACAGTTCCTAACAAGAGATTAGTGAAGCAGCTAGAGGATCAGGCTCATATAACAGGAAGGGCACTGCAATAGATCAGAGAATACCTAGAGTATGCAACACCTGTTTGGAACCCATACTTGATCAAGTACGTCAAGAAATTAGAGAAAGTGCAAAGGTTTGCGACAAGGTTAGTTCCAGAGCTAAGGGGAATGCCCTATGAAGAAAGGTTAAAGGAAATCAGACTGACGATACTGGAGGACAGGAGGGTTAGGGGAGACATGATAACGACATACGAAATACTGCGCGGAATATACAAGGTGGACAGAGACAGGATGTTTCAAAGAGGGGACACAGAAACAAGGGGTCATAATAGGAAGTTGAAGACCCAGGTGAGTCAAAGGGATGTTAGGAGGTATTTCTTCAGTCATAGAGTAGTCAGGAAGTGGAATAGCCTAGCAAGTGAGGTAGTGGAGGCAGGAACCATACATAGCTTTAAGATGAGGTATGATAAAGCTCATGGAGCAGGGAGAGAGAGGACCTAGTAGCACTTAGTGAATAGGCGGGGCCAGGAGCTGAGTCTCGACCCCTGCAATCACAATTAGGTGAGTACACACACACACACACACTAACTTTGTATGGCAGGAGGGTTCAGTCTAATTCTTTTCGGATGATTAAGACGAATTCCTCAGGTAGTGGAAGGTTGAGGAAGACAATAAAGACGCGAGAGTGAAGAGGGGGCAGCGTGTACTCAATTTGGGTACTCATCTACGTTCTGTAGACCTTCATCATCACAGTGTTTGGGGGTGAGGCTCTGATCCAAGTTACAGATTACTTCTTAATCTGCCCCTTCCCCCTAGTCCTTGTACCAAATCCGTTCACTTCACTTCCGAGGCACGGTAAATTCCCTACGAGAAATTTTTAAAATAATAATAATAATAATAAAAATAAAAATAATAAAATAGTAATGATAATAAAATAATGACAAATAAAAAAAAAATTAAATTAAAAAAAAGTATTAATAAAAAAAAAAACATAATAAAAAAAGACGATAATAATTTAATAAAATTTAAATGTAATAAAATTTACAAAATACTACAATATAATAAAAATAATAATTATTAATTTTTATTACTTTACATTATTTTTATTTTTTTATTATTATTTTTAAATTTTTTTTTATTATTATTATTATTATTATATTAAAAATGGGGACACATTTCCCTGGTACTTCAAATATCGTACTGTCAAGAGCTTCAAATTTTTAAAGCTTATGGTCAACATTTAATTAAATAATAAAGGGCACTGTACCCCCACTGGCGACCAATAAGTGCACCACTGGACACCAATAAGTACACCAGCTGGACAACCAATAAGTGGGGCCATCAAACCTATTAAAAAGCACACGTTATTAAAAACTGCAAAAAAAAAAAAAAAAAAAAGTTGACGTATCGATGCTACGAAGAAATTTGACAAGCACTTAAAAATTTATTAGTGAAGAGGGGAACAGGAACTGTTTTTTACGGAGCACTGGGAACAACGCATAGATGTCAAACAAGGATTACTCTTAAAAAAAAAAACATTGTTTTATAACCTTTATGATTTCGCACCGAGGTTCGCACTCGGTTGAAAATATATATAATATAGAGAGAGAGAGAGAAAAGGGGAAGACAGGGGAAGAGAGAGAGATAGAGGAGAGAGAGAGAGAGAAAAGAGAGAGGAAACAGAGAGAGAGAGAGAGATAGGAGAGAGAGGAGGAGAGAAAGAGAGAGAAGGACAGAAAGAGAAGAGAGATAGAGAAAGAGAGAGAGAAAGAGAGAGAGAGAGAGATAGAGAGAGAGGAGAGAGAGAGAGAGAAGGGAGAGAAAAGGAGAGAGAGAGATGTATAGAAGCGTGGGGGGTACGTAAAAAAAACTCGAACTGTACCATTTTGGCCAAGAAGCTTTCACAGAATTATTCACAAAATACTTCTGTGACCTTGATATCACAGCACCAGCGTGCCCCTACGTCTCACCCACAGCCCAGAACCTGCCAGGAAAAAAATCTATTCAATAACCCCCAAGCCACCCCTACAGGACATAAACTCAAAAGAGAACAAGAAAACGTACCAAGAACTTTGGGTTTTTTCATTAAAACTTAAGAACAGAGGTCTACTGGCCCAGCGAGGCAGGTCCAATTTTCTCACCGGGGTCAAACAAGACCCAGCCAAAACAGGTAAAATAGCAATATTTTCCCTTTAAACATGGAAACTCTGTGGTGGTGCCCAATTGCAACGAGACTGACGTGCAAACGACTGGAGAGGGGGAAAATGAGGAAAAAGGGAAGGAAGCAGGAAACTAATTCCCTTTTAACAAAGCCCCACCCGATCAAGGCAGACCTGCTCATTATCCCCCCTTTCACCCATCCAAGCCTTTAAAGGGACAAACCCCCCCAAGATTAGGCAAAAACCTTTAATTTTTCAGGGTGATCCTCCCCCCCCTAACCCGAAATATTCCTTAAAACAGACTTAATTTATTGTGAGATCCCGGTTTTTTTTTATTTTCCCCGGGATCAAAATTCAATTTAATTCGTTTCCCCACCTTTGACTTGGGACACCCTCCGTTATTATATCACATTTTTTATTATTTTTTTTAATTATTTTATTTTAAAATTTTTTTTTATTTTTATTTTTATTATTATTATTATTTTTATTATTTAACACATCGCTGACTCCCCACCAAGCAGAGTGGCCCGAAAAAAAAAACTTTAAAACATCATTCACACTTCCATCACTGTCTTGCCAGAAGGGTGCTTTACACTACAGTTTTATAAACTGCAACATTAACAACCCCCTCCTTCAGAGTGCAAAAACTGTACTTCCCATCTCCAGGACTCAAGTCCGGCCTGCCGGTTTCCCTGAATCCCTTCATAAATGTTACTTTGCTCACACTCCAACAGCACGTCAAGTATTAAAAACTATTTGCCTCCATTCACTCCTATCAAATACGCTCACGCATGCTTGCTGGGAGTCTAAACCCCTCGCACAAAAAACCTCCTTACCCCCTCCCTCCAACCTTTCCTAGGCCGACCCCTACCCCGCCTCCCCTCCACTACAGATTTATACACTCTCGAAGTCATTCTGTTTCTTTCCATTCTCTCTACACGTCCGAACCACCTCAACAACACCTTCTTCAGCCCTCTGGACAACAGTTTTGGCAATCTCGCACCTCCTCCTAACTTCCAAACTACGAATTCTCTGCATTATATTCACACCACACATTGCCCTCATACATGACATTTCCACTGCCTCCAGCTTTCTCCTCGCTGCAACATTCGTCACCCATGCTTCACACCCATATAAGAGCGTTGGTAAAACTATACTCTCATACATTTCCCCTCTTTGCTTCCAAGGACAAAGTTCTTTGTCTCCACAGACTCCTAAGCGCACTGGTCATCCTTTTCCCCTCATCAATTCTATGATTCACCCTCATCTTCATAGACGCATCTGCTGACACGTCCACTCCCAAATATCTGAATACATTCACCTCCCCATACTCTCATCCCTCCAATCTGATATCCAATCTTTTCATCACCTAATCTTTTTGCTATTTCCCTTTAAACCCTTTCTCTTTCCCCCTTTTTCACTTTTAATTTTCTTCTTTTAAAATTCCCCAAACCAAATTCATCCCCAACCTCTGCAACTTCTCTTCAGAATCTCCCAAGAGCACAGCGTCATCAGCAACTGTGACAACTCCCACTTAGCGTTTGATTCTTCATCTTTTAATTAACTCCACACCACTTGCCAAGACCCTCGCATTCACTTCTCTTACAACTCCATCTATAAATATATTAAACAACCATGGTGACATCACACATCCTTGTCTAAGGCCTACTTTTACTGGGAAATAATCTCCCTCTTTCCTACATACTCTAACTTGAGCCTCACTATCCTCGCAAAAACTCTTCACTGCTTTCAGTAACCTACCTCCTACACCATACACCTGCAACATCTGCCACATTACCCCCCCTATCCACCCTGTCATACGCTTTTTCCAAATCCATAAATGCCACAAAAACCTCATTAGCCTCATCTAAATACTGTTCAACTAAATGTTTCACTGTAAACACTTCGTCTACACCCACCCCTACCTTTCTTAAAGCCTCCTTGTTCATCTGCTATCCTACTCTCCGTCTTACTCTTAATTCTTTCAATAATATGTCTACCATACACTTTACCAGATATACTCAACAGACTTATCCCCCTATAATTTTTCCACTCTCTTTTGTCCCCTTTGCCTTTATACAAAGGAACTATGCATGTTCTCTGCCAATCCCTAGGTACCTTACCCTCTTCCATAGATTTATTAAATAATAGCACCAACCACTCCAAAACTATATCCCCACCTGCTTTTAACATTTCTATTTTTATCCCATCAATCCTAGTTGCCTTACCTCCTTTCATTCTACCTACTGACTCACGAACTTCATCCACACTCACGAATGGCTCTTCCTCACTTCTACAAGATGTTATTCCTCCTTGCCCTATACACGAAATGACAGCTTCCCTATCTTCATCAAACTTTAAAAGTTCCTCAAAATATTCCCTTCATCTTCCCAATACCTCTAACTCTCCATTTAATAACTCTCTTCTCCTATTTTTAACTGACAAATCCATTTGTTACCTAGACTTCCTCAACTTGTTAATTTCACTCCAAAACTTTTTCTTATTTTCAACAAAATTTGTTGAAAACATCTCACCCACTCTCTCATTTGCTCTCTTTTTACATTGCTTCACCACTCTCTTAACCTCTCTTTTTTTCTCCATGTGATCTTCCCTCCTTGCATCACTTCTACTTTGTAAATATCTCTCATATGCTAACTTTTTCTCCCTTACTACTCTCTTTACATCATCTTTGCACCAATCGCTCCTCTTCCCTCCCACACCCACTTTCCTGTAACCACAAACTTCTGCTTAACACTCTAACACTACTTTTTTAAACCTAACCCATACCTCTTCGACTCCATTGCCTATATTCTCACTAGTCCATCTATCCCCCAATAGTCGTTCATATCTTGCCCTAACTGCCTCCTCTTTTAGTTTATAAACCTTTACCTCTCTCTTATTTTTATACTTCTTTTTTTTTTTTAAACTAATCAACATTTTACTCTAAAGGTAGCTACAGCAAAAAAGTGATTTAATATCTGTGGCCCCTCTATAAACTTACATCCTGAAGTCCAACTTAACATCTTTACTCAAATTTAATTTGCATACCAAAAAAAAAACTACGATAAATTTACCCCTACATCATATTTTTAAATACTTTTTTTTTATCATTTTTTCCCCTTAAAAATATGCATACTTATAACAAAACCCTTTTTCAAAACAAAGTTCAATCAAAGGGCTCCCCCTTTTTCAATTTTCCCTTGGGACTCCAAACTTATCTACCACACCCTCTCTAAAAAGGTTTTTTCCTGCTATAGCATTTAAAACCCCCCCCACAATTACTCCTTTAACTTGGTTCAAAGGTTCCTATACATTCACTTAACATCTCCCCAAATCTCTCTCTCTCCTCTCTACATTCCTCTCTTCTCCAGGTGCATACACGCTTATTATGACCCACTTTTTGCTTCCAACCCTTATTTTAATCCACATAATCCTTGAATTTGCATATTTATAATCCCTCTTCTCTTTCCATAACTGATCCTTCAACAATATTGCTACCCCTTCCTTAGCTCTAACTCTCTCAGATACTCCTGATTTAATTCCATTTATTTCTCCCTAATGAAACTCCCCTACCCCTTCAGCTTTGTTTATTATTATTATTATCATTATTATTAATATTATTATTATTAATAATAATATAATAATATAATAAAATAATATTATTATTATTATTATTATTATTATCATTATTGTTAATAATAATAATAATAATAATAATAATAATAATAATAATAATAATATTATTTATTATTATTATTATTATTATTATTATTATTATCATTTTATTTTTCAATTTAAGTAGTTGCCAAAATTTATTTTCTCTGTTTTTCTTTCTCTAGCAACTCGAGAATGCCTCGTCCAATTGGCGTCAAAATTTTCAAAGCTTATGTATTGGAGTAATTGGCATGTGCAGGAGCCATGTGACCAGCCTTATAGAACCCATTCCCAGCAACCTGGAATAACTAGAGTATATTCCAAATCCCTCTGGGGCGTAGTCTTAGACGTTCCAAAAAAAAAAAACTGCTTCCCAATTGGAGTCCAACGTAGAGTGAAATTCAAGTGTGTGGTGAAGATTTTAACATTCTGTGTGTAAAAAGTTATGTTGGAGTGCCGACAGAGTTGTCAGTATTGTAATATATTTACAAAAAAAATTGGAATCATTGGAATCCATGCCATGACCGGAGAATGACTCTTCTGATCGACTTCAACTTCTCACCACTAGTCTGGTTTCCTGAACACCCGAGTGATTTGAATCCCAGTTTGCTGGCATTGTTGAACGAATACAGATTTTCAAGATTTTCATTTATATTCATAACTAAAGACTTCTGATCGGCTTCAACAAAATTATTTCTTATTCTTTCTATAAGAAGGATGACGCTCCATAAGTTGAGCCTAGAATGTGCAACTTTGATATATTGCTAAAATTGACATAACAACTTCGAATTGTTGGAATTATATTAATTACCGGAGAATAAATACCTTTCCTGATCAGCGTTTGGGAGGCATAACTAAAACAAAATCGGCCTTCATTTTGAGCTGTATAAATTTCGATGTGACTTTTCAGAATGGATTCAAACCATAAACGCTTGTATATCATGAATTGTTTTCGAGCTGTGAGTATGTGCCAACTTGCTAGCTTTAAAAGCAATTTTGATTTTTTTTATATAAATAATAAAATGCATTTTTCTTATAAGATTGTAGGTGCTTAACACCATCCATTCATGGGTGGCTTGTGACTCATATCCAAAGAACCTGCGTTCGATACCACAACTGTTGGAGACGTTGGAAAGGTTACTTTGCACTTATTGCCCCTGTTCACCTAAGAGTAAGTAGGTGCCTGGGAGTTCTTCTTCTTCTTCTTCTTCTTCTTTTTTTTCTTCCCTTTTTCTTCCTTTCCTTTTCTTTTTTTTTCTTCTTTTTTTTTTTCACATTTATTTTTTTTTCTTCTTTCCATCAACTTCTTCTTCCTTCCTTCTCCATTTATCTTTTTTTTCCCCTTTTTTCTTTTCTTTTTCCTTCTTTCTTTAATATCATAACACTCTCCTATCCCCTTTCATCATTTTCAATTTTTCTATATACCCCAATATCAAATCCTTTTTTTTCCTTCTTCCTTCTTTTTTTTTTTTCTATTTTTTCCCTTCTTTCTTTTCCTCTCCCTTCATTTCTTTTCATATCAAATTTTAAACATAACTTTTATTCTAATTTTTTCCTTTTTTTTTCCCCTTCCTTTTTACAACTTTTTTTTTTTTTTTCTTCTTCTTCTTTTTTTTTTTTCTTCTTTTTTTTCTTCTTCTTCATAAAACCTTTTTTTTTTTTTTCTTTCCTTTCTTTTCCTTTTTCTTCTTCTTCCTTCTTTTCTTCTTCTTTCTTCTTCTTCTTCTTTTTCTTTTCTTCTTCTTCTTCTCTCATCATCATACCCTATCATTTTTTCTTATTCCCCCCTTCCCTCTTTCTTCTCTCTTTCTTCTCTTCTTTTCTTTTTTCTCTTTTTTTTCCCTTCTTCTTCTTTCTTTCTTCTCTTCTTTTCTTCTCTTCTTCTTTTTTTTTTTTTTTTTTTTTTTTTTTTTTTTTTTTTTTTCTTTTTCTTCTCTTTCTTCCTTCTTCTTCTTCTTCTTTTTTCTTCCTCTTCTTTTTTCTTTTTTTTTTTTTTTTTTTTTTTTTTTTTTTTCTTCTTTTTTTTCTTCTTTTTTTTCCTTTTTTTTCCTTCATCTTCTTCCTTCCCTTTCTTCCCTTTTCTTTTCTTCTTCTTCTTTTTTTTTCCCTTTTTTCTTCTTCTTCTTCTTTTCTTCTTCTTTTTTTTTCTTTTCCTCATTTTTTCTACCCCTTTTCTTCTTCTTCTTCTTTCTTTTTTTCCTTCCTTCTTCTTCTTCTTCTTCTTCTTCTTCTTCTTTTTCCTTTTCTTTCTTCTTTCTTTTTTTTTTTTTTTCTCTTTTTTTTCTTTTTTTCTTCTTCTTTTTTCTTTTTTTTTTTCTTTTTTTTTTTCCCCCTTTTTTTTTTTTTTTTCTTCTTCTTCTTCTTTTTCTTCTCTTCTTCTTCTTTTCTTCTTCTTCTTCTTCTTTTCTTTTCTTCTTTCTTCTTCTTCTTCTTTATCATCATCATCTTTTTTTTTTTCTTCTTCTTCTTCTTCTTCTTCTTCTTCTTCTTCTTCTTCTTCTTCTTCTTCTTCTTCTTCTTTTTCTTCTTTCTTCTTTATCATCATACATCATCTTCTTCTTCTTCTTCTTCTTCTTCTTCTTTTTCTTCTTTTTTTCTTCTTCTTCTTCTCTTTTTCCCTTCTTCTTCTTCTTTACTATCATCATCATCTTCTCTTCTTCTTCTTCTTCTTTCTTCTTCTCTTCTTTTCTTCTTCTTCTTCTTCTTCTTCTCTTTTTCTTCTTCTTCTTCTCTTATCATATCATCATCATATCATCATCTCTCTTCTTCTTCTTTCTTCTTCTTTCTTCTTCTTCTTCTTCTGTTTTTCATCTCTCTTCTTCTTCTTCTTTTCCCTCTTCTTCTTCTTCTTCTTCTTTATCACATCATCATCTCATCTTCTTCTTCTTCTTCTTCTTCTTCTTCTTCTTCTTCTTCTTCTTCTTCTTCTTCTTCTTTCTTCTTCTTCCTAATATCTGATTATCCACACATGACTGGCATTCTGGCCACCTGATTGAAGTATTCAGTATCTAACTAATATTTCAGTTTTTTGGTTCAATAAAGTAATTGTGCTCAGTGCACCTATACATATTGCTTTCCTTTAATGTTTTCTTTAGTATGAGGAATGGAGCTATTCACAAGGAAACTCCATGACACTTGACCACGCACCAGTGAATGCGCATGGCGCTAGTCATGAATTTCTTATCCCTTATCCAGTCACTGCGGTTTGAGGGAAGGAACGGTCGATCCCTGGTTCGAGAAGGGAAGGGAAGGAAAGGAAAGGGTGCCGATACCCTGGTCAAGGAGGATGGGGTTGTCGATTCCTGATTCGTGAAAAAAAGGGGTGTGACGACTCCTGGTTCAAGGAAATGGGAATGGGGAGTTTTGTCGATATCTGGTTTGAGGCTAGAGTGTGTCGACTCCTGGCAATCGGTAACCATAACACCACGCTAGAGGGAAATGGGCAATTCTATGGCCAGACAATAGGCGTCCTTTTCCCGTGGTCTGTTAAACTAAAGAGAAGAAAAATCAAATAACCATGTCAAATGGAGTTCTATTTCTCCTTTCAAGATCTCTCCCATACCTTGTTATTAGGGAGGTCCTGGATGAAAGGTCGCACTGCCGACAAGACCAAGTCACATGTGATAGTTAGAATTTTTAATGAGATGTTTCGTACACTACTTGGAGCTTTATGAAGCTCTAAACAGAGCGTGGCCTGGTGGCTAAAGCTCTCGCTTCACACGGCGAAGGTCTACACTCGATTCTCAGCGCAGGTAGAAACACTGGGCGTGTTTCTTTACACCGGTTGTCTATGTTCACCCATCAGTAAAATGGGTACCTGGCTGTTAGTCGACTGGTGTGGGTCGCATCCTTGGACGAAGACCTAATTTGCCCGAAATGTTGTGCATAACAAGCGGCTTTCTATATAGTAGTATATCACTGACGTCATCTACGCCTGTATACCATGTACATGTACTTGTAGTAAATGAAGATATTGTTATATTATTATTAAACGTTGTTCCAATAAAAGCTTGATCTTGCAGCTTGTGTTTTCAGAGGAGGTCGACGCCGACACTGTCACATGCTAAGAAACTGGTCACAGGACCCTCAAGTGAGACTGTTTTTAGTCACGTTCATTTAAGAACCTTGAGAGAAGTGTATTGATGCTAAAGAACTACTCCTCATCCTATGAATGACACCTACTCTTCTGATTTATGAATTAAATTTGATTACCTACCAATACCGAGGCTCTATATGCTCCTCCTAGGTCGAGTTATACTTCATAAGACGTTCATCAAACAACCATTGAAATGCCTTCTCAACATGTCACCTGGAAATTCAGAATATAACAGTTCTAGGGCCCCCCCACTGCTGTATTTATTGTCCAGTGCAACCCACCAATCAGATGAGAGGATGCTTTGAATGGCTCTTGGTTGTCTCATCATTATACTGCTAACTTAATATCTCAACCTCGTAAATATTGTAAATATGTGGCGAAGAGATACGTGGGTAAAAAAGAAGTCTACCCTGCTGTGTTTGCCTTGCCCTTGTCTGGCTCTGATCACTATATACAGCTGACTTTGAACTCAGTTTAATCTATCATAAACGAATGTAAATGAATAAACAGAAAGATGGACGTAGAGCTTAAACCGTAGTCCTGAGATGAGAGGAACGTAAGAATAGATTTACTGCTAAAGCTCCTGGGTTGTGAGGAGGAGTCAGATGGATTATAGCTGGTGCTCCTTACGGCAGCATGTACAGAAGTGCTGTTTCCCAATGTTTGTGTTATTTTATTCATTAAAACTGACAGGAAGTTTTTCAATAGGAAACAGTGCCTATCGAACGCCGTTGGCATTATTACGGAGGTAATAATGGTGGTGCCCACTCACACTGACAAGTATTAGTTGCTATAAGCAGTAGTGTCTATTGATATTGTGATAGGTATTAGCTGCTATTGATGGTGATATCTCCTGGCACTATGTCACCTAGTAGGAAGGCAGAGAGCAACCACCACTCAGGAAGGTACGAACATCCTGCCATAGGAGTGTGAAACGGAAGAGTGATAAACGTTTCACACTCTGTTATTCTCTTATTATCCTGTCTGGTGTTCATGTAAGAAGGGTAAATCTTCCTAGCTTCTTGACAGATCTGCATTTTTCTGATTTTCTTAATAGTCAGTGTTGTAAAAAATCCAATTTAGAAGACCTGACCTAGTACCAGGCCTCCATATTTATATAGGTCTAGGACCAGGCCTTCATATTAATAATAGTCTAGAACCAGGCCTTCATATTAATAATAGCCTAGAACCAGGTCTCCTAAATTGGAAAGACGATTTCCAAAACCAATAATAGATTAAAGATCTCTAGCGAGCCATGACAGCGTGACCGCTGGCTTAGCGGTTCATCTCGGTCGTCTGAGTGAGTCAGGTTCATGGGCCAACGGTTATTAAATATTATATTAATAGTGGATAGTAGCCAGTGATTATTATATATTCATGGGGAATACTGGCCAGCGATTATTATGTATTCGTGGACGTTCAGGCTGGTGAGATTGAATTTCACGTTAATAATGGCTCACAATACCGACAAATCCCTTAGTTTTTAAGGCACTGAACACCTTCTCTCATGGCTGAGTGACTGAACACCTTCTCTCATGGCTGAGTGACTGAACACCTTCTCTCATGGCTGAGTGACTGAACACCTTCTCTCATGGCTGAGTGACTGAGCACCTTCTCTCATGTCTGAGTGACTGAACACCTTCTCTCATGTTGAGCTGAACACCTCTCAAAGCCAAGTGACTGAACACCTCTCAGGGCTGAGGGACTGAACACCTTCCATCAAGGCCGAGGGACGGAACACCTGTCAAGGCTGAAGGACTGAGCACCTCAAATGCACCTCTTCATTTCTCCACTGTCTTAGTTTAAATCAGATCTGTATTCAACTGAGGAAGCCTGCTAGGCAGGCGATACCCGAGTGTTGTACAAGTGTTATATGAAATGAGCTTTGGTTTGGCTTCTCCAGTTTTAAGTCTTCATGACACTACAAGTAAATCCTAAAGATTCGTTGAGTGGTTAAACATACTGTGTACCTAACTTAGCTTAACATAGCTTAACATAGCTTAACATAGCTTAACATAGCTTAACATAACTTTATCTAAAATAACTTAGCCGCCTTACCTCATATAATTTAACCTTACTTAGCATAGCTTAAGCTGACCTTATCTAGCTTAACCTTACTTAACACAGCTTAACCTGACCTTATCCAGCTTAATCTCACGTAACATAACTTAAAGCGACCTTATCCAGCTTAATCCTGCCTAATATGGCTTAATCTGATCTTATCTTGCTTAATCTCAAATAACATAGCTTAACCTGACCTTATCCAGCTTATTCTTACCTAACATGGCTTAACCTGACCTTATTCAGCTTAATCTTACCTAACATGGTTTAACCTGACCTTATCCAGCTTAATTTCACGTAATATTGCTTAACCTGACCTTATCCAGCTTAATCTCACCTAACATAGCTTAACCTAACCTTATCCAGCTTAATCTCACCTAACATAGCTTAACCTGACCTTAATCTCACCTAACATAGCTTAACCTGACCTTATCCAGCTTACTCTCACCTAACATGGCTTAACCTGACCTTATCCAGCTTAATCTCACCTAACATAGCTTAACCTGACCTTAATCTCACCTAACATAGCTTAACCTGACCTTAATCTCACCTAACATAGCTTAACTCACAATCAAGATAACAGCATTTTTAGAAATACAAGAAAAACTTTATTTTAAGAAAATTTACTCTGGAACTTCGTAAGAAAAATTGAATAATTAAAATTTAGGATCAGCTGGTCGAGAGGGCCTATGTTTTCCTCAATGTTAAATTTTTTTCGAACATGATTATATTTTCATATTGCTTTTATTAGCGGGCATTTTAATAAAGAATTCCCGGAAGAGGCGTTAAAAAATTGCATGTCGCACAGTTTTCAAGTATTTGCGTGTGATAATTAA
>NC_069401.1:49102874-49125374 GCF_026875155.1 Cherax quadricarinatus | reverse complement strand
TAGTCCAGTGGGAGGCGTGAAGTAACAAGGGAGAAAACCCGTCACACACTCTCTGTTTATTGCCGTTAGGGATGAAACCTATAGAAGAGCATCTTCAAAAAAGCATTAAAAAAAAAAAAAAAAAAATCTTGAGAAAGGAAACTCGTCAGACTTCAGAATCCACTTAGGCTCTTAATAAGGCAAGTTACTAGAGAACGGCTTGACATCCTTTCAGGGACGGGGATGAACTCTCCGTAACTCATTTATAACGCTGATATTCTACCGGGTCTTTGTACTTCTCTGTTCCCTTCTGCCCTTTGTCTCTATCCACTTTTTGCTACCTATTATCTCTGTTTATCCATTTTCTGCTACCTTTTCTCAACGTTGTTTCTACTATTTATGCTACCGCCCATAATGTGCCATGTGCGGTCTGTGTTCTACCACTCGTGATGAAGTATTTACCGATCTGTTATGTTAGAGTGGGCGGAAGCAGTAACAGCCAGGCACAACACTCTCTCTCTACTTACCCACCGTATCGTATCTAGTCAGCTTATGTATTGTGTTTAGTGGAAATATATAATCAGAAAGTCCTTATCTTACCGATCCTTAAAGGACTGAATTACTGTAGGACATAAAACCTCGGAGCGTGAGAGAGAAAAAAACTGTTTAAAGTGTTCCATAACATGGTTCACAAAAAAAAAAAAAAAAAAAAAAAATGCATTTATGTTGCACATAGGATGCTGAAACTTCCGAAACTGAAACGTCGTTACAAGTTTCATTCTTCCGCGTGAGAGTTATATGCATATAAATGAACCATACTTAGATATGTGGTAAGATGCTGTATGTTGCATGTATAGTTGAAGAAGACATATGACAGTGAACAGCAGAGTAGCGTGGCATGTGTTGCAACTGTATGGACTATGTGGCAGGTTGGTAAAGTCTGTAATGAGTTTTTATAAGAGGGAGAGAGGGAGGAGAGAGAGAGAGAGAGAGAGAGAAGGGGAGAGAGAGGAGAGAGAGAGAGAGAGAGAGAGAGAGAGAGAGAGAGAAAGAGAGAGATCAGATAATGTTGTGCATGTCAGAAGGTGAGTATTATATCACTATATTTGTTTAATATGTTCATAAATGGGGTTGTGGAAGAAGTGAATGATATTGTTGGGGAAAAGATGCAGGATAAAAAAAAAAAAAATCTTAATGAATCTGATTCGAGATAGAAGTTGCTACCCCTCCCCCCCCCCTCAAAAAAAAAAAAGTTTCGGGTTTTTTTTCTAAAGTCTGGGGGAAAGGGAGTGTGAAGAATAAACTAAAAATGATCCCGAGAGAAGGCAGGTTACGAGAGTAATTTTGGGGGCAGCGAGACATCGGGAGCTCAGACTGGAAGGAAGACGAGTAAAAAGAAGTGCTGACAGTAATCCCTCCCTTAACATGAACATGATATAAAAAGAAAATTAACGAAAGGGGGGGGGGGAGGGGACGCGTCTGAAAAACGACTGCAATTCACAGATCGGGGTTTTAGCCCCGCATCCCCCCCCCCCGTCCATTTTCTGTTTATTTTTTGCATTTGTTCTTACAACTTCCCTGAGTTTACAAACGTGGTTAAAATGGTGCGGGGAAGTTACCATCCAAGTGAACCTTCATATGTAAGTCTGACGGGGGTGAAAAAATAAGGCTGGGCACTTCACTGACCATCCCCTGAGGGAAACTAAAAAAGGAGCCTTTGTTAATTTAGCACCGAAAAAACATGATCTTTTTAAACCCCCTAAACGCGAGTCTTTTTAACACGAAATCGTGAGTTTGTTAAACACCGTAAAAAAGAGTCATTTTTTAAACATGGATCTTTGATAACACGGAAAAAGTGTTTTGTTAATACCGTAAACAAAATCTTATTATTTAACAGAAGAATATTTTAAATATAGCAAGGGGAGGAAAATTTATACAAAAGTTGACCTCTCTTTTTGTACTCCCTATTGTGGTTGCAGGGGTCGATCATAGTCCTGGCCCGCCTCTTCACTATCCTACGGGGTTGTTGTGTGTGTGGTTGTGTGTGTGTGTGTGTGCGCGCGCGCGTTTGTGTATTGTTGTGTGTGTGTGTGTGTTGGTATGTTGTGTTGTGTGTGTTGGTGTGTGTGTGTGTGTGTGGTGTGTGTGTTGTGTGTGTGTGGTTTTGGTGTGTGTGTACTGCCTAATTGTACTCCCCTAATTGGTGGTTGCAGGGTTTTTTCAGCTCGTCCTGGCCTCGTCTCTTCACTGATCGCTAAAAGCCCTCCCCCTCTCTGTTTCCCTTTAGCTTTGTCTACCTCTTCTTAAAATATGAATGGTTCTGCTCCCTACCCCTTGCTGGGCTATTCCCTTTCCCCTGCGACCTTGACTAAAGAAATACTTCCTAAGCCCTTGTGACTCGTCTGATCTTCGCTTCCGTTGTGCCCCCTTTTTTTCTTGTTCCCCCCGGGAACACCCTATCTCGTCCCCCTTGTTTTTCCCCCGCAGTATCTTGCATGTTTTTTCATTTTCCCCCCTGACCCTTTGTCCTCCATTCGCAGTCCGTTTTTCCCTCAACCTTTCCTGTACGACTTTCCCCCTGAGCTCGGGGATAGCCTTGTTGAACCTTTGTCTTTCTTAATTCTTGACTGCTTGACCAGGGTGGGTTTCCCGATGGTGCTGCATATCCCTACGGTCCTAAATACCAGGACGTGCTTGAACGATTCCTTTTTAAGGTGGTGTGTTTTTCGTGTGTGTGGGGTGTGCGTTTGTGTAGTGTGGTGTGTTTGGTGTGTGTGTGTGTGTGGGGTGTGTGTATGTGTGTGGTGCGTTTGTGTATGTGTGTGGGTACCCCCCTAGTTGTACTCACCTAGTTGGGGGTTGCGGGGGTCGAGTCAGCTCCGGGCCCCCGCCTCTTCACTAAGTCACTCTCCCGACCCGGGTTTTATCATTCCTCTGCTTAAAGTATGTTTGGACCTGCCCCCATACATCGTTCCAAACTATTCACTTACTGCATCTGTGGCTGAAGAAATATTCCCTAACATCCCTGTGTTCTCTGTGTCTTGCTTCCAACTGTGTCCCCGTTACTGTGTCCAATCTCGGGAACTCCGTCTTTGCCCACCTTGTAAATTCCCTTCAGTATTTTGTATGTCGTATAGTCCCCCCTATTTTCCCCTGTCCCCCAGTGTCGTCAGGTTGATTCCCTTTAACCCTCCCGTAGGACTACCTCTTAGCTCTGGGACTAGTCTTGTTGAACCTTTTGCACTTTTTTTTTCTTCACGTGCTTGGCTGGGTTGGGGTTCCAAAAGGGGGCCGCATATCCCAAATGGGCCCCAAATACACGGTTGTACAGGGTCCCGAAAAAATTCCCATTAAGATGTCGGAATGCTGTTCTGAGGTTTGCTAGGGGCCCATATGCGCAGCAGTTATTTGGGTTTTTATGTGCGCTTTAGGAGATGTGCCTTTTGGGTTATACTAAACCCCCAAAATCTTTTTCCTTGGTGAGGTTTGTAGTCTCTGACCCCTAGCTGTATCCGTCTGCGGCCTTTTTTGCCTTCCCCTCTATGACTTTGCACTTGGGGGGATTTAATCCAGGGCCAAATTTTGGACCAGGTCTCAGCCCGTCCCGATCCCTTTGTAGTTTGCCTGGTCTTCGTTTGAGTGAATTCTTCCTCAACTTCACGTCATCTGCAAAAAGGGCACCTCAGAGTCTGTTCTTCCTCATGTCGTTCACAAATACCAGAAACGCATGGTCCTAGGGCTACCCCGCGGGACCCCGGGTCACAGGTGCCCACTTGACACCTCGCCCCCGTACCATGATCGCTGCTGTCTTCCCCGACAAGTATCCCTGATCCATTGTAGGCCTTCCCTGTTACCCTGCTTGGGGCCCCCAGTTTTTTCACCAATCTTTTGTGGAACTGTGCAAAGCCTTCTTGCGCCAAGGGAAAAAGCAATCCACCCACCCCCCTTCCTTTGTCTTACTCTGTCCCATGCCCTAAACCGTAGGTTTGGACCAGGATTTTCCCCTCCCCGAAACCCTGTTGGCTGCTGTTTATGGAAACATTTTTCTAGGTGTTCCCCCACTTTTCTGATAATCTTCCCATGATTTTTTCATACTATACATGTCGTGACACTGGGTTTTATTTAAGCTTCATTCTGTTCCTTTTTTAAAAATTGGGGAACATTGCTGTTTCATGCCTAGGCATCTCCCTGTTTCGATAGATTATTGAAAATTGTTGTTGGGTACACATGCGCCTCTGTCCCCCTTCAATACCCATGGGGAGATGTTATTGGCCCATTGCCTTTGGTATCACCATCAGAAACCCCTTCACTTCTTCCTCGGTTGGTGAAAATGTGTCCACACTTGGGGTGTGCCCCACCTCTCCCTCTTTTGGGTCCCCCTGTCTCCTCTGTGAACACTTTTTTGAATCTCTTGTTGGGTTTTCACTACTTCACGGGCATTTTTGTTTCTCTCTCCCTTCCTTCCTTTGCCCGATTACCCCGGTCCCTTTACTGTTTTTTTCCCCCTGTTGGGTACAACGTTTCGGTCAGTTTTTGGCCCTTTTGCTGCTACATTTTCATATTGTCTTTGGGCCTCCCTTCTTATTGTGATATTCGTTTCTTGGGTCTACGATGTTTCCCTTTTTCCTGGGTCCTTTGCCTTTTATATTTTTTCCATTCCCTAGACTTTGGGTTTTTGCCCCCCTGCACCTTTGGGGAAAACCCTGGGCTATCTGGCTTTTTTATTAATCCTGTTACCCCTTTGGGTACAAACCTCTCCTCGCCCCCTTGCATTTGTTGCACTTTCCTCTTCTTAACTGGCTTTCCCCGCCCGTTCTCTTCCCCCTGAAACCCCGTTCAGGTAGTCCCATTCCTGTGTGTCCCCCTTTTTTGTGTTTGGCTTTATTTCGTTTGGCCTTCCCGCTTTCCCCATTGAGCTTCTGTGTATTCGAAACTTAAAACCACATGGTACTGGCCCCCGGGGTCTTTCTTGTATGTCCTGATATCTGCACTACTCAAAGGGGAATACTAAGGGCCATGTGTTTATGTGTGTGTGTGTGTGTGTGTGTGTGGTGTATGTGTATGTGTGTTGTGTGTTGTGTTGTGTGTGTGTGTGTGTGTGTGTTGTGTGTGTGTGGTTGTGTGTGTGGGGTTTGTAGTGTGTGTGTGTGTGTGTGTGTGTGGATTTTTGATCCGGCGTCCATAAATGGAGCGGTTATCACTGGTCAATCAGGCTGTTGGTAATGTACTACTTTCTTTAGGGTATCACAGATGGCGAGTGTCTAAAAGTCAAAGCAATAATTCCTGGAGAGAGAGTCGTTTTCCCTGAACGAAACAGCCTGGATTTCCTACCTTATTTCTGCAACATTGTAAGCTCCTGACGATGTATTGATTGCAACACGAAAGGCCTAGAGCTACCATTCAACTCCCCCTCTACCACCCGACCCTGGGATTATTTTGCATCTTTTATCACTCATTCCTGGTAAAACCTTGGGTAGCTTCAAATTTAGGTCATATGAATATTTGAGTGAGAGGGTCGGATCTGAGTGGGACTCTCACCTGAGTTAATAAGGTAATCAGAGCTCACTGCTTGGGTAACACTGAAAGTGGGTTGGGCAAGTATTTTTGTTAGCGGGTTTGGGTTTGAAAAGGACTTGCCTAGTATGAGCCAGTAGGCCTTCTGCAGTGTTCCTCTTTTCTTATGTTCTTAGGCTGATATTTTTATCGCACTTCCTGAACGTCAGCAGCATCGCGGGGTAATATAGACGATCTCACAAGAGCCTCAAGTTAAATGTTTGAATATAACTTGTTTAATGTGTTCGAGAAACTCCTTAATTGCTCTCTAATTTGGCCACAAACTCTGCAGGAATACTTTTAAATGAATTTTCTGCGGCTTTTCAACAGGCGGAAAAGAAAAAAAAATGGTGAAAACTTTACGTGTAGTTCGGGTTTTGTGTGTAGCTGGTGATTGTGGTAGTAGTGGTTGGTGTGAAGCTGGTGTGGTTGGTAGTGGTGGTTGTGCTGATTCTTGTGATGGTGGGTAGTGGTGTGGTGATGAAGTGGCGATGGTGGTAGGGGTGGTTGTGTGAATCTTGTTTATGGTGGTAGTGGTGCTGGTTAAATGAAGCTGGCGATGGTGGTAGTGGGGTTTTGTGATCTTGTGATGGTGGGTAGTGGTGGCTGGTGATGAAGTGCGAGGGTGGTAGTGGTGGTTAGTGCTGAATCTTGTGATGGTGGGTAGTGGTGGCTGGTGATGAAGCTGGCGATGGTGGTAGTGGTGGTTAGTGCTGAATCTTGTGATGGTGGGTAGTGGTGGCTGGTGATGAAGCTGGCGATGGTGGTAGTGGTTAGTGTTGAATTTGGTTGTGTAGCTTGCAAGGGTGATGGTTGATGATGACGCTGGCGATAGTGGGAATAGCTGACGGTGATTGTTGTTGTAACATCTGGTTTTTGGACTAATGATAATTGCAGAGCTGGTTAATCTTTACTGTAATGACTGATAGTGGTTGGTGACTAGTAGTCTTGGAGGTGGTTGTTGGGTTTACAGTGGCTGTGGTGCTGAAGCAGATAGTTACTAGTAGTTATGGTTGTTGCGGGTTGTTGAATTAGTGGTTGTTGTGACTGCAGTGATGTAGCTGGTTGATGTGTGCTCGTATGGTGACTGTATTTCTTAGGGGATTGACTGCGATTGTTTTATACCCTGGTGGATGGTGGTTGTGTTGCTTGCTAGTTGGAAGTCTATTGGTAGTAGTCTAGCTCGTGACGGTTGGTTCATGGTGGACTCTTATTGAAAGTTGCGTGATATGTTGTATGCAATGGTTGTGGAGGTTAGTATAGATGAGGACCACCCACAGGTGCTGCATTTCGAAACATTGCACTGACAGCTACTTTAAGTGCCTTCCCATCTCAGTTACAATGTGGCTGTTGCAACGAAGATGTTCCCAGTCTATGTTGTGGTTGAAAATATGAAGACGATGCTCTTGCCTGAACTTTATTCTTGGTAATAACTTTAAGAATTTCACATTTACTAAGAATTTCTACATCAGCTTTAACTTTATACGCTGTTTTGATTGATTCAGTGTTGAAGTTTGGCGTCTGAAAGCGTTTACTGGCATTTTTTTTTATTAACGAGCGAATCACAGACCGGGTGGAAAGAGAACCCATGGCAGGACTCGCCTGCCTTGAGTTTGACTCCTCTCGCGTTCTGTGATTTTCTTAGCTACGGTGTATGGATATACATCGGCATTGATGCTATATAGTGTAACAACGTATCATTTATCATAGATCGCAGTCAACAGGATTCGATCCCATGTCAGGGAAGGCTGGCAAGGTTGGAATCCCGCTGACTGGGATCTTTCTCTGTACATACCCACCAGTTTCTGCATGGTGCATTGATATAAAAATCGCTTGTGAGGTCAGAATATACAAGAGGAGAATGAAATACGTAGCCTGAAACCATGCTTAAGGTAAAATGATGTGTCCGGGCTGGGGAAAAACATGGCTTGTGAACCAGGCTGCCCAGCTTTTGAGGCATCTGTTGCAGAGTAGTGTAGAGCGTCACCTGGGAACCCTGATAGCCTACCCATGACGTGAGTTCACATCCTACTGACTGCATTCTTTCTCTGTATATACCCGCTTGTTTCTGCGTTCTGCACTGCCATAAATTATCATAATATAAAACAGAACTGCTCTCTAAACTGCATTTGAAAAGGAAAAATTGAGCAAAACTGTAATAATAATAAATAATTTACATGAAATGAAAATCTTCCCGTTTGTCCGATGTCTGTGGAAGTCTGCAGTACCTTGAGGGAATTTTGTGTTGCTGAGGATGTTTGTACTCACGGCTGAATTGCAGACGGAGAGCTGTTATCTTAGTGCAATTCAGAGCCCATCCCTCCTAAAGGTATATTAGCACCCTCCCCAGGATGCCACCCAAAGCAAGCGGCTAACACTCAGGTACCTACTTAATGCAAGTTTCAAAAAGAAAGAGAGAGTATCAGGTGTAAGGAAACATGCCCCGAGTTACCACTGTAGGGGGTGGGGGGGGGGGGAGGGGAGGGGAGGGGGAGGGGAGGGGAGAGGGGGGGGATAGGGGGGGAAAGGGGGGGAAGGAAGGGAGGAAGAAGGGGGGAAGAAGGGAGGAAGGAAGGAGGAAAGGGAAAGGGGGGAAGGAAGGGGGGGGATTTATTCTTTGTGTAACCCGATCAGTCTTATTCAAGTAAGTTACCTCGCTCTTACAAGGATTTTCTTTTTTAGAAGGGAGAGGGGGGGGGAGGGTGTGATATTTCCCGAAAGGTACATGTTCACAGCCCGGAGATCTCGGAAAACACTCTACAGAAATTTTTATTATTATATTAAATTTTTGTTAATTTTTAAAATTTTTTGAAGTAGTTTGTAGCAATAGCAGTATGAAGTAGTGGGAGTATAGTGTATATAGTAGTAGGGGATAGTAATAGTAAAAATTAGAGTATATAGTAGTTAAAAAGTAAGCGTGGTAGTAATAGAGCGTCGTAAAAGAAGTATGGTTAAAATAGTAGTTAGTGGGAAATAGTTAGTGAAAAAAATATAATAGTAGTTAAAAAGTATGCAGTGGTTGTAGTTAAAACATAGCAGTAAAAGAATAGGGTATGTAGTAGTGGGAGTGGAAATTTAGTGTGTAGTAGTAGTAGTAGTATAGTAGTAATAGTAAGCAGTGGTAGTGGTAGAGTAGTGGTAGTAGGTAGTTAGTAGTATGTTAGTAGTTAGTAGTAGTGGTAGAGTAGTAGTGTAGAGTAGTAAGTAGTAGTGTAGTAGTTAGTAATAGTAGTAGTAGAAAGTAGTAGTAGTGTAGTGGTAGTAGTAGAAAGTAGTAGTAGTAGTAGTAGTAGTAGTAGTAGTAGTAAGTATAGTAGTGAGATAGTGGTAGAGGTAGAAGTAGTAGTAGTAGTAGTATAGTGTAGTTAGAGTAGTATTGTAAGTAGTAGTGTATGTAGTGAGAGTAGTAGTAGTAGTGAAGTAGTAGTAGTAGTAGTAGTAGTAGTTAGTGGTAGTTGAAGTAGTAGTAGTATTTAGTAGTAGTAGTAGTAGTAGTGGTGCAGTGGTTGAAGTGTAGTAGTAAGTAGTAGTAGTAGTAGTAGATAGTAGTAGTAGTGTAGTAGTAGTCGTAGTAGCAGTAGTAGTAGGCAGTGGTAGTGTGAGGTAGTAGTAGTAGTGTAGTGTAGTAGTAGTAGTAGTAGTATAGTAGTAGTTAGCAGTAGTAGCAGTAGTGTAGTGTAGTAGTAAGTATAGTAGTAGTAGTAGTAGTAGTAGCAGTAGTAGCAGTAGTAGTAGTAGTAGTGTAGTAGTAGCTAGTAGTAGTAGTAGCAGTAGTAGTAGTAGTGGCAGTTAGTTAGCAGTAGTAGTAGTAGTAGTAGTAGTAGAGTAGTAGTAGTAGTAGTAGTAGTAGTAGCAGTAGTAGCCGTAGTAGTAGTGTAGTGTAGTGTAGAAGTAGTAGTGGTAGTAGTAGTAGTAGTAGTAGAGTAGTAGTGTAGTAGCAGTAGTAGCAGTAGTAGAGTAGTAGTAGTAGTAGTATAGTAGTAGTAGTAGTAGTAGTAGTGAAACCAGTAGTAGAGTAGAGCAGTAGTAGTAGCAGTTGTCGTAGTAGCAGTAGTAGCAGTAGTAGTGGCAGTGGTTGTGGTAGAAGTAGTAGTGGTAGTAGTAGTAGTAGTAATAGTAGTAGTAGTAGTAGTAGTAGTAGTAGTAGCAGTAGTAGTAGTAGCAGTAGTAGTAGTAGTAGTTGTAGCAGTAGTAGTAGTAGTGCAGTAGGCAGTAGTAGTAGTAGTGTAGTAAGCAGTAGTAGTAGTGTAGCAGTAGTAGTAGTAGTAGTAGTAGTAGTAGTTGTAGCAGTAGTAGTAGAGTAGTGGCAGTAGTAGTAGTAGTGCAGTAGTAGTAGTAGTAGTAGCAGTAGTAGTAGTAGTAGTATAGCAGTATAGTAGTAGTGGGTAGTAGTAGTAGCAGTAGTAGCAGTAGTAGTAGTAGTAGAGTAGTAGTAGCAGTGTGTAGTTTAGTAGTAGATTAGTAGTAGTAGTGGTAGTAGTAGTAGTAGTAGTAGTAGTGTGGGTAGTAGTAGTAGTAGTAGTAGTAGTAGTAGTAGTTGCAGTATGTAGTGTAGTAGTAGTAGCAGTAGTAGGTAGTAGTAGCAGTATAGCAGTCAGCAGTAGTAGCAGTAGTAGCAGTAGTAGTGGAGTGGTTGTGGTAGAAGTAGTAGTGGTAGTAGTAGTAGTAAATAGTAGTAGTAGTATTAGTAGTAGTGTAGAGCAGTAGCATTAGTAGCATAGTAGTAGTAGTTAGCATAGTGTACAGTAGTGCAGTAGAGTCGTAGTAGTGTAGCAGTAGTAGTAGTGTTGTAGAGTAGTAGTAGTTTGGTAGAAAGTAGTAGTAGTAGTAGTAGTAGTAGTAGTGTAGTTAGTAGTAGTAGTAGTAGTAGTAGTGTAGCAGTAGTAGTTTAGTAGCAGTAGTAGTCAGTAGTAGAGTAGCAGTAGTGTAGTAGTGTAGTATGTATGCAGAAAGTCGTAGTAGAGTCGTAGTGCAGTGTAGTGTAGGTAGTAGTAGTAGTAGTAGTAGCAGTAGAGTAGTAGTAGTTGTAGTAGTAGTAGTAGCAGTAGTAGCAGTAAGTAGTTATTTTATTTAGTATGTAGTAGTAGTAGCAGTAAGTAGAGTTGTAGTAGTGTAGTGAGTAGTAGAGTAGTAGTAGCAGTAGTAGTCGTAGCAGTAGTAGCAGTAGTACTAGTAGTGGCAGGGTTGTGTAGAAGTAGTAGTGGTAGTAGTAGTAGTAGTAGTAATAATAGTAGTATAGTAGTAGTAGTAGTAGTAGTAGTAGTGGTGGTGTAGCAGGAGTAGTGAAAATAGTAGTGATAGTAGTAGTATGACATCGAGGAAAACCTTTTAAAAAAAAAATAACCCCCCCCCAACCCCCCACAACCCCCACCCTCTACCCCCCACCCCCACCCCACCCTTCCCCCCACCACCCACCCCACCCTCTACCCCACCCCCACCCTCTACCCCCCACCCCCCACCCTCACCCTCCACCCCTACCCCACCACCCCACCCCCCCCACCCTTACCCCCACCACTACCCCCATCCCCCCCTTACCCCCCACCCCCCACCCCCACCACCCACCCCACCCCCCACCCTCTACCCCCCTCGCCCATGAAAGGGACAAGGCTTCAAAAAATTAAAATTTAGGTCCTCCGCCTTCCGATTTTTTTTCTCACTAGCGGGGGCCGTCAACCCCCTCCCTTCTCCCTTCTCCCCTTTCCCCCTGCCCAAGCTGCCACTCACCGGACACTTAATTGAGTCGGAACAAGGTTTAATTGAAGTCAAAAATATTACTTGTCACCATTAACAGCTCAGGACTGTCTCTAATTTCTCTAATTATTTTCTAGGGATTTTTTTCTGGTCCGGCTTCTCCTGTTTTGATTCTTTTCAAATGGCTTTTTAATTTTATTTTTAATTTGTGATTTCTCGACAGTGGCGTCTAGGGCTGTTGTTGATTCTGTACAATGATCAAGTAAATATCTAATTGGCAAGAGTATGTACACCGAGAGGTATATATCTCTCAGTGTACTTTATGTACACGAAGTGGTAGATATTTGTCGGTAAACATGCAACGAGAAGTGAATATCTCTGAGTATGTTCACTGATATTATTATATATATATTATTATATATATATATATATATATTATATATATATATATATATATATATATATATATATATTATATATATATATATATGCAATAAAATCACAGTAAACAGGTGATTTCAGAATATACAAAACAACCACTCTGAAAGAATAGAGAAATTCCAATAGCTTAGCCCATTCTATAAACTTTACTGATGAGTTTGAAGAAAATAACTCATTGCCTTTTCTAGATGTTTTAATTATTAAGGGTAATAATGAATTCAAATTTAAAATTTACAGAAAACCTACAAATAACTGTTCCTATGTCCACTATTATTCCTCGCATCAAGATAGAGTCAAACTGTCTGTTTTCTCATCAATGTTTTTGAGAGCTTTACGAATTTGTAGTCCTGAGTTCATAGATGAGGAAATATCCAAAATTTATGAAATAGGTAATGATTTAAAATACCCAAGAAATGTAATTGATAAATCTTTTAAAGTTGCTAGAAATACTTTTTACAATCCAAAAAGGGACAACCAGCCATATTCAACTAAAAATATGTTGGTTCTCCCTTACCATGAAAACTTGGTTGATATGCCTTCTCTTCTTAAGACTTTTAATATTAAAGTTGTATTAAAAAATTTCTTGATACAGTAAAAAAAATTTTGATAAAGAATTCCCCCAAAATGCTGATGGATGTGTCTATAAGATTCCTTGTAAAATTTGCGATAAATTTTATTACTGTCAAACTGGTAAAAATCTCGAACTAAGATTAAAACAACATAAATATAGCATTAGAACTGGACAAGATTCCAATGCTCTATTTATTCATGTTAGAGATTTTAACCATCCAATTGATTTTCAAAAAGTTGAGAAAGTAGTATCAAGCAAGTCCATGGTCGACAGGAATATAATTGAATCTTGTTTCATAAAAAGCAGTTTTGACATAATATGAATATTTCCTTTGGTTTATATAAATTAGATCCATTTATAATTAATAGAATTTGGGAAGAATTTAATAATACACTGGACAAATAATAATTTTTAAATTTTCTTGGGTAGAATAGTTTGTTGGTGAGTTGTGCAAAGGACCTGTCCAGTTGGGCCTGCGCGGTCAGGTGTTTAGCCGTTGTGGGATCTGATAGGGAGGTGTTGGCCAGACCCTTTATATAGCTTCCTTGGATGCTTTACTTTCATAGTTCCTTGATAATGTGAGTAGTCACGAAAGCGCTTGGAATTTCTCTATTCTTTCAGAGTGGTTGTTTTGCATGTATATATATAATATATATATATATATATATATATATATATATATATATATATATTATATATATATATATATTATATATATATATATATATTTTGTATTACTGGAGACTACGATGATGGTGATCACATTCATTCAGGCTGAGGGACTCATTACTTCCTCTCTTACCGCCTCCTGTCTCCACACCTTCAATTAATTAACGTCGGTATAGAACTGATAAAGTCTCTCGTTGGGCGAAAACGTCTTCAGGATGAAGATAACAATGTATCGCACCAGTCTTTTATTCATCATATGTGGCGCATGTTAAAAAAAAAAAGACCGGCCAATTAGGCAGATCCGCCCTTAAATATAAACCTTTCCCAAAATGGTCTGCTATGCCTTATAGACGAATTATTTAATAAAAAATTGCATAAACAGATTTAAGTTAAAAAATGGTTTAAAAAATGGAGACGGGATTAATAACAAAGGTTTATATCAGGTTAAATTCAGCACAAAGTTTTAACTTAAACCTCAGTAAACCTTGAGTAATTAATGGAACGTAATTTAACCTTGACGTTGATCAATTTATTAAAGGTCAGTCTACATTAATCAGCATCAGTGATGTTTATTATATTATGTCTCAGACTGAGTCGTGCTGACTTACTGACAAGAAAAGAGAATTTTTTTTTTCACCGTGTTTATTCAGCATGATATACACACCGAGATGTGTGTCAGTGTATGTATACTGAGACACACACACACACACAAACACACACACACACACACACCACACACACACACACCACACACACACACACACACACACACATACACAAACACACACACACACAATATACACACACACACACACACACGCACACATATACACACACACATACACACACACACACACTCACATACACACACACACCTACACACACACACACACACACACACACACACACACACACACACACACACACATACACACACGCACTTTCCCTAAATTCTTAACGTGCTTGACCCGGTGCGGGTTCCCAACTGGTGCTGCATATTCTAGTATGGGCCTGACGTACCCGGTGTACAGTGTCTTGAAAGATTCCTTACTTAGGTATCGGAATGCTAATCTCAAGTTTGCCAGGCGCCCATATGCTGCAGCAGTTATCTGGCTGATGTGTGCTTCCTGAGACGTGTTCGGTGTTATATTCACGCCAAGATCTTTCTCCTTGAGCGAGGTTTGCAGTCGCTGGCCACCTAGCCTATACTCTGTCTGCGGTCTTCTTTGCCCTTCTCCGATCTTCTTGACTGCACTTGGCAGGGTTGAATTCGAGAAGCCAGTTGCTGGACCACGTGTCTAGCCTGTCCAGGTCTCTTTGAAGGCTGCCTGATCCTCATCTGATTTAATTCTCCTCGTTAACTTCACAACCTCTGAGAACAGGGACACTTCAGAGTCTATCCCTTCCATCATGTCACTCACATATACCAAAAATAGCACTGGTCCTCCTGTCTAAAGGAGTACCTCCTGTCTAAAGGAGTGTGTCGTTCTTCTTCCTGTACTTTCTTTCACCCAAAAATGTGCCACTCCTCGGTCCTCCAGAAGCAGTGTTACAACATCGACTGCCCTGCATACCATCTAAAAGGGACCAGGAGGCACAGACCCCACAAGACAAACAATAGTAGCTACGACAACCCAACTCCAGGTGATTTTTAAGTGGCAGGAAACGGAAAAAGAACATGGAAGGAAATAACAAAAATAGTTCACCACCTCGGAGCCTTGTTGGACTGGAGGCGCAGCCAGTGGCCACCCATGGCCCTCCAGAATTACAACTACTGATGCCAATAACAAAATCCCCCCAACAAACACAGAATACAACCTCGTTCATATTTGCTAATATACAGGGCCTTAAGCCATCCACCAACAACAAAATACCTTTTATCAGTGGACTTCTAGAGGAGTCTAATGCAATGTTTGCAGCCTTCACAGAGACTCACACAAAAGATCACTTTGACAGTGAAATATGGATAAGTGGTTACAACCTTTTTAGATGCGACAGAAAAAAACAGGCAACAAGGGGGGGGGGGGGGGGTTGGCCTGTATGTCAAAGAGTCCCTCATCTGCATGGAGTTGCTGAGCACCACAAATGAGGTAGTTTAAGTTCTATCAATAAAGATCGAGAACCAAAACCTAGTCATTGTGGTTGTATACAAGCCACCAGATGCAACCTCACAACAGTTCAAGGAACAGCTACTGAAAATTGATTACTGTTTGGAAAACCTTCCAGCTCCATCCCCAAACATCTTACTGCTTGGTGATTTCAACCTAAGGCATACAAAATGGAAGAATGTAGCAAATAATGTTATAGCTGAAACAATCCCCGGGAGGTAGCGCAGATGAAAGGTCACACACACATGAGCTACTAAGTGTCTGCGAAAAAACACACCTTAAGCCAGCAGATAGTGGAGGCAACAAGACTAGAAACACACTCTGACCTTATCTTCACAATAATGAGGACCTGATAAGAGACATAAGAATATCAAAAACAACTAATTCCGATCACAACCTAATCGAAGTCCAGAAGTACATGCATAGGGTCCTGATCAGCGGAATGCATGTACCTGTGAAGATGTCTTCACAAAATACAACTTCACAACAAGAACATCAACTGGGACCAGGTAAACCATGTCCTAAACGAAACAGTGGGAAGATGTCTTAAATGACATGGATCCAAACTAGTGCCTTGAAAGGATCAACTTCCTGGCAGCCGAAGCATGTTCTAGGCATATTCCCCTAAGAAAGAAGAAGAGCAGGAGTAAACTGGAGAGAGAAAGACGCTCCCTCTATAGAAGACGACGAAGAGTCACTGAGGTCCTCAGGAGTGCTAGAATATCTGATACACGAAAGGAGGCGCTGACCAGGGAAGTGGAAACTATCGAACTTAAGTTAAATGACTCTTACAGGAACCAGGAGAGGCAGGAGGTGCTTAAAGCTATTAGTGAAATTGAAAGAAATTCAAAATATTTCTTTTCATATGCCAAAAACAAGGCAAATACCACATCTAGTATCGGGCCCTTACTCAGACAGGATGGGACTTACACAGATGACAACAAGGAAATGAGTGATATATTGAAATCCCAGTACGACTCTGTGTTTAGTGAACCACTAATCGGTCTGAGGATCGACGACCCAAATGATTTCTTCATGAATGAGGCCTCAAACTCCATAAATGTATGCCAGATTTCAGACATTACCCTAACTCCGATAGATTATCGAAAAAGCCATTGACAACATGCCTATGCACTCAGCCCCGGGCCCAGACTCGTGGAACTCTGTTTCATTAAGAACTGCAAGAAACCATTCTCGCGTGCCCTAAGTACACTATGGAGGAGGAGCTTGGACATGGGTGAAATTCACAGTCACTTAAAACAACGGATGATAGCCCCACTCCATAAAGGTGGCAGCAAAGCATTAGCTAAGAACTATAGACCAATAGCTCTGACGTCCACATCATAAAAATCTTTGAAAGAGTGCTAAGAAGCAGGATTGCAAATCACATGGATTCCCAAAATCTGCCAACCCAGGGCAACATGGGTTCAGGGCAGGTCGCTCCTGCCTCTCACAACTACTGGATCACTATGACATGGCCTTGGATGCACTGGAAGAAAATCAGAATGCAGATGTAATATACACAGACTTTGCAAAAGCATTTGACAAATGCGATCATGGCGTAATAGCCATAAAATACGTGCTAAAGGAATAACTGGGAAAGTGGGGAGATGGATCTTCAACTTCCTAACAAATCGAACACAAAGAGTAGTGGTCAACAGAGTTAAATCGGAGGCTGCCATAGTGAAGACCTCTGTTCCACAAGGCACAGTACTCGCCTCCATCTTATTCCTTATCCTCATATCAGACATAGACAGAGATATACACCACAGCACCGTATCATCCTTTTGCGGATGATACTAGGATCTGCATGAGGCTGTCATCTGCTGAGGACGCGGTTAACCTCCAAGAAGATATAAACAAAGTTTTCCAGTGGGCAACGGTAAACAATATGATGTTCAATGAGGACAAATTCCAACTACTCCGTTATGGAAAACTGGAGGAGATAATAAACTAGAACAGAGTATACTACTGACTCCGGCCATACAATAGAGCGGAAAAATAATGTAAGGGACCTGGGAGTAGTAATGTCTGAGGATCTCACTTTCAAGGATCACAACAGTGCCACGATCACACGTGCAAAGAAAATGATAGGATGGATAATGAGAACTTTCCAAACGAGAGATGCCAAGCCAATGATGTTTCTTTTTAAATCACTTGTTTCTTCTAGGCTGGAATACTGCTGTACATTAACATTCTCCATTCAAAGCAGGTGAAATCGCAGATCTAGAGAGTGTACAGAGATCCTTTACTGCAACGTATAAGTTCTGTCAAGCACCTTAACTACTGGGAACGCTTGGAAGCACTTGACTTGTACTCGTTGGAATGCAGGAGGGAGAGATATATCATAATCTACACTTGGAAAATCTTGGAAGGAATGGTCCCAAATCTGCACACAGAAATCACTCCCTTCGAAAGTAAAAGACTGGGCAGGCGATGCAAAATGCCCCCAATAAAAAGTAGGGGCGCCATTTGGTACACTAAGGGAAAACACCATAAGTGTCAGGGGCCCAAAACTGTTCAACAGCCTCCCATCAAGCATTAGGGGAATTGCCAATAAGCCCCTGGCTGCCTTCAAGAGAGAGCTGGACAGATACCTAAAGTCAGTGCCGGATCAGCCGGGCTGTGGCTCGTACGTTGGACTGCGGGCGGCCAGCAGTAACAGCCTAGTTGATCAGGCCCTGATCCATCGGGAGGCCTGGTCATGGCCCGGGCCGGGGGGCGTTGATCCCGGAAAACCCTAGGTAACCTCAGGCCTAAGACGCCCCTGTGGCCCCCCTTCGCCCCAAAGGTGCCCCTTGATCCCTATCAGTACCGGACTATACATCCCTCCTGTCAGGTATTTCTGATCCATTGTAGTCCCCTTTCCTTATACGCCCCGACCCTCTAATTTTTTTATAATTCTTGTGGGGAAACGGTCAAAAGGCCTTCTTGCGTCCAAGAGATGTGGTGTGTTTTGTGTGTGTGGGTTTTTTGTATATTATTGTGTTGGTGTGTTTGCCTGGGTGAGTGAGTCGGTGTGTGATTTTGGGGATGTTCTGTGTGAGAGTACTATTGTGAGGGAGTTGTGTTTCGAGGAGAGAGTACGGGGAGAGAGTGTATTTCTGCGTGAAGGTGTGTGGGGAGGCATGTTCTGCGTGAGAGAGTGCGTGTTGCGTGGAGTGCGTGTATGAATGATGTTTGCTAAGAGAATGGTGTGTGAGTGATGTTTGCGTGTGTGAGTGCATGTTCTGGTGGGAGTCCGTGTGGGGGAGTCCTGTTCTGGGGGTAAGGATGCGTGTTCTGCTGAGAGGGTGCTGTTGTGCAGTTTGCGGGAGAGGGCGTGTGTGTGAGTAATTTTTTGGTAAAGGGGTGCGTGAGAAAGTCCCTGAGAGTACGGGGAGAGGGAGTGGTGTGTGAGTGAAAAAGGTTTGGTAATTTTGAGGGGGGCTAATTACATATGAATTTCTTTACACAGTTTATCAATGAATCCCGAAAATAGTTTGCATTTTTATCCCGGGGTCTTGTGTATGTTTGTGTGTACCCGCGAGCGTGTAAAGTAGCGTGTGCGTGCGTGGGTGGAGTACAACCTGTCTTGCATGTCCTAAATTTCCTAGTAATTCTAGCGTTACCCAGTTAAGCTTGTGAGCTTTGAGCTTTACCGTCTGGTCCCTCCCCCGCTTTCCCATTTGCCGTAATCGGGGAAATTATCGTGTCTTGTGTTTTTTTACGATGTTGGTACTGTTTGTACTCTGCTGCACTGGGAGGTAACATTCTCATGTCTGGCACTTCAATTATCAACCTGGGGGGGGGGGAGGGGGATGGCGATGAATGTAAAACTTGCATAGATATCTTTGAAAATTCTGTTACGTTATATACTCATATTAATTTTAAGTGTGCTTATGTATACATATGCATACCTAGAACAAAACTGAGTAGCACCTATACGCACAGGAGATATGCAATTCTTTTTTGTCTTCTTACCTACGGGGTGTTATGCCCCTTCAGAACTATTCTGAGGCTGTGGAAGTCTTCCATTACGTCCATGTAAGTGATCCTTGTACTCTTGTGTCCAATGATTTTTCTCTCGTTCAGGTTCAACTTTTGTTGAACTATGTGCGTGTTAACTTGCCTATATTCCACATGTTCGCTCTCTTTCTTCCCACCTTCACGAGTTTCAATCTACTAAATGTTTCACTTAAGCTTTCATTAGCCAGTCTGTGCTCCAAGACTGTGACAACTCATTTGTCGTCATATACTGTATGAGACGTGGCTCCACACTGGCGCCGTGTATTCTTAGGGGTGGTCGGACAAATTTTGTATGTAGGGACCAGAATGCTTCCTCTAGGATTCTTTACTAATGTCATTCTTATATTTGCTGATTTGACGCACACTGCCAGCGCTATTTAGTTTGTGTTTTAGGGGGTCGATGTTTGATTCCATGAGCTGCTCTTCCACGTGATTACATTTTCTCTAATGTCTTCTCACCTTCGCCTATTTTTCAGTATCTTATAATTGGTGGGGTTGAATGCGAACAGCCATTTTATTCAGGCCGTTTCCACAGATATTCAAGGTTGTCTTGACGTTTTTAGCAGTCGTCGTCCGAGTGATTCCCACTTATTACTTTTGTATCGTCTGCCAACATTATTATGTACAACTATAAATATACCTTTCCCAGTATTTTGTCAAATGCTCTGATCTTTATAATAAACGTAACTTAATCTGTCCTTTGCACTCTCCTTACTGCTCCTGATCCTGGCTGATTCCTAATGCTTCACATTACCTGCCTTCTAGTTTTGTACCATTTTTCTGTGACTCGCATCGTGATAAAGGTCCGGGAAGGATCGAAACATCGTCATAGATTACCTCTCCAAGCTTCCAGAGAAATAGAGAGATCGTTACTTATGCCAGAAATAAAACTGATTTCGGGACGAATCCTACCATTTTTATTATTATTATATTATTATTATTATATTATTATTATTATTATTATTATTATTATTATTATTATTATTATTATTATATTATTATTATTATCCTCAAATGGGTCATGGCATTGGCGAATGGAGGCAATATACATGATGCTAAACAGGAATGGAAATCCAGTTATTGGACAAGAAACTTGGAGCACTATTAGTGTTAATTCATCTACCTTTGGCTTAGTTATTTTTTAACACTTTTTTTCTTATACCATTTTCGATTATTAATTTTATTGTTGTGCTAACTGGCGCTGGAAATGGCTGGTAGACGTTTATTCGTGGAATTTTCGTTATTATATAGCTATGTAGAGCTTCCAGTGTGAAAATATGCAGTTATTTTTTCTGTAAATTTTCGAGTACGCTTGCGTGTATCTGTGTGTTACGAGTATAATCTGTTACATGTGGTTGTGTTGTTTAATGTTTCCAGTGTGCGTGCCTGTGTTGAACTAGTGTTTTATGTGTACATCTGCCTGTGTACGTGAGTTGTGTTTGTACGTTTACAGGTATTGCGTTGTGTCTGTTCCCATGTTTGTTGCTGTGTAGCCAGTGTGCTAGTGTAAATCCGCTGTGTTTAGTGTATCCGAGTGTGTTTGTGTGTACTTCAGTTTTGATGTGCGTGTGTGTGTGTGTATGTGTGTGTGTGTGTGTGTGTGTAGTGTGTAGTGTGTGTGTGTGTGTGTGTGTGTTGTGTGTGGTGTGTGTGTGTGTGTGTGTGTGTGTGTGTGTGTGTGTGTGACTGAGAAATTACCTGGGTGGGCTAAATTGGGACTACCTGACTATGGATCAGGTAGGTGGTGTTGGTTGTCAATATAACGTATATCAGAGCATAGTTCTAGCTGCCCAGACAACTTTTGTTCCGAGTAGGGAAATTATATCTAACAAAAATGATCCCAAATGGATAAACAATAGAATAAAACATCTCACTGGTCAAACGAGAGGCATATTAGGCGTTTCAAAAAAGAGAAAGGGCAGTTAAGAAATCAATATATTCAATTAAAGAGAGATATAAAAAATGGAATAAGGAAAGCAAAAAGGGATTATGAGGCTAAGGTCGCAAGGGATTCGAAGACTAACCCAAAAATGTTCTTACAGATATAGAGGAGTAAGACTAGGGACAAGATAGGCCCACTTACTGTAACTCAGATCAGATCACCGACAGTGATAAGGAAATGTGTGAACTTCTCAACACATACTTTCTTTCAGATTTTACGCAGGAAGATATTAGCGAAATTCCAGAAATAATAAATTATGTAGAACAGGACAACAATAAACTATGCACGATTGGGTAACTTGTGACATGGTCCTCAGACAAATAGAGAAATTAAAACCTAACAGATTCCCCGGCCCTGTCGAACTGTTTGCAAGTTTTAAAGGAATGTAAAGAGGAACTTAGTATACCTTTAGCTAATCTTTTCAATATATCACTACATACTGGTATAGTGCCAGACAAGTGGAAAATGGCTAATGTAATACCTATTTACAAGGCACGTGACAGGTCTTTAGCTTCGAACTATAGACCAATAAGCCTTAGTGGGGAAAATTTATGGAATCAATAATTGCCGAGGCAATTCGTAGTCATCTTGAAAGGCAAAAATTGATTAATGAATCTCAACACGGTTTTACAAAGGAGAGTTCCTGTCTTACGAATTTACTAACTTTTTACACTAAGGTGTTGAAGAGGTAGATCATGGTATTGAATATGATATTGTGTATATGGACTTCAGTAAGGCTTTCGATAGAGTTCCACATCAGAGGCTATTGAGGAAACTTAAGGCACACGGAATAAGAGGGGATTTTTTTTCCTGGGTAGAGGCATAGTTGACAAATAGGCAGCAGAGTGTTTGCATGAATGGGGAGAAATCAGAATGTGGGCACGTCACGAGCGATGTTCCACAGGAGTCAGTGTTGGGCCCTTTGTTGTTCACAATTTACTTAAACGACATAGATGAAGGAATAAATAATGACATGAGCAAATTTAATGATGACACCAAAATAGGCCGTCCAATTCATTCTAATGAAGGCATAAGATCACTCCAGGATGATTTGAATAGACTGATGCAGTGGCCGAAGAAGTGGCATATGCAATTTAACATAGACAAATGCAAAGTTCTAAATGTTGAACAGGAAAATAATCATGCCACATATAAACTAAATAATGTAGATCTTAACATTACTGATTGGGAAAAAGGCTATAGGAGTTCTGGTTAGCAGTAATCTGAAAGGGTTGAAGGGTGAAGGGTTCGTAAAGAAGCTAACAGGATCCTTGGCTTCATATAAAGAAGTATAAATAATAGAAGTTCTCAGGTTGTTCTTCAACTCCATATATCCTTGATTAGGCCTCATTTAAATTATGCTGCACAGTTCTGGTCGCCGTATTATAGAATGGATATAAATGCACTGGAAGGAGGATGACAAAGTTGATCCCATATATCAGAAACCTTCCTTATAAGGATAGACTGAGGGCCCTGAATCTGCACTCTCTAGAAAGGCGTAGATTTAGGAGGGATATGATTCAGGTGTATAAATGGAA
>NC_069401.1:49072874-49095374 GCF_026875155.1 Cherax quadricarinatus | reverse complement strand
CTGGTTATGTGCTCACCTGGTTATGCTCACACCTGGTTATGTTCACACCTGGTTATGTTCACACCTGGTTATGTACAAACCTGGTTATGTTCACACCTGGTTATGTTCACACCTGGTTATGTACACACCTGGTTATGAACACACCAGGTTATGTACACAGTTGGTTATGTACACACCTGGTTATGGTCACGCCTGATTATGTTCACACCTGGTTATGTTCACACCTGGTTATGCACACTCCTGGTTATGTTCACACCTGGTTATGCACACACCTGGTTATGTTCACACTTGGTTATGCACACACCTGGTTATGTTCACACCTGGTTATGCACACACCTGGTTATGTTCACACCTGGTTATGTACACACCTGGTTATGCACACACCTGGTTATGTTCACACCTGGTTATGTACACACCTGGTTATGTACACACCTGGTTATGTACACACCAGGTTATGTACACAGTTGGTTATGTACACACCTGGTTATGGTCACGCCTGATTATGTTCACACCTGGTTATGTTCACACCTGGTTATGCACACTCCTGGTTATGTTCACACCTGGTTATGCACACACCTGGTTATGTTCACACTTGGTTATGCACACACCTGGTTATGTTCACACCTGGTTATGCACACACCTGGTTATGTTCACACCTGGTTATGTACACACCTGGTTATGCACACACCTGGTTATGTACACACCAGGTTATGTACACAGTTGGTTATGTACACACCTGGTTATGCACACACCTGGTTATGTACACACCAGGTTATGTACACAGTTGGTTATGTACACACCTGGTTATGTACACAGTTGGTTATGTACACACCAGGTTATGTACACAGTTGGTTATGTACACACCTGATTATGTTCACACCTGGTTATGTTCACACTTGGTTATGCACACACCTGGTTATGTTCACACCTGGTTATGCACACACCTGGTTATGTTCACACTTGGTTATGCACACACCTGGTTATGTTCACACCTGGTTATGTTCACACCTGGTTATGCACACACCTGGTTATGTTCACACCTGGTTATGTTCACACCTGGTTATGTACACACCTGGTTATGTACACACCTGGTTATGCACACACCTGGTTATGTTCACACCTGGTTATGTACACACCTGGTTATGTACACACCTGGTTATGTACACACCAGGTTATGTTCACACTTGGTTATGTACACACCTGGTTATGTACACACCTGGTTATGTTCACGCCTGGTTATGTTCACACCTGGTTATGTACACACCTGGTTATGTACACACCAGGTTATGTTCACACTTGGTTATGTACACACCTGGTTATGTACACACCAGGTTATGTTCACACTTGGTTATGCACACACCTGGTTATGTTCACACCTGGTTATGCACACACCTGGTTATGTTCACAATTGGTTATGCACACACCTGGTTATATTCACACCTGGTTATGTTCACACCTGGTTATGCACACACCTGGTTATGTTCACACCTGGTTATGTTCACACCTGGTTATGTACACACCTGGTTATGTACACACCTGGTTATGCACACACCTGGTTATGTTCACACCTGGTTATGTACACACCTGGTTATGTACACACCTGGTTATGTACACACCAGGTTATGTTCACACTTGGTTATGTACACACCTGGTTATGTACACACCTGGTTATGTTCACGCCTGGTTATGTTCACACCTGGTTATGTACACACCTGGTTATGTACACACCAGGTTATGTTCACACTTTGTTATGTACACACCTGGTTATGTACACACCTGGTTATGTTCACGCCTGGTTATGTTCACACCTGGTTATGTACACACCTTGTTATGTTCACACTTGGTTATGTTCACACCTGGTTATGTACACACCTGGTTATGAACACACCAGGTTATGTACACAGTTGGTTGTGTACTCACCTGATTATGTTCACACCTGGTTATGCACACACCTGGTTATGTTCACACCTGGTTATGCACACACCTGGTTATGTTCACACTTGGTTATGCACACACCTGGTTATGTTCACACCTAGTTATGCACACTCCTGGTTATGTTCACACCTGGTTATGCACACACCTGGTTATGCTTACACCTGGTTATGTAAACACCTGGTTATGCACACACCTGTTTATGTTCACACCTGGTTATGCTTACACCTGGTTATGTAAACACCTGGTTATGCACACACCTGGTTATGCACACACCTGGCGAGGCACACACCTGGTTATGTTCACACCTGGTTATGCACACACCTGGTTATGCACACACCTGGTTATGCTCACACCTGGTTATGCAATCACACACCTGGTTATGCACACACCTGGTTATGCACACACCTGGTTATGCACACACCTGGTTATGCACACACCTGGTTATGCTCACACCTGGTTATGCACACACCTGGTTATGCACACACCTGGTTATGCTCACACCTGGTTATGCACACACCTGGTTATGCTCACACCTGGTTATGCACACACCTGGTTATGTTCACTACAATAGCACACAGAAAATCAAGAGACAGACTCATTGACGGAAAATATTATGGCGGTAAGACTTTTCTCTGGGAAAAAGATGACGATCTCAGTGAAGAGGCTCTTGATCCAAGGAAGTGGAACTTCTCTTTCCGTGAATCAAACATGATTACCTCCCATTACCCAGGTGCAGTATAGCCCCTACAGCGCGTGTAAGCTTACCAGGGAGGCTGAAGTTTGCATTAATGGTGCATTGTTAGAGGCTCGATCCTCCGTTTACTAATGTGAGGTACTAAATTCGTGTCGGTCATTTAGCACAAAGAATTATGGAGGATCGATCCCCTGTCCTCTAAAGTGAGGCACTAAACCCACTCTTGTTTTGTGTGTGTTTGGGTATGAGTGTGTGTATGTGTGTGTGTGTGTGTGTGTGTGTGTGTGTGTGTGTGTGTGTGTGTGTGTGTGTGTGTGTGTGTGTGTGTGTGTGTGTGTGTGTGCTCACCTAGTTGTACTCACCTAGTTGTGGTTGCAGGGGTCGATTCATAGCTCCTGGCCCTGCCTCTTGACTGGCCTCTACTTGGTTACTCTCCCCGAGCCAAAAGCTTTATCATACCTCTGCTTAAAGCTATGTATGGATCCTGCCTCCACTACATCGCTTCCCAAACTATTCCACTTCCTGACTACTCAGTGGCTGCACAAATACTTTCTAACATCCCTGTGATTCATCTGAGTCCTCAGCTTCCAACTGTGTCCCCTTGTTGCTATGTCCCGTCTCTGGAACATTCTGTCTCTGTCCAACTTGTCAATTCCTCTCAGTATTTTACATGTCGTTATCATGTCCCCCTTATCTCTAATGTCCTCCAGTGTCGTCAGGACGATTTTCATTAACCTCTCCTCGTAGGACATACCCCTTAGTTCTGGGACTAATCTTGTTGCAAACCTTTGCACTTTCTTTAGTTTTTTTACGTGTTTGGCTAGGTGTGGGTTCCAAACTGGTGTCGCATACTCCAATATGGGCCTAACGTACACGGTGTACAGGGTCCTGAACGATTCCTTATAAAGATGTCGGAATGCTGTTCTGAGGTTTGCTAGGCGCCCATATGCTGCAGCAGTTATTTGGTTGATGTGCGCGTCAGATGTGCCTGGTGTTATACTCATCCCAAGATTTTTTTCCTTGAGTGAGGTTTGTAGTCTCTGGCCCACTAGACTGTACTCCGTTTGCGGTCTTCTTTGCCCTTCCCCAATCTTCATGACTTTGCACTTGGTGGGATTGAACTCCAGGAGCCAATTGCTGGACCAGGCCTGCAGCCTGTCCAGATCCCTTTGTAGTTCTGCCTGGTCCTCGTCCGATTGAATCCTTCTCATTAACTTCACATCGTTTGCAAACAGGGACACTTCGGACTCTATTCCTTCCGTCATGTCGTTCACGAATACCAGAAACAGCACCGGTCCTAGGACTGACCCCTGTGGGACCCCGTTGGTCACAGGTGCCCACTCTGACACCTCGCTTCGTACCATGACTCGCTGCAGTCTTCCTGACAGGTATTCCCTGATCCGTTGTAGTGCCTTCCCTGTTATCCTTGCCTTGTCCTCCAGTTTTTGCACTAATCTCTTACGTGGAACTGTGTCAAACGCCTTCTTACAGTCCAAGAAAATGCAATGTTCTCACCCCTCTCTCTCTTGTCTTACTGCTGTCACCCTGTCATAGAACTCCAGTAGGTTTGTGACACAGGAAACCGTGTTGACTGTTGTTGATAGCTCATTTCTTTCTAGGTGTTCCACCACTCTTCTCCTGATAATCTTCTCCATGACTTTGCATACTATACATGTCAGTGACACTGGTCTATAGTTTTGTGCTTCTTGTCTGTCTCCTTTTTTAAAAATTGGGACTACATTTCCCTGTTTCGATAGATGAGTTGACTATTGTTGTTAGCAGTACACATAGTGCCTCTGCACCCTCTCGCAGGACCCATGGAGAGATGTTATCTGGCCCCATCGCCTTTGAGGAGTCTAGCTCGCTTAGCAGCATCTTCACTTCTTCCTCGGCTGTATGTATTGTGTCCAATACTCGGCGGTGTCCCCACCTCTCCGTCTTTCTGGAGTCCTTTCTGTCCCTTCTCTGTGTGTGTGCGTGTGTGTGTGTGTGTGTGTGTGTGTGTGTGTGTGTGTGTGCGTGTGTGTGTGTGGTGTGTGTGTGTGTGTGTGTGTGTGTACTCACCTATTTATACTCACCTATTTGTACTCTCCTATTTGTGGTTGCAGGGGTCGAGTCATAGCTCCTGGCCCCTCCTTTTCACTGATTGCTATTGGGTCCTCTCTCTCCCTGCTCACAGAACTTTATCAAATCTCGTCTTAAAATTATGTATAGTTCCTGCCACCACTACGTCACTTCCTAGGCTATTCCACTTCCTAACAACTCTATGACTCAAGAATATCCGTAAACTTGACCACTGATGTCAAATCAACTACCCCGCCGAATTGACCCGCGGTTCCTGTCAGTCTCGAAACTCCCCTCGCTTTAGCCTACCAGCTAGCACTAATTCATCCACTGCGTATATTTATACACCATGAGGTTACCACCATGCACCTCTGTTCCACAAAGCCAATTTTTACCTCTCCTTTGCTAGCGTAGCGGACGAACCTTAGTTCAGGTCCCTTACTGCCGTCAACCATGCACTCAAGATCTAATGCACTTGCAACAACATTACCCCGGCGGGATTCAAACCGGTCATGAGCTCAAATACTCCAGCTAGTTGGATGAATCTTATGTTGCTAGCTGTCAGGCTAACGCGATCGGCTTAGAGTTTTGAGACTCTATGACCTTGGGTTTCCGCGCCGGGTATGGTTTGGTTAACAAGCTCTATGATGAATGTCTCCTAACACTCTTTGACTCATCTGAGTCTTCAACTTCCAATTGTGACCCCTTGTTTCCGTGTCCCATCTCTGGAACACCCTGTCTTTGTCCACCTTGTCTATTCCACGCAGTATTTTATAAGTCGTTATCATGTCTCCCCTGACCCTCCTGTTCTCCAGTGTCATCAGGCCAATTTCCCTTAACCTTTTCTCGTAGGACAATCCCCTTAGTTCTGGGATTAGTCTTGTTGCAAACCTTTGCACTTTCTCTAATTTCTTGACGTGCTTGACCAGGTGTGGATTCCAAACTGGTGCTGCATACTCCAGTATGGGGCTTACGTAAATGGTGTACAGAGTCTTGAACGATTCCTTACTGAGGAATCGGAGTCGCTATCCTTAGGTTTGCCAGACGCCCGTATGCTGCAGCAGCTATCTGATTGATGTGCGCCTCAGGAGATGTGCTCGGTATTATACTCACCCCAAGATCTTTTTCCTTGAGTGAGGTTTGCAGTCTTTGGCCACCTAGACTATACAGTGTTTGCGGTCTTCTTTGCCCTTCCCCGATCTTTATGACCTAGCATATTGCGGGGTTAAATTCAAGGAGCCAGTTGCTGGACCAGGCTTGTAGCCTGTCCAGGTCTCTTTGTAGTCCTGCCTGATCCTCGACCAATTTGATACTCCTCATTAACTTTATATCATCGCAAATAAAGACACTTCTGAGTCTATCCCTTCCGTTATGTCGTTCACATATACCAAAAATAGCACAGGTCCTAGGACTGATCCCTGTGGAACCCCGCTTGTCACAGGCGCCCACTCTGACACCTCGTCACGTACTATGACTCGTTGTTGCCTCCCTGTCAGCTATTCTATGATCAGTTGCAGTGCCTTTCCTGTTATGTGTGCCTGATTCTCTAGCTTTTGCAGTAACCTCTTGTGCGGAACTGTGTTGAAGGCCTTCTTGCAGTCCAAGAAAATGCAGTCTACCCACCCCTCTCTCTCTCGTCTTACTTCTGTCACCTTGTCATAAAACTTCAGTAGGTTTGTGACACAGGATATTCCTTCCCTCGATTAAACACTTGTTTCTTTCCAGGTGCTCCACCACTCTCCTCCTGATGATCTTCTCCATGACTTTGCATACTATACATGTTAGTAACACAGGTCTGTAGTTTAATGCCTCGTGTCTGTCTCCTTTTTTAAAAATTTGGGCTACATTTGCCATCTTCCATACCTCTGGGAGTTGCCTAGTTTCAATAGATGTGTTGAAGATCTTTGTTAGTGGCACACACAGCATCTCTGCTCCCTCTCTAAAAACCCACGGAGAGATGTTGTTTGGTCCCACCGCCTTTGAGGTATCAAGTTCACATAGAAGCTTCTTCACCTCCTCCTCGGTTATGTGTACCTTATTCAGCACTTGTTATGTACCTCCCTGTTCTGATTTCCCGGAGTCCTAGCGGTTTCCATCGTAAATACTTCTTAAAATTTCGTGTTAAGCTCCTCATATACCTCTTGGTCGTTTCTTGTGAACTCTCCATCATCCTTCCTCAGTCTGATTACTTGGTCCTTGACTGTAAATTTCCCTCCTGATGTGGCTATACAACAGCTTCGGGTCAGACTTGACTTTCGATGCTATGTCATTTTCGTATTGTCTCTGAGCCTCCCTTCTTATCTGTGCATATTCGTTTCTGGCTCATCGGCTGATCTCTTTATTTTCCTGGGTCCTTTGTCTTCCTCACCTTTTCCATTCTCTAGTACACCTAGCTTTTGCCTTCCAAACCTTTAGGTGAACCAAGTACTCGTTCTGGTCTTCCCATTATTTCTGTTTCCCTTGGGAACAAACCTCTCATCATTTCTGTTACTGTTTTTTTCTGCCAGTTCTCTCTCCCACTGAACGCCTTGCAGGAAGTTCCTCATGCCTGTATAGTCCTGCCTTTTGTAGTTTGGTTTTTCCCATCCTATTCCTACTGCTCTCTCCACTTGCATCTCAACTGTGTGTGTGTGTGTGTGTGTGTGTGTGTGTGTGTGTGTGTGTGTGTGTGTGTGTGTGTGTGTGTGTGTGTGTGTGTGTGTGTGTGTGTGTGCATGTGTGTGTGTGTGTGTGTGTGTGTGTGTTCATGTCGCTACTAGATCCACTCTTTCCCAGCTTCATTATATTTATCATATCTCTTTTTAAAGCTATGTGTGGAGCCTGCCTCCACTAATGTTGAGAGTGCTCAACATTATTCCACTTCTTGACAATTCTATGACTGAAAAAACACTTCCTAAAATCCCTATGATTCATCTGAGTTTTCAGCTTCCAGTTGTGATCCCTTGTCGTTGTGTCCCATCTCTGAAGCATCCTGTCCCAGTCCACTCTGTCAATTCCTTTCAGTATTTTATACGTCGTTATCATGTCTTTCGTATTCCTTCTGTCCTCCAGTATCGTTAGGTTGATTTCTCTTAACTTCTCCTCCTAGGACATACCCCTTAGCTCCGGGACTAGTCTTGTTGCAAACTTTTGCACTTTCTCTAATTTTTTGACGCACTTACCTACCTTGAGTCTACCTGGAGGGTATTCCTTGGGTCAGCGCCCCGTCGGCACGGTCCATGACCAGGCCTCCCGGTGGATCAGGTCCTGATAAACTAGGCTGTTACTGCTGGCCGCACGTAGTCCAACATACGAACCACAGCCCGGCTGATCTGGCACTGAATTTAGGTATCTGTCCAGCTCCCTCTTGAAAACAACCAGGGGTCTATTGGTAATTCCCCTTATGACTGATGGGAGGCCGTTGAACAGTCTTTGGTCCCGGACACTTATTGTTCATTCTCTTAGTGTACTAATGGCGGCCCTACTTTTCATTGGGGGTATGTGTATGTTTGCATCGCCTGCCAAGTCTTTTGCTTTCGTAGGGAGTGATTTCTGTGTACAGATTAAGGACCAGTCCCTCTAGGATTTTCCAGGTATAGATTATGATGCATCTCTCTCGCCTGCATTCCAGTGAGTACAAGTCAAGTGCTTCCAAGCGTTCCCAGTAGTTAAGGTGTTTGATAGAACTTATATGTACAGTAAAGGATCTCTTTACATTCTCTAAATCTGCGATTTCACCTGCCTTGAATGGAGATGTTAATGTACAGCAGTATTCCAGCCTAGCGAGAATAAGTGATTTAAAAAGGAAACCATTTGCTTAGCATCTCTTGCCTTGAATGTTCTCATGATCCATCCTATCCTTTTCCTCACAGATGTGATAGTGGCACTGTTGTGTTCCTTGAAGGTGAGATCCTCAGACATTACCACTTCCAGGTCTTTCACATTACTTTTCCGCTCTTCTGTGTGATTAAAGTTTGTAGTATACTCAGTTCTAGCTATTATTTCCTCCAGTTCTCCATAGCGGAGTAGTTGGAATTTGTCCTCATTGAACATCATATTGTTCTCCGTTGCCCATTGGAAATCTTGGTTTATGTCTTCGTGGAGATTTACCTTGTCCTCAACGAATGATACTTTTATGCAGGTCCTAGTATCGTCTGCAAAGAATGATACGGTGTTATGGTTTACATCTCTGTCTATATCTGATATGAGGATGAGGAAGAGGACAGGGGCGAGTACTGTGCCTTGTGGGACAGAGCTCTTTACTATGGCAGCCTCCGATTTAGCTTGTTTACCACTACTCTTTGTGTTCGATTTGTTAGAAAGTTGAAGATCCATCTCCCAACTTTGCCAGTTATCCCTTTATCACGCATTTTGTGCGCCATTACACTATGATCGCACTTGTCAAAGGCTTTTGCAAAATATGTATATACCACATCTGCATTCTGTTTGTTTTCCAGTGCACCCAAGGCCATATCATAGTGGTCCAGTTGGTGCGAGAGGCAGGAGCGACCTGCTCTGAACCCACTTTGCCCTGGATTGTGAAATTGTTGGGAGATTCAAGTGGTTTGCAATCTTGCTTCTTAGAACCCCTTCACAGATTTTATGACGTGGGACGTTAGAGCTATTGGTATATAGTTCTTAGGTATAAAGGTCTATATTCTTAGCTACTTGACCAAGTGTGGGTTTCAAACTAGTGCTGCATACTCCAATATGGGCCTAACGTACACAGTGTACAGAGTCTTGAATGAATAATTACTCAGGTGTTGAAAAGCTATTCTTAGGTTTGCAAGGCGCCCATATGATGCAGCAGTTATTTGGTTGAAGTGCGCTTCCGGAAATGTGCTCGGTATTACACTCATCCCAAGAACCTTTTCCCTGAGTGAGGTTTGCAGGTATTGGCCCTCTAGCCTGTACTCTGTCTGCGGTCTTCTTTGATCTTTCCCAGCCTTCATGACTTTGCACTTGGTGGGGTTAAACTCCAGGATCCAGTTGTTGGGCCAGGCTTGCAGCCTATTCAGATCCTTTTGTAGCCCTACCTAATCCTCATCCATTTGAATTCTCCGTATTAGCTTCACATCGTCTGCAAACAGGGACACTTCTCAATCTATCCCTTCAGTCATGCCAATCATATATACAAGAAACAGCACCAGGTCAAAAGGACTAACCCTTGTGGAGCCCGCTTGTCACAGGCGCCCACTCTGACACCTCGTCACGTACCATCATCCGTTGTTTCCTTCCTGTCAGGTATTCTTTGATTCATTACAGTGCCTTTCCTGTTGTTCCTGTTTGCTCCCCTAGCTTTTGTGCTAATCTCTTGTGTGGAACTATATCGAAAGTTATCTTACAGTCCAAGAAAATGTAGTCTACCCACCCCTCCCATTCTGTCTCTCTCTCTCTCTCTCTCTCTCTCTCTCTCTCTCTCTCTCTCCTGCCTTACTTCTGTCACATTGTCGTAAAACTCCAGCAGGTTTGTGACACAGGATTTCCCTTCCCTGAATCCGTGATGGTTATCGTGTAAAAGCTCCTTCCTTTCTAGGTGCTCCACCAGTTTTCTCATGATAAATTTCTCCATGGTTTTGCATACTCTACATGTATGTGTGTGTGACGCACACTGCTTATGCAGGACCTGCTACTTTGCCCACTTACAGAAGTGAATGATCAGTGGTGTGGTATACATGCTCTGCCACAACCTGACCCACAATTAGAAGTCAGGAACAGGTTTTGAAGTCTAAGAAAATGTGTAACACCTGTCAAGACCATATGAGTGTTCAATCTTTTTTTTTTTTAAGCCAAATTCTGAAGGTTGCCAGGAAACTTTCATATATTATTTTGTTTACTTTGCATTAGGCTAGTTTACGAAAAGGAAAGTTATTAAGTGGCGTAAAGTGGCTAGATTAATAAATTAGACACATGTGCATGACTTGGGTACCTTTACTCCACAAATAAGATACCCAAGATTTGCACATGTGTCTAATTTATCAACTTGGAGGTTCATTGAACCATTTATCTACATTAGATAAAGTTACGTTACGTTAGACCAGGGCATATTACGTAAATCTATATTAACCTATATTTAATAAAAAATAATGAAATTACAAGAAAATACCGCCACAAGTATGGCAGAGCGGTGGCTGAGCAAGTCGCGGAAGCGTCGAAAATCGCGTGTGCTTCACTGGCGCTGCCAGGATGCGCTGCGATGTGACATGAAGGTAAAATAATTTCTCCGTCGGTTTCTGCACTCTTTGTCTCGGGTAATCAAGAATTTGTTGAGTTCTTCGTTTACATTCCTGGCTGAAGCATCTGGGGAATTTCATTAGGGAGAATATTCCAGCGCTGTGGCGACAGTCTTCCTCGAGGAAGCAGCTCCTGAATATCGTATGTAGACTCAGGAAGAAGACAAGAAACATTCCTGCTTTATTTCTGGAATCTTCTTGTTTGAGAGTCAGTGCTAGCGTGTAACGTCAGCCATATTTGTTGTCTTCCGGTATTCTTTCAACCTGAGATGATTACTTGACTGATCAGAATGCTACATACGAGCACACACACACACACATACAGTCACACATGTTAGGAAGTATTTCTTCAGATATAGAGTTGTCAGAAAGTGGAATAGTCTGGCAAGTGATGTAGTGGAGGCAGGAACCATACATAGCTTTAAGACGAGGTATGATAAAGCTCATGGAGCAGGGAGAGAGAGGACCTAGTAGCGGTCAGTGAAGAGGCGGGGCCAGGAGCTATGAATCGACCCCTGCAACCACAAATAGGTGAGTACACACACACACACACACACACACACACACACACACACACACACACACACACACACACACACACATACACACACAAATTTAAATATTCGTTATTATAAGTTGTAAGTTGTATACAAGAAGGTTGCTTTTGTACACAAGGACAGTTATTGCTCGCTAAATGTTTGCTAACACTGCTAGTTAACATACTAGCATGTTAGAATTTTATTTTGTTTATATAAATAGGAGTCAAATGCCAAGACATAGCGATGGCTGTATTACTTAAGGCAACCAAATTCTTGCTGGGGACAGTAAGTACCGTGTCAGGTGTAAACCCTCCCGAGGTTTGTTGACTCGATCTATGGAAGTGGATCGATCCTCCCTTTCCTAGGATCAACCATCGTTACCTCTCATCTCCCCCCGGGGGGGGCGCTGCATGACCCCTACGGATTTAGCGCTTCCCCGTGACTTTAATAATAACAGTGAGGTGTAGCCAATTTGATTGCCTGGCCACTCTGTCCACTCACAAGTGTTGTCTGTAGTGACGGTCAGTGAGGGGTCGTCTGCACGATGATGGACAGTCATACAGAGATGGCCACAGACATTCACCATCCAGGCCTCCTGTTCAAACTTCCCTACAAGTATTCTCGAATTTTCAACTTCTTAAAGTTTCCGTAGCTGATGAACCTTTAATGGATTACTTGATAGGCTCATCGCCCTACTGAAAGCTCCAAGCTCAGGCTGACAGATTTGTTAACACTGTATGCTACCTAACCTGTGTAATGGAACGTATCAAGGAATATAGCTTTTGCTTCCAATGTGCACCTTTTGTATAGAATAGGGTAACAGCACACCGCGGATGTCACCCCCCCCCCCAAAAAAAAAAAAAGTCTTAGTAATCTTTTTCTTTAAACTTTAAGTTCATGAGTAATGAAAGGGTGAGGCCGGACTATGCAATGTGTCACAGTTTCGGAGGAAATCATGTCAAACCCCCTGCTCGCGGTACTCTCTCATCGACCCTTGTTCAAAGCCCGGAGGAACTCTCTATTTCAAGACTATTTCTTAAATTTTTCTTACATGTTGTGGCATGCGAAAAGTACGTAATAATTTATTCGATGTATGCCACACGCCCACATAGACATTCCCTTCCCGGCCAGTGAACTAGCAGTTAAGAGCATAACAGTCGAGGCCCCACGGCTATGCTAACTGCTTGCTCATCAGCCAGTTACCAGAAAGCCTCGTGGAACAGAATAGGTAGACTTTCACTCTGGTCGAAGACGGTTCTTCCCGTGTCTCTTGCTTGCAATTTCCTTGCTGTAAATACTCGCTGTATATACTCTAAATTATTTGTAATATAATTTTGGTGACGGAATGCACGGATCAAGAGATTATTCTCTGCTGTGTTTTGCTTTGCCCCTACACTGATAATTGAGTATCTTGCCGATTCCTTTACGAACAGCTGCACGGGACCACAAGACTTCACGTGTGTTCGTAAAACACGTAAATGCTTAGTACTACACCTCTTCGTATTTAGCAATTTTTTCGCTATCAAATAGCAACAATTTTCTGCATCCCCTTTGTATCCTAAATTTGCTTGAAACGGATAAATAACGACAATATATAAATAATATAGACTCAAATGTGCTTCTATTAGGCCTGTTTTAGGGCATATTTCCTAATCCTTTGTATAGCCATATGCTCTTGCAGTATCGATATGAGTGTACTAGAAACTTGCCGCTAACATCCACAGGATCGATATGGGTTACAATGAACGAGACACCGCCATCCATAAGACTGGTTATGTGTGCGTAATAAACTAACCAACACTATCCACAGGTGGATATGAGTGCATAATAAACTAAGAGTTTCGTTGGCAAAAATCTACCTTCCTTTATAGTAAACCAATTTACAAAACTCCCTTCATTCATAAATCCTCAACCCCATAAATCGTTAACCCCATAAATCCTCAACCTCATAAATCCTCAACCCCATAAATCTTCAACCCAATAAATCTTCAATTCCATATATCGTCAACCCCATAAATCCTCACCACCAATAATCTTAACCATTATAAATTCTCATTACCATAAATCGTCTCTTATTGATTGAGTCACCTTACAGTGATTGCCTCAATTTTTTCTCCCTCCTCTACGGTATTCGTTAAACTGAGAATGCCTCACCTGAAAGGAATCAAATTTTCAGCGTTGATGTATTGTAACTAGGTAATGATGCATCACCTAGTTACATATGCAGGTGGCCTCGCATCAATCCCATTCCCGGTTTTGTTTTGCCAGCGATATCCTAAGAAAGCCTCGTTTGATCCACTTCAGATAGTTTCACGCTGGTGTATCCTACTTTTAAGAAGGTTTGGGTTGCTGTTAGAGTGTTAATCCTTCTCATAAGAGGCGTCAGTCTTGTACATGATGAGTCATGTACAAGATATTTCATGGAAGAACGTGTGCATACTTGCACACTCTAACAGCAACCCAAACCTTCTTAAAAGTAGAATACACCTGCGTGAAACTATAAGTTTAAGTTTAGTATGTGGAAATTTGTTAATATATTAACATACCTAACAAATTTAGAACGGGTGGAATCTGCATGATAACTAAAGAATGCCTCTTCTGGAAGGCTTCAAATTTTCAGCGCTGGAGTGTGTTCCTCAAAGGAAGGTTCACTATGTTAGTGAGCTGTACAAGACTCAATGTGCCAGTTTTATTAAACTAACCGAGACATTCATTACCATTCAGTAACTGCAAAATTCCTCTTCTGATCAGCTTTAAACCTGTATGTATAACTATCAGCTATGTTTGTGCAAATTTAATCATTAACTCACATAATTAAGAAACTTGGACTCATTAAATTTTGTGACATAACTGGAGAACTACTCTTCTGGTTGGAATCAAACTTTCAACTTTAGTGTTTCTTGCTTAGAAACACTAAAGTTAATTTTATTAAAATAAATCTTGGAGTATCATACTCTTCTGGACCACTTGGGACAAAATTCGAATTATTTTTGTAAACATTTGAGACTATTGAGGTGTTAATCCTTTTTTAAACCAACAACATTAAACATCAGGCTGAACTTAAAATAAACATTAACTTTTTTTGGCAATGTTTTCGTCTACTATGTATCCTTTCATATCTACTATGTGTCCTTTCATATCTACTATGTGCCCTTTCATATCAACTATGTGTCCTTTCACATCAACTATGTGTCCTTTCATATCAACTTTGTGTCCTGTCATATCAACTATGTGTCCTTTCATATCTACTATATGTCCTTTCATATCAACTATGTGTCCTGTAATATCAACTATGTGTCCTTTCATATCTACTGTATGTCCTTTCATATCAACTATGTGTCCTGTAATATCAACTATGTGTCCTTTCATATCTACTGTATGTCCTTTCATATCAACTATGTGTCCTTACATATCACCAATGTGTCGTTTCATAACTATGTGTCCTTACATATCACCCATGTGTTTCCTTTCATATCACCTAGTAGTTCTTTCTTCAGTACTCATGTGTCCTTTCTTAGGAGATTAAAACTATTCGAGTTTCATTAAGATAAGGTCTATTGTTTCCACGCTATAAAAGGTGAGGTACTTACCCTTCACCCTTAAGAACCACTCTCACAGACACTGAACACTGTTTATTTCTCGGCGAACAACTTAATGGCAACTGATCGCTAAATATTGCCTAATGATCGTCTTCTCTTGTCACGATGTTTGCCTGGGTTCAGCTCTGGTCTCAGTTTATGATATACGCACATACACACATCCATACGAATAAATTCACATTTAAATTCGTATTTAAAGGCATACACATCTCCAGAAGTGTGAACACACATATACATATGCAAACGAATGTATATGTGAGTATTTAAGTGTATACATACGGGCTACGGGGGCGATGACCCCAATGCGGACTACAACTACACACCACACACTCCCACCACACACACACGCACACACACACACACACACACACACACACACACACACACACACAAAACACACACACCCCACACACACGCACACACACACATACACACACACACACATACACACACACACACACACACACACACACACTCACATACAAATATGCTTTTGCATATATAAATATATATATATATATATATATATATATATATTATATATTATATATATATAATATATATATATTTATATATATATATATATATATATATTATATATATATATTATATTTATATATAAAGCCATGCGTGTCGTATGAGGCGACTAAAATCCCGGGAGCAATGGGCTAGTAACCCCTTCTCTGTATACATTTACTAAAAAAGAGAAGAAGAAAAACTTTATAAAACTGGGATGCTTAAATGTGCGTGGATGTAGTGCGGATGACAAGAAAAAGATGATTGCTGATGTTATGAATGAAAAGAAGTTGGATGTCCTGGCTCTAAGCGAAACAAAGCTGAAGGGGGTAGGAGAGTTTCAGTGGGGGGAAATAAATGGGATTAAATCTGGAGTATCTGAGAGAGTTAGAGCAAAGGAAGGGGTAGCAGTAATGTTAAATGATCAGTTATGGAAGGAGAAAAGAGAATATGAATGTTTAAATTCAAGAATTATGTGGATTAAAGTAAAGGTTGGATGCGAGAAGTGGGTCATAAAAAAGCGTGTATGCACCTGGAGAAGAGAGGAATGCAGAGGAGAGAGAGAGATTTTGGGAGATGTTAAGTGAATGTATAGGAGCCTTTGAACCAAGTGAGAGAGTAATTGTGGTAGGGGACCTGAATGCTAAAGTAGGAGAAACTTTTAGAGAGGGTGTGGTAGGTAAGTTTGGGGTGCCAGGTGTAAATGATAATGGGAGCCCTTTGATTGAACTTTGTATAGAAAGGGGTTTAGTTATAGGTAATACATATTTTAAGAAAAAGAGGATAAATAAGTATACAAAGATATGATGTAGGGCGAAATGACAGTAGTTTGTTGGATTATGTATTGGTAGATAAAAGACTGTTGAGTAGACTTCAGGATGTACATGTTTATAGAGGGCCACAGATATATCAGATCACTTTCTAGTTGTAGCTACACTGAGAGTAAAAGGTAGATGGGATACAAGGAGAATAGAAACATCAGGGAAGAGAGAGGTGAAGGTTTATAAACTAAAAGAGGAGGCAGTTAGGGTAAGATATAAACAGCTATTGGAGGATAGATGGGCTAATGAGAGCATAGGCAATGGGGTCGAAGAGGTATGGGGTAGGATTAAAAATGTAGTGTTAGAGTGTTCAGCAGAAGTTTGTGGTTACAGGAAAGTGGGTGCAGGAGGGAAGAGGAGCGATTGGTGGAATGATGATGTAAAGAGAGTAGTAAGGGAGAAAAAGTTAGCATATGAGAAGTTTTTACAAAGTAGAAGTGATGCAAGGAGGGAAGAGTATATGGAGAAAAAGAGAGAGGTTAAGAGAGTGGTGAAGCAATGTAAAAAGAGAGCAAATGAGAGAGTGGGTGAGATGTTATCAACAAATTTTGTTGAAAATAAGAAAAAGTTTTGGAGTGAGATTAACAAGTTAAGAAACCCTAGAGAACAAATGGATTTGTCAGTTAAAAATAGGAGAGGAGAGTTATTAAATGGAGAGTTAGAGGTATTGGGAAGATGGAGGGAATATTTTGAGGAATTGTTGAATGTTGATGAAGATAGGGAAGCTGTGATTTCGTGTTTTAGGGCAAGGAGGAATAACATCTTGTAGGAGTGAGGAAGAGCCAGTTGTGAGTGTGGGGGAAGTTCGTGAGGCAGTAGGTAAAATGAAAGGGGGTAAGGCAGCCGGGATTGATGGGATAAAGATAGAAATGTTAAAAGCAGGTGGGGATATAGTTTTGGAGTGGTTGGTGCAATTATTTAATAAATGTATGGAAGAGGGGTAAGGTACCTAGGGATTGGCAGAGAGCATGCATAGTTCCTTTGTATAAAGGCAAAGGGGATAAAAAAGAGTGCAAAAATTATAGGGGGATAAGTCTGTTGAGTGTACCTGGTAAAGTGTATGGTAGAGTTATAATTGAAAGAATTAAGAGTAAGACGGAGAATAGGATAGCAGATGAACAAGGAGGCTTTAGGAAAGGTAGGGGGTGTGTGGACCAGGTGTTTACAGTGAAACATATAAGTGAACAGTATTTAGATAAGGCTAAAGAGGTCTTGGTGGCATTTATGGATTTGGAAAAGGCGTATGACAGGGTGGATAGGGGGGCAATGTGGCAGATGTTGCAAGTGTATGGTGTAGGAGGTAGGTTACTGAAAGCAGTGAAGAGTTTTTACGAGGATAGTGAGGCTCAAGTTAGAGTATGTAGGAAAGAGGGAAATTTTTTCCCAGTAAAAGTAGGCCTTAGACAAGGATGTGTGATGTCACCGTGGTTGTTTAATATATTTATAGATGGGGTTGTAAGAGAAGTAAATGCGAGGGTCTTGACAAGAGGCGTGGAGTTAAAAGATAAAGAATCACACACAAAGTGGGAGTTGTCACAGCTGCTCTTTGCTGATGACACTGTGCTCTTGGGGATTCGGAAGAGAAGTTGCAGAGATTGGTGGATGAATTTGGTAGGGTGTGCAAAAGAAGAAAATTAAAGGTGAATACAGGAAAGAGTAAGGTTATGAGGATAACAAAAGATTAGGTGATGAAAGATTGGATATCAGATTGGAGGGAGAGAGTATGGAGGAGGTGAACGTATTCAGATATTTGGGAGTGGACGTGTCAGCGGATGGGTCTATGAAAGATGAGGTAAATCATAGAATTGATGAGGGAAAAAGAGTGAGTGGTGCACTTAGGAGTCTGTGGAGACAAAGAACTTTGTCCTTGGAGGCAAAGAGGGGAATGTATGAGAGTATAGTTTTACCAACGCTCTTATATGGGTGTGAAGCGTGGGTGATGAATGTTGCAGCGAGGAGAAAGGCTGGAGGCAGTGGAGATGTCATGTCTGAGGGCAATGTGTGGTGTGAATATAATGCAGAGAATTCGTAGTTTGGAAGTTAGGAGGAGGATGGCGGGATTCCCAAAACTGTTGTCCAGAGGGTGAGGAAGGGTTGTTGAGGTGGTTCGGACATGTAGAGAGAATGGAGCGAAACAGAATGACTTAAAGGGGTGTATCAGTCTGTAGTGGAAGGAAGGCGGGGTAGGGGTCGGCCTAGGAAAGGTTGGAGGGAGGGGGTAAAGGAGGTTTTGTGTGCGAGGGGCTTGGACTTCCAGCAGGCATGCATGAGCGTGTTTGATAGGAGTGAATGGAGACAAATGGTTTTTAATACTTGACGTGCTGTTGGAGTGTGAGCAAAGTAACATTTATGAAGGGATTCAGGGAACCGGCAGGCCGGATTTGAGTCCTGGAGATGGGAAGTACAGTGCCTGCACTCTGAAGGAGGGGTGTTAATGTTGCAGTTTAAAAACTGTAGTGTAAAGCACCCTTCTGGCAAGACAGTGATGGAGTGAATGATGGTGAAAGTTTTTCTTTTTTCGGGCCAAACCCTGCCTTGGTGGGAATCGGCCAGTGTGATAATAAAAAAAAAAATAATATATAAACATGATCTCCTGAAGGAGACTCGAACCTACGAACCTTAGAACAAGGTACGCAGTGCTATACCAATTCTACCCACACTGGACAATACCTTGGCGTGTAGCTTGCGCTACACGTTGAAACCAAAGGCAGCTAGCTTTCAGGAAAGGCTTACAGCTTTTCATCTCATCCCTGCATGCATCAGCCTTACTAGAGATTTTAACAATGCTCTTGCGAATTCCTTGCATATATATATATATATATATATATATATATATATATATATATATATATATATATATTATATATTACAGGTTTACTGTTATATACTGAAGCAGCGATTCGGTGGGACACCCTTACAGATTCCTCCAGTAGACCAGCTCCTCCCAAAGAGCACAAACAGTCCCACTGGGACAAACCGATCATGCAAAAAATCGCCAACACAGTGCTCTCCAATGCTTCAGGAAAGGACAAAGCTCGTCTCCTGGCAGTGAAGGCACCACACTCAGGAGAATTCCTGTTAGCTGTTCCCAATTCCTCCTTGGGCACCCGTCTCGACCCACAGGCCATTCGGATTGGTGTTGCTTTTCGCCTAGCCACCCCCATCCTCATCGAACATAGGTGTATTTGCGGCAGGGCGACAGCTGATCAATTCGTACTTCATGGTCTCGTGTGTCACACAGCAGAAGGGAAGTATGCCGGACATGAGTAGGTCAGTGACCTCATAAAGAGAAGCCTCGCCACAGCCCGTTGCCCAGCTCAACGGGAACCCCAGGTACAGAGGTTTGATGGAAGTCAAAAGCGTCCTGATGGAGCCACTATTCTACCCTGGAAGGATGGAAAGCAGATTGTCTGGGACTACACCTGTGCCGCCACATTGGCAGACACCTACTTCCCATACTCCGTAGTGGAAGTAGGTAGAGCTGCCAGCCACAGGGAGACCCAGAAGATCCGCAAATATGAAGACCTTCCCCCTTGCTATAACTTCATTCCAATAGGGTCGGAGACCCTTGGAGCATGGGACAAGTGTGCTCTAAAGTTCCTCAAGGAGCTAGGTGAAAAGCTCATCATAGAAACCAAGGACCACAGGGCGACCAGCTTCCTCTTTCAGAGACTCAGTGTTGCGATCCAGAGAGAAAATGCCTGCAGCATTCTGGGCACGCGGCCCACCGCAGGGGAGCTGGACGAAATATTCGAGATGTAGCTCTGAGTTACCTATGTTGTTTTACTTTCTGTTGTATTTTTGTGAATGTTTTGCCAATATATTTTGTCTTTAAATAAAACATACTTGAAAAATAGGGGTGGCAGGAGAAAATTCTCAAACCTTGAGTTTTCCCTGAAGCAAGTTTATTCTTTTCTCTAAGGATTAGGGTCCCCAGGACAGTTCTAGAGGTGGTACCTAAAAATAATGTATATATATATATATATATATATATATATATATATATATATATATATATATATATATATATATATATATATATATATATATATTTTATATATATATATATATATTATTTATTTATATATATATACATTATATATATATATATATATTTATATATATATTATATATATTATTATATATATATATATTATATATATATACATTATTTATATATATATATATTTTATATATATATATATATATATATATATATATATATATATATATATATATATATATGGGAGGTACCACCTCTAGAACTGTTATAGGGACCCTCATCCCCAGAGAGAAGAATAAACTTGCTTCAGGGAAAACTCAAGGTTCTCCCTGAAGCTGTTTGAGAATTTTCTCCTACCACCCCCTATATTTTATATACATTTTATTTAAAGATAAAATACATTGACAAAACATTCACAAAAATACGATAGAAAGTAAAACAACATAGGTAACTCAGAGCTACATCTCGAATACTTCGTCCAGCTCCCCGGCGGTAGGCCGCGTGCCCAGAATGCTGCAGGCATTTCTTCTCTGGATCGCAACACTGAGTCTCTGAAAGAGGAAGCTGGTCGCCCTGTGGTCCTTGGTTTCTATGATGAGCTTTTCACCCAGCTCTATTAGGAACTTTAGAGCACACTTGCCCCATGCTCCAAGGGTCTCCGACCCTATTGGGATGAAGTTATAGCAAGGGGGAAGGTCTTCATATTTGCGGATCTTCTGGGTCTCCCTGTGGCTGGCAGCTCCACCCCCTTCCACTACTGAGTATGGCAAGTAGGTGTCTGCCAATGTGGCGGCACATGTGTAGTCCCAGGCAATCTGCTTTCCATCCTTCCAAGGTAGCATAGTGGCTCCATCAGGACGCTTTTGACTTCCTTCAGACCTCTGCACTTGGGGTTCCCGTTGGGCTGGGCAACGGGCTGTGGCGAGGCTTCTCTTTATGATGTCATTGACCTCCTAATGCCTGGCATACTTCCCTTCTGTTGTGTGACACACGAGACCATGAAGTCCGAATTGATCAACCGTCGCCCTGCCGCAAATACACATATGTTCGGTGAGGATGAGGGCGGCTAGGCGAAGAGCAACACCAATCCGAATGGCCTGTGGGTCTAGTCGAGTGCCCAAGGAGGAATTGGGAACAGCTAACAGGAAATCTGAGTGTGGTGCCCTCACTGCCAGGAGACGAGCTTTGTCCTTTCCTGAGGCGTTGGAGAGCATTGTGTTGGCGATTTTTTCCATGATCGGTTTGTCCCAGTGGGGCTGTTTGTGTTCTTTGGGAGGAGCTTGTCTACTGGAGGAATCTGTAAGGGTGTCCCACCGAATCGCTGCTTCAGTAAACCTGGGGTCTTGGGCTCCTACCACGTCTCTCAAGCGTTCGGGAACAATCTTCTTGACTAATGCACTGGAAGCCAAACACGAAGACAAAAAAGCAGGTAAAGCAGCATGCGTTGCTTTGCGCACCCCTATACCTCCCAGTCGTACTGGGAGGGTTGCCTGATCCCATTGCTGATCCTCTAGTGACAGGTTCAGTGCCTTCTTAAGGGTTGACCTCAGGTGTGCGTCAATAGTATTACAGTAAACAGGCGATATCATAATATGTAGAATATTCACTGTGAAAAGACTAATGAATTTCCAATCGCTTTTGTGATTTCTCACATTACCAAGGAACTTAGTTCCTTGGTAATGTGAAAAATCACGAAAGCGCTTGGAAGTTCACTAATTTTTTCCCATTGGTTGTTCTGCATATATTATATATATATATATTATATATATATATTTATATATTATATATATATATATATATATTATATATATATATATTTTATTATATATATATATAATATTATAATATATATATATATATATATATATATATATATTGTAGGTAGCAACCGCCCAGGGAAGTACTACCGTCCTACCAAGTGAGTGTAAAACGGTAGCCTGTAGTTGTTTTACATGGGATTACTGGTGTCTTTTTTGCTGTCTCATATACATTTATATATCATAATCACCCTACTTTCTTCTTTTTGTGTGCATTGAGGTAGAGGGGACTGGGCTTATGAAATACAGGGATACCTTTCTCGGATCGTTCAGCAACCGAAACGTACATAGTTATTTCCA
>NC_069401.1:49052874-49067874 GCF_026875155.1 Cherax quadricarinatus | reverse complement strand
AAGCTTAGGTTTGAGAGATAGTGTGTACACACACGAGGATCAGGTACACATGCGCACACACACTGTCACTCTCCACCTGTCACTCTCCACCTGTCACTCTCCACCTGTCACTCTCCACCTGTCACTCTCCACCTGTCACTCTCCACCTGTAACTCCCAGCGACATTCCACTATAAAATTGGATTTTAATAAGCACTCCAGAAATTGTATATTGCCATTTACACTCACTCTCTGGGTATAGGAATGATTCTCTAAAAATAAACACTTTCAGGTTACCTAGCAGTAACCCAGTCTTTTCCGACCTACTACTACTACTACTACTACTACTACTACTACTACTGCTACTACTACTACTACTACTACTACTACTACTACTACTACTACTACTACTACTACTACTACTACTACTACTACTGCTACTACTACTACTACTACTACTACTACTACTACTACTACTACTACTACTACTACTACTACTGCTACTACTACTACTACTACTACTACTACTACTACACTGCTACTACTACTACTACTACTACTACTACTACTACTACTACTGCTACTACTACTACTGCTACTACTACTACTACTACTACTACTGCTGCTACTGCTACTACTACTTACTACTGCTACTACTACTACTACTACTGTGATAAAAATATAATAATAATAATAATATATAATAACAATAATAATAATAATATTAATAATAATAATAATAATAATAATAATAATAATAATAATAATAATAATAGTAATAATAATCTTAATTTTTAACAAGTACACATTATACGATTGATGAATGATTAGTGCTCATTAATAACATACTTTACATATAGCCCATGGTAATACAGAGCATTTCGGGCAGTTTTAAAATGATCTAACTGGTTTACAAGAATGATGCAGTTTCATTAACAATTTGGTTTATAATTATTGCATTTTCTGGCGGCAACATAATTTACTACAATGTTTGTAGTGGTTATTACATGCGTTGTTCAGATACAAATAAAAATGTTGATGTGAAGGCTGGTAGAGTGAGTAACATCTCGGCCAAAAACTGACTAAACTGAACATAAAATTTGCATACCATTTATTTTACATATTTTGTCCCTAAGGGTCTAATCGACGGTGAGAATTATTTCTACAGTCGAGGTTAAAAGAAGTAAGTACAGAGTTAATTCTATATAAAAATTATCTGTGTAACAGCTATGTCTGAAACAAGGGAGTGCAGTCTGTCTGATAATGTTTGGGGGTTAGAAGAAAAAGGCTGAAGCTAGAAGAACAGGGTTGAGATTGGATGAAAACAACCAGGTTTGATGATTTGTTTATCACAGTATATTGCTGTCAAGAATTCTGTTAAGGTAAGGAAGTGCTTTTTAACAGAAGCTTTAAAGTGGGTGGCAGACTGGGAACCTCTGGAAACTTCGGATAGAGTTCCAGATTTAATGTGCATTGAGTTTTTACGCAGGTTGAGTTGAACACCGGAGTGGGGGAGGTATCAATGAGATTTTTGTGTTATGTGTTATGCTTGTGAGTTCTGGTGAAGGTATTCAGGAAGAGTTTCAGAGCCGGGTGTCTATTAGAATTGTTTGTCCTGTATATATAGTATTCACAGTAGTATGAGTGAATATATGTAGCGAGTAAGTTTAAGCCTTTGAAGAATAGGATTAGGTGATAGTTCGTAGAACCGTTTTTAAGTGATTCGCTGTAGTAGATCCCCAGGTAGGATAAATGAGAGAGTAGTACAGAGTTGTGGTGCTGAGAGAGGATGCTTACTGTTTTGGAGACCTTAATTGCGTGCTGGATGTTGGTGTTGAATTTCAAGTTGCTCTCAAGGTATAAACCTAAGACTTCCTCTGGCTTTGTCTTTCAATGTGAGAATAGTTAGTTACATTTAGTTGGGCATTTGCAGCTCTATTTCCAAACATCTTATAGAAGGTCTTGTCAATATTAATAATGAGTTTATTGGGAGTTATCCAGGCAAGATATCATTATTAGCTTGTCGTTAACAGTGTTATTAAGAGAATTCAGATTTGAAAAGGAGATGACAACAGTTGTGTCATCTGCAAACAGTACAAGCTTAACTACTGCGATGTATTGGGAAGGCCACTTATGTATATGAGGAGAAACAGAGTCGACAACGCTGCCCTGAGGCACACCTATGTTGATAGGTCGAGTTGATAAGGCTTTGTCCTCAATGGAGAATATGGATATCTGCTGTTAAGGTAGGACTTTATGTAAGAGCAAAGCCGGATTAAAATTTTGTAGGCCCTTGGGCTACAAGTACTATGAGACCCCTTATAGGGATCCACCTTAGATCTCTATCAGAAATTAATCACAACAGTCATCAGTTCATCATATACGTGATGTAATAACATACTTTAATTATAAACTTACAGCAGTAACTGTGAACACTTTGCACTTAATTCTGGAGGCCCTTCAGCTGGCGGAGGCCCCTGAGATGCAGCCCCTGAATCCCATATTATTTAAGCACATTAGTTTATACATTATTATTTATGCGTATTAGTTTACGTATTATTATTTATGCATATTAGTTTATGCATATTAGTTTATGCATATTAGTTTATGCATTATTATTTATGCTTATTAGTTTATGCTTTATTACTTATGCATATTACTTCTTGCATTAGTTTTTTTTGGAGGCTATAGATAATGGCAAGTTAGTTATTGGTCTATAGTTAAATACATTGGTTGGGTCTTCTCTTTTATGTATTGGGGTGATCCTTGCTATCTTTAGCACTGCTGGGAAGGCTTTGGTTTCTATTGATTTGTTGAAAAATGTTGCATTAGTGGGCTATAGTTCATGAGCTGCATTTGTGGTGGCAAATTATTTAGTTTCTTGTCCTATTTTTCGATTAATTTATTTTCGAAGTGACCTCAGTAGGATTAGTCGAAGCTAAAATGAGTTTGAAACACATCCCACGAGGTAGTCACTCGCTTGGGCGTTGCAACTTGGAATTTTTCTTGCTAGGCTTGATCGTATATTAGAGAAGAAATCAATTGGTTGTTTTAGAAGACTGGATGTGAGGTTCATTTTCTTTTTAGTTAGGACAATATCTTTGATTCTGGCCAATTTTCGAGAGCCCAGCATTTGGGAAAGTGTTTTCCATGTCTTTTCCATAACCCCTTTTTTTTCATTAAACCTGCCAGCGTTTTTATAGATATATTTTTATCAATGGACTTGAGGTTGGTGATCGTTAGCTACAGAAAACGTAGTCTCTTTGCTGTGATTTGATTACTTTCAATAGGACAATGCCCATTTTAGAGGCTTTGTATTTTTTTTTTTTTTGTAGAAAAACACTGACACACTTGTTAATTTCCCAATTGTTAGTAAAGTTTCTATGCCAGTTAATGACATTTACTGCTGTAATGGTTATTAACTGATGTATCATCGTGGAAACGGAATGAGATCTTAGTTTCGAGTGGTAATTTACATATGTTAATTATGAGGAAGGTGGGGTAGTAATCAGTAGTATTGTCTGTGTTTATCTCCTCCTGAAGAGGAGCTATTATATTGGTCTAATTATGGTCGTGAGGAAATTTTTGAAGAGTTAATTGTAGATGGTGCTGACAAGCAGTTGAACATTATGTTTAGGATGTCAATTACTTGAAGGTCTTCAGATTGGATGAGGTTTATGCTGAAGTCTCCAGCAAGTATTAGGTGATACTAGTTTAAGTTTTTGTTAATTATTAGGCTTTTAAGGTTATCCATGATGGTCAGGAAAATTAAAAGATGATATATTCTCGTTGATGCTGAGAACAGTTCTTGCTTGATTTCCTGTCTAGTATAGACAGTTATGGCCAGAACAATATTGCGTATTACTGAGATAAAACATAATACGTATTTAAATCGAGGTCATGACCTATGTTGAAGAATATGTAAAAAGAAGAAGGATGAGGTAGAGGCATCAGCAGTTGAGCACCAATAATATGAGAAACTGAGTGAGGTATAATAAAATGTAACTAAATGGTATAACTATTATTAACACGATCAGTTATGAAAACAGAGACAACGTGTAGAAGGGAAAAAATACGATGCATAAACTTAGGTATAAAAATGTAAACTACAATTATGACGTAGATTGTTACTTATATCAAGCTAATAATAATGTGTAATTTAAAGCAGCACTAATTCTTGAAGGTTAGGTTAGGTAAGATTCATCAGGAAACAAGACAAGTGTTTCCTGACGCAGGTCTTAGTCATATGATAACCCATCACTGGAGCTTTTTAGTCATCTGACCGAGGCCTTCCACTGGCTTACCCCTCCACCCCTTTAAAAATTAAAATGATAATTTCACTAAAAATTCTTGAAAGTTGTAGAACGTAATAATAAAGAAACACACTGAGCACAATTATTATTATTATTATTATTAATCACTACAGGATAGATATAGATTCAATGAAGACAATGCAGAGAAGGATGACTATGAAGATTGAGACCCTTATTCAACATATGGGAATCTTTATTAAGGAAACGTTTCGTCACACAGTGGCTTCATCAGTTCAATACAAATCAGAAGGGCGTAAGGAGAGGAGGAGTTTGAGGTAATCAGTCCCTCAGCCTGGAGTCGATGTGTTCAGCCAAGTCTACGGCCCTATGCTGTACTTTCTACAAGATTGATGGACTGAACACATCGACTCCAGGCTGAGGGACTGATTACCTCAAACTCCTCCTCTCCTTACACCCTTCTGATTTGTATTGAACTGATGAAGCCACTGTGTGGCGAAACGTTTCCTCGATAAAGATTCTCATATGTGCGTAAGTGTCTCAATTCTTCAACTTGTCGGTTTTCAAAACCATTCATCACACAACAAAATATAAAACTTTATATATTGCGAATATTTGTGAAGGACAGTTATGCGAAGTAATAATTAGAAGTGATTGCTCTAAGAAATAATGTCAAACAGTGATTTAAAATTGAATTATGAAAGTCGGCTTTCGACAGATCAGCTAACTGATGGTGGTGGTGGTGGTGGTGGTGGTGGTGGTGGGTGTGGTGGTGGTGACCTGTACTTAACTCTGTGACGAGGTGTCTTGTGTGCTCTCTGTGAATCTGAACAAGATGTCCTCTCTTGGGCAACTCTACCAGCAGCTAAAGGAAGAACTGAGGATGGCTAAGCTTGAGATACAGCGACTGACTGAGGAAAACAAGAAGATTCATAGTAATCGTCCTTTTGAGAATCCTCAAGCCAAGAAAGGAACCTGAACAGTGGCTGGAAAGCATGGGACAAAGTTAAGGATGAAGAGCAGAGATGGAGAGGTAGAATCAACGAACATCCAGGAAACTGTTGTGGAAACATCCAACCCATTCTTCGTGCTACCTGATGAATGTGAGTCGACTACTGGGAACATCACGACGAACGACGCCAAGGAAGGTAAAAACATTGTTGTTGTTGGGGATAGCCAGGTTAGGTACATGGATAGGTAGGGCATTCTGCTTGAAGGGCAGGAGTAGGAGGCAGAGGGTGTGTTTTCCTGGGGCCGGGATGAAGGATATTGTTAGCCATCTGGATGACATCATGAGAGGTTATGGGAGCAATCCTATTACCTGTCTCAGTGCTGGAGGCAACGATGTTGGCAGACGTAGGAGTGAGGACCTGATTAGCAGGTATAGGTCAGCAACAGAGATAATTTTGAGGAAGGGTGGGAATCCTGTCATATGTAGTATTTTGCCAAGGAGAGGAATTGGAAATGAATGGTTGTCCAGGGCAATTGGTGTCAATTGCTGGCTGGACAAATACTGTAAGGAAAATGCGGTAACATTCATTGACAACTGGGACCTCTTATATGGCAGAAATGACATGTATGCCAGGGATGGGGTTCACTTATCTAGGTCTGGGGTGGGGGCACTGGCAATTGCAGTAGAGGGAGCTGTTAGGACTTTAAACTAGGAATAGTTAGTGGTATGGGTTTTGGCGGGAAAACAGTGAAGTCCCAGTGTAGTAATATGAGTACTAGGGGAACTAGTAATAGGCAGAATGAGATGGAAAGCCAGTGGCACTAGGTGACAAGGACAGTAATAGGTTAAGTGGAAAAACAGAAATGAGCAGGAAAAGTAAAGAAAAAGGAGGGTCTTTAAATATACATTATGCTAATACCCGTAGTGCTAGGAATAAGATGGACGAGTTGAGACTAGTTGCAAGTGCAGGTAACATTGATGTATTTGCCATAACTGAGACGTGGTTTTATTCAAAAAGTCTCTCCCATGCCTACAGAATGTTACATTCAGGGTTTTAAATTGTTCCAAGTAGATAGAAGTATCGGGAAGGGGGGTGGGGTGGCACTGTATGTCCGAGATCGCTGGAACTGTTGCATAAAAACGGGTATTAAGACTGAAGTAACATATACAGAGTCTGTTTGGATAGAATTTTCAGAGGGGCTGAAAAATTGAATTTAGGTGAGATATACCATCCCCCAAACTTAGATAGGGACCAAGGGAGACTACTATGGGAGGAAATTGTTAAGGCCACACAAGGCACGATAACGTAGTAATTCTAGGAGGCTTTAACTTTAGTCATATTGATTGGAATTTCTTGACTGGGAAATTAGAATCAAACGACTTCTTAGAAGTAGTTCAGGATTGCTTTTTGAAGCAGTTTGTGACAGAGTCTACAAGGGGAAATAACCTGCTTGACTTGGTTCTGGCAAACAAGGAAACCCTTGTTATTAATTTAGAAATTCCAGAGGAACTCGGCACAAGCGATCACAAATCAATTACCATTAGCATTGAATGGAAGTATGATAGTAGCGATAATTCAGTAATGGTCCCAGATTTTCGCTTAGCAGATTACGATGGGCTTAGAGAACACTTATCATCTGTGGACTGGGGTAACGAAGAGAGCTGTCAGTATGACAGCATTCTTAACACAATACATGATGCCCAAAGGACATTTATCCCATATAAGGAAAATAGATCGAATAGAAATGACCCAAAATGGATAAATAATAGGCTCAAATATCTTTTAGGACAGAAAAAGGAATTTACAGGCACATCAAAAGAGATGAGGGTCGTCTTATGAATCAGTATATTGACATTAAGAGGGACGTTAAAAAGGGGATAATAAAAGCTAAACTGGACTTTGAAATTAAAAATTGCTAGGGATTCGAAAACTAACCCAAAAAAGTTTTTTCCAGGTTTATAGAACAAAAGTTAGAGATAAGATAGGTCCCATTAAAAATAACTCTGGGCATCTTACTGACAAGGACAATGAAATGTGCTCCATTCTTAATAATTATTTCCTCCCGGTTTTCACTCAGGAAGACACTGACAATATCCCAGTAATTAATTTTTATAGTGGGCCTGATGATGATAAATTATGCAATATCATAGTCACTAGTGAAATGGTTATTAAACAGATAGACCGATTAAAGCAAAATAATTCCCCGGGCCCTGATGAACTTTTTTAAAAGCAGGGGACAAGTCGTTACCGTCAAATTACCGTCCAATAAACCTAACCTCAATTGTAGGCAAATTACTAGAGTCAATTATAGCTGATATTGTAAGAAGCCATCTCGATAAGCATAGCTTGATTAATGATACTCAGCATGGATTCACGAGGGGCTGTTCCTGCCTAACTAATTTATTAACCTTCTTCAGTAAAGCTTTTGAGGCAGTTGACCATGATAAAGAATTCGATATTGTTTATTTAGATTTTAGTAAAGTTTTTGATAGAGTACCGCACCAGAGACTGTTAAAGAAAGTGGCAGCTCATGGCATTGGAGGAAAAGTGCTGTCATGGATCGAGTCATGGCTCACCAATAGGAAACAGAGAGTATGCTTAAATGGGGTTAAATCCGAGTGGGGATCTGTAACAAGTGGCGTTCCACAGGGATGTCTTGGGCCCGTTGTTGTTTATAATATATATCAATGACCTTGATGAGGGAATTACTAGTGATATGAGCAAATTCGCCAATGACACAAAGATAGTATGATAATTGATTCAAACGTAGATGCCACGGAACTTCAGGAGGATTTAGACAAACTCTATTCTTGGTCAGAAAAGTGGCAGATGCAGTTCAATGTAGATAAATGTAAGGTTCTGAAGCTCGGGCGTGTCCATAACCCTAGCACTTACAAGTTAAATAACGTAGAACTTAGCCATACTTATTCCGAAAAGGACTTGGGGGTTATGGTGAGCAGCAACCTTAAACCAAGACAGCAATGCCTAAGTGTACATAACAAAGCAAACAAATTGCTGGGATTTATATCTAGAAGTGTAAGCAACAGAAGTCCAGCGGTTATTTTACAGCTTTATACATCATTAGTAAGGCCTCACCTAGATTACGCAGCTCAGTTCTGGTCTCCATATTACAGAATGGATATAAATTCGCTAGAAAACATCCAGCGTAGGATGACCAAATTAATACTACATTCACTTGTAAGACGAAGAATGAGGGGAAACATGATCGAAGTGTATAAGTGGAAGATGGGTATATGGGTATATGGGGATATAAATAAGGTTTTTAGGATATCTCTTCAAGAAAAAACCCGCAATAATGGTTTCAAATTAGATAAGTTTAGATTTCGAAAGGATATAGGAAAGTATTGGTTTGGAAATAGGGTAGTTGATGAGTGGAAGAGTCTGCCTAGTAGGGTTATTGAAGCTAAAACGTTGGGTAGTTTCAAATTTAGGTTAGAGTGAGAGGGGTTGGATTTGAGTGAGACTTGCATAATGAGTAAATAGAATTAATTTTTATAGTGGGCCTGATGATGATAAATTATGCAATATCAGTCACTACCAAATTGGTTATCAAACAGATAGACCGATTAAAGCAAATTAATTCCCCGGGCCCTGATGAACTTTTTTCAAGGGTTCTTAGAGTGTAAAATGGAACTTTGTGAACCATTGACTAATATTTTTAATATTTCTCTTCAATCCGGTGTAGTGTCTGATATGTGGAAGATGGCTAATGTAATTCCTATTTTTAAAGCAGGGACAAGTCGTTACCGTCAAATTACCGCCCAATAAGCCTAACCTCATTTGTAGGCAAATTACTAGAGTCAATTATAGCTTTCCTAAGCCGACCTCTACCCCGTCTTCCCTCCACTAAAGATTTATACACTCTTAAAGTCATTCTGTTTAGTTCCCTCCTCTCTACATGTCTGAACCACCACAACAACCCCTCCTCAGCCCTCTGGATAATAGTTTTGGTAATCCCGCACCGCTTCCTAATCTCCAAACTACGGATTCTCTGCATTATATTCACACCGCACATTGGCCTCAGACATGACATCTCCACTGCCTTCAGCCTTCTCCTCGTTGCAACATTCACCACCCATTCCTCACACCCATACAAGAGCGTTGGTATAACTATACTCTCATACATTCCCATCTTTGCATTCATGGATAAAGTTCTTTATTTCCACAGACTCCTCAGTGCACCACTCACCTTTTTTCCTCTCGCCAATTCGATGATTCACCTCATCTTTCATAGATCCATCTGCTAACTTGTCCGCTCCTAAATATCTGAATACATTCACCTCCTCCATACTCTCTCCCTCCAACCTGATATCCAATCTTTCGTTACCTAACTTTTTTCGTTTTCCTCATCACCTCACTCTTTCTTAAATACACTTTTAGTTTTCTTCTTTTACATACCCTAGAAAAACTCATCCACCAACCTTTGCAACTTCTCTTTAGAATTTCCCAACAGCACAGTGTAATCAGTAAAGAGCAACTGTGACAACTCCCACTTTGTGTTAGATTCTTTATCTTTTAACCTCATTTCTCTTGCCAACACCCGAGCATTCGCCTCTCTTACAACCCCATCTATATATATATATTGAACAACCACGGTGACATCACACATCCCTGTCTAAATCCTACTTTTACTAGGAAATAATCTCCCTCTCTCCTACATACTCTAACTTGAGCCTCACTATCCTCGTAAAAACTCTTCACTGCTTTCAGTAACCTACCTCCTATACCATACACCTGCAACATCTGCCACATTGCCCCCCTATCCACCCTGTCATACGCCTTTTCCAAATCCATAAATACCACAAAAACCTCTTCACTCTCATCTAAATACTGTTCACCTATATGTTTCACCGTAAACACCTGGTCCACACACCCCCTACCTTTCCTAAAACCTCCTTGTTCATCTGTTATTCTACTCTCCGTCTTACTCTTAATTCTTTCAATAATAACTCTACCATACACTTTACCAGGTATACTAAACAGACTTGTTCCCCTATATTTTTTGCACTCTATTTTGTCCCCTTTGCCTTTATACAAAGGAACTATGCATGTTCTATGCCAATCCCTAGGTACCTTACCCTCTTCCACACATTTATTAAATAACTGCACCAACCACTCCAAAACTATATCCCCACCTGCTTTTAACATTTCTATCTTTATCACCTCAGTCCCATCTGCTTTACCCCCTTTCATTCTACCCACTGCCTCACTAACTTCCCCCACACTCTCAACTGGCTCTTCCTCACTCCTACAAGATGTTATTCCTCCTTGCCCTATACACGAAATCACAGCTTCCTTATCTTCATCAACATTTATAACAATTTCTCAAAATATTCCCTCCATCTTACCGATGCCTCTAACTTTCCGTTTAATAACTCTCCTCTATTAATTTTAACAATCAAAACTATTTGTTACCTAGACTTCCTCAACTTATCAATCTCACTCCAAAACTTTTTCTTATTTTCAACAAAATTTGTTGATAACATCTCACCCACTCTCTTATTTGCTCTCTTTTTGCATTGCTTCACCACTTCACCAGGCGAGGCCTGGGCAGTGAGACTAGGCGAGGCCAGGGCAACGAGACCAGATGAGGTCAGGGCAGCGAGACCAGGCGAGGCCAGGGCAGCAAGACCGGGTGAGGCCAGGGCAGTGAGACCAGGTGAGGCCAGGGCAGCGAGACTAGGCGAGGCCAGAGCAGCGAGATCGCTCAGTGACTGCCAGCGACATCGTTGTGCCGCTGATAACAACGACAGAACAAAAGGCAAAAACAAAGCGTCCTTTGAGGCGTGAAACTATGACATATTGCTAAGCGCTCGCTGTTTGTGTGTGTGTGTGTGTGTGTGTGTGTGTGTGTGTGTGTGTGTGTGTGTGTGTGTGTTGTGTGTGTGTGTGTGTGTGTGTGTGTGTGTGTGTGTGTGTGTGTGTGTGTGTGTGTTTTGTCACTATTGATGATTGGTGTTTCCAAGTGGTATGTACACGGTAGTTACCAAGTGATATGTACGAGTGCTGTTATTGATGTCTGATGTCACGGATATTGTGCATGTCCTGTGTCACGTGCCACGTTGATGTATGAGTGATGTTTGACACCACCTACCATGTACTAGTGACGTCTGACGTCACATCCTGTTATCAAACGGATCGAAAATGTTAGGAGGACCTCTCGTGACACGACCTCCAGACAGGCACAAGCAGAAATTTTGAGAAAAATCAGTTATTTCACTTATGATACCAATTATAGGCAGTTAAAACTGTTACTTCTGGTCGGTAGCAAATACAATAACAACACGGGATTTGACAGTAAATAATAGCAAGAAGTTAAGAAACGACTAGAACTGTAACTATGATAAATTGCCGTCTTGTATTTGCTTAAAAATTAGGGTTAAAACATCTGCGTAATTGTAAAATAAAAGATGACGAAATATGTGTTCATCTAACTATTGTTTAAAGTAGATTGTGTAGCGATATTGTTGGTGTAGAGAAACCGACGTGACGCTCCGACCAGCTGCGTTCACAATACACTTCATCTTGACGTCTCAACCAGCTGTGTTTACAACATACGGCATCTTGCCACAAGTAAAAACACTGATCTCCTGTCAGAATTCCCAAGGCATTGAATTACGAGTATAGATGCAACAAATAAGAGGAAGGTGCATGCAGACCAAATAGTTTCTTCCTGTGAAAGGACGACACAGCTTTATAAAAGCTGTATAAATCTGACACTTGCTTTATGAATGTGAGGGATTAAAGTCTGATGTCATGCGTCTTGTGGATGAGTGACTTATGTGTGGTGTCACGTTCCTCGTGGATATATGACTGGTGTTGCTTCAACCCTATAAAAAGTACCCTTTTCCTTCATAAATATAAGCATATATGTCGTGCCGAATAGGTTAAACTGGTCAGTTAGCAAGAACTCATTTTAAAATTAAGTCCTTTCTAAAAATTTCTCTTATATGTTTAAAGATATATATTTTTAATTTATGTTAATGTAAAAATTAATATTTATATACCAGAAGACCCTTAGAAAACTTTTCTAACCTTATTATAACAAGCACAATTTAATTTAGCCTAATCCAACTAAATATATTTTGGATAAGTTTAAAATAATTTAGTAAAAAACAAACACAATGAATTATATTTTTATTCGTTAGGTTCAAAATTATTTTTGCGAAATTATTACATACACAAATTATCGGTTGCCTTATTCGGCAAGAAGTGCGTTGCTATTTAATCCAAAATAGCAAATTTTACCTATTCGGCACGACACACACACGCAGGCAGACACACACACACACACATACACACACACACACACACACACACACACACACAACCACACACACACACACAACACACAACACACACCACATATATATATATAAACACTGATCTCTGGCTGAAGGAGACTCGGACCTACGAACCTTGGAACAAGGTACGCAGTGCTATACCAAAGTCACCACACTGGACAATACCTTGGCGTGCAGCTTGCGCTACACGTTGATCCAAGGCAGCCAGCTTTCAGGGAGAAGGCTTACAGCTTTTCATCTCATCCCCTGCATGCATCAGCCTTACTAGAGATTTTAACAATGCAAGGAATTCGCAAGAGCAGGCGAAATATACACAAACACTGATCTCTGGCTGAAGGAGACTCGAACCTACGAACCTTAGAACAAGGTGCGCAGTGCTATGCCAATCAACCCACACTCGACAATACCTTGGCGTGTAGCTTGCGCTACACGTTGATCCAAGGCAGCCAGCTTTCAGGGAGAAGGCATTTTTAAAATCTCTAGTTAGGCTCATGCATGCAGGGGATGAGATGAAAAGCTGTAAACCTTCTCCCTGAAAGCTGGCTGCCTTGGATCAACGTGTAGCGCAAGCTGCACGCTAAGGTATTGTCCAGTGTGGGTAGATTGGTATAGCACTGCGTACCTTGTTCTAAGGTTCGTAGGTTCGAGTCTCCTTCAGCCAGAGATCATTGTTTGTGTATATTTCGCATGCTCTTGCGAATTCCTAGCATATATATATATATATATATATATATATATATATAATATATATATATTATTATATATATATATATATATATATATATATATTATATATATATATATATATATATATATTTATATATATATATATATATATATATATATATATATAATATATATATATATATATATACTCCTTCTAGTACTAGGTAGGATACCCCCTTTCTCCCTAGAACAGCCTAGATTCTTCATGGCCTGGATTTAACAAGGTTCTGGAAACTGCAATTGCTGCATAATTGTCGTCTGCACATTCATGCTGTGCCAAATTCTGACTCCATCATCTGCATGTCGCGGCAAAAATCCCGATTCGTCAGAACTGGCGACTTTTTCCAAACTTCAAATTTTGAGGTTTAATGAGCCTGTGCCTCCTGTAGCCTCAATTTCTTGCTTTTAGCTGTCAGAGGTGGAATCATGTGTAGTCTTCTGCTACTGTAGCCCATCCACTTCCAGGTTCGACGTGTTGTAATGAGAGATTATTTGAGTTACTATCGCCTTCCTGTCAGCATGAACCAGTCCGGCAATTCTCCTCACACCTTTCTCATTATCAAGGCGTTTTCACCCCCAGAAGTGCCTTTCGCTGCTTGCTTTGTGTTTTTTGCACCATTCTCTGTAAACTCTAGTGATTGTATGCGTGAAAATCCCAAGAGATCATCAGTTTTTGAGATACCCAAACCACCTACCCCGTCTGGCACCAACAATCACTCCAGGATCAAAGTCACTTAGACACTTCTTCTTAACGCTGATGTTTGATCTGAACAACAAGTGAACCTTTTAACCATGACTGCATGTTGTTAGGTATTGAGATGCTGCCTCAGTTCATTAACCAGGTGTTTAGTTGAACCAATAAAATGGCCAGAGTTCATATATCATTATACCCAATATAATTTCATTGATGTAGATGTTTACGATTAATTGGAACTTAAGTGGTCGTTACGTGGTAATAAGAGGAATTTAAGTGGTAGTTAGTGCCCTATCGGGAGGTGAGGTGAAAACTGGTACCCGTCACCCTTTTCCCTCGATATGACAGTCTAGTGCCATGTGTTTCGTGGCTGTGTGATTGATGTAAGTGATGTCACGTACCTAGTCCATGTATGATTGATGTGAGTAATGTATATTAGTTACGTAACTTGTGAATATGTGATTTATATAGCTTATGATTCGGTGTGTGAGGGTGTGAGGTGAAGTGTGAGGGTGTGTGGTGGAGTGTGTGGTTGTGTGGCGGAGTCTGAAGGTTTTGGTGAAGTGTGAGGGTGTGTGGTGAGTGTGAAGGGTGTTTGGTAGAGTGTGTGGGTGTGTGGTGGAGTGTGATGGGTGTGTGGTGGGGTGTGTGTTCGAGTGTGAGGGTGCGTGGTGGGGTGTGAGGGTGTGTGGTGGAGTGTGAGGGTGTGTGGGTGTGTGGTGGAGAGTAGAGGTGTGTGGGCTGGGAAGTGTGAGGAGTGTGTAAGGATGAGGGGGGTGTAAGTGTGGTGTGGTGGGGTCGTGGTAGTAGCGTGGAGGAGACACATGAAGTGGTATGCGGGTGTGGCAGTGTGTAAAGGGCGGATGGTTGGGTGGGGGGCGTGGCAGCATTGCGTTGGGGGCGTGGCAGTATGCCATGGGGAGGTGGGAGAGTAGAAGGAAGGGAGGGGGGGGAAAGTAAGGGAGGAGCTACTCACACATACATACATGTATGCATACATATATATACTCGTACATGTGTAAATCAAAGTGTGTTGCCTGAACCAAACTTGCC
>NC_069401.1:49042874-49047874 GCF_026875155.1 Cherax quadricarinatus | reverse complement strand
GTGGAGGGAGAAGCAGGAAGGCCAGGACGAATGAAGCCAAACTACAAGAAAGGGGACTACACAGGAATGAGGAACTTCCTGAACGGGGTTCAGTGGGACAGAGAACTGGCAGGGAAGCCAGTTAATGAGATGATGGAATATGTAGACAACAAAATGCAAGGAGGCTGAGGAGAGGTTTGTAACCAAGGGTAACAGGAATAATGAAAAAGCCAGGATGACCCATGGTTTACCCAAAGGTGCAGGGAGGCAAAAACCAAGTGTGCTAGGGAATGGAAGAATATTAGAAGGCAAAGGACCCAGGAGAATAAGGAGAGCAGTCGTAGAGCCAGAAACGAATATGCACGGATAAGAAGGGAGGTCCAAAGACAATATGAAAATGACATAGCAGCGAAAGCCAAATCTGACCCGAAACTGTTGTACAGCCACATCAGGAGGAAAACAACAGTTAAGGGCCAGGTAATCAGGCTAAGGAAGGAAGGAGGAGAGACAACAAGAAATGAACGTGAAGTATGTGAGGAACTCAACAAGAGATTCAAAGAAGTGTTCACAGAGGAGACAGAAGGGGCTCCAGAAAGACGGAGAGGTGGGGCACACCACCATGTGCTGGACACAGTGCACACAACCGAGGAAGAAGTGAAGAGGCTTCTGAGTGAGCCAGATACCTCAAAGGCAATAGGGCCAGATAACATCTCCCCATGGGTATTGAGAGAGGGAGCAGAGGCGCTATGTGTACCCCTAACAACAATATTCAATACATCTATCGAAACAGGAAGATTGCCTGAGGCATGAAGACAGAAAAATGTAGTCCCAATCTTTAAAAAAGGAGACAGACATGAAGCATTAAACTACAGACCAGTGTCACTGACATGTATAGTATGCAAAATCATGGAGATTATCAGGAATAGAGTGGTGGAACACCTAGAAAGGAATGATCCCATCAACAGCAGCCAACATGGTTTCAGGGACGGGAAATCCTGTGTCACAAACCTACTGGAGTTCTATGACATGGTGACAGCAGTAAGACAAGAGAGAGAGGGGTGGGTGGATTGCATATTCTTGGACTGCAAGAAGGCGTTTGACACTGTTCCACACAAGAGATTGGTGCAAAAACTGGAGGACCAAGCAGGGATAACAGGGAAGGCACTACAATGGATCAGGGAATACTTGTCAGAAAGACAGCAGCGAGTCATGGTACGTGGCGAGGTGTCAGAGTGGGCCCCTGTGACCAGCGGGGTCCCACAGGGGTCAGTCCTAGGACCAGTGCTGTTTCTGGTATTTGTGAACGACATGACGGAAGGAATAGACTCTGAGGTGTCCCTGTTTGCAGATGACGTGAAGTTGATGAGAAGAATTCACTCGATCGAAGACCAGGCAGAAATACAAAGGGGTCTGGACAGGCTGCAGACCTGGTCCAGCAATTGGCTCCTGGAGTTCAATCCCACCAAGTGCAAAGTCATGAAGATTGGGGAAGGGCAAAGAAGACCGCAGAAGGAGAACAGTCTAGGGGGCCAGAGACTACAAACCTCACTCGGGGAAAAAGATCTTGGGGTGAGTATAACAACACAATCCCCTGAAGCGACTAAACCAAAAATAACGCCAATATGGGGCCTAGCAAACCTCAGAACGCTTCCCGACATCTTAATAAGGAATCATTAAGGCCCCTGTACCCGTGTACGTTGGGCCCCTAGGGAGATGCGGCCCAGTTTTGAAACCCAACCCTACCCAAAGCACAAAAAGAAACTAGAAAAGGAAAAGGGTTTGCAAAAAGACTATCCAGAGCTAAGAGGTATGTCCTCGAGGAGAGGTTAAGGGAAATCAACCTGACGACACGGGAGGACAGGAGAGAAGGGGGGACATGTAACACCTAAAAAAATATGAGAGGAATTGACAAGGTGAACAAAGACAGGATGTTCCAAGATTGGACACAGTAAAAAGGGGGCACAGTTGGAATTTAAAGCACAATAAAATAACAGGGATGTAAGGAATATTTCTTCACTACAGATAGTCAAAAGTGGAATATTTTGGGAAGCGATGTAGTGGAGGCGGGACCATACAAGGTTAACAGGGTTTGATAAAGCTAAAGGGTTCGGGGGGATGCCTAGTGGCGAACGAAGAGGGGGGGCCCAGGAGCTCGGACTCGCCCCTCAACCTAAAAAGGTGGTACAACGGTGAGTCACATACACACAACACACACACACACACCCACACCCCCACACACATAACACACACACAACACACCATACACACACAACACACACACACACACCACACCACAATGAACTTCCTGCAAAACCCCCCCAAACCAGGTAACCCCAGTGCAACCAAACACTCTAAACCAAAAACACCCAGCCATACCAATGCCCCCACACACTGCATTAAAAAACTCCCCTCACAGAAACCCACCCATATTCCTTTCGGTCTCCCATTTCCCCCCAACCCCAAATACCTCCCAGACCACAGTCTTAAAAAAGAAGTTAAAGGGTGTGGAAAACAAATGTAGATGGAATAACAAATAAGTATGAGGATGGCATAAAAATCAAGGAGACATCCCCAGACCTAATAGCACTCACAAAAAAAAACCCCACCAGAAATTAACAATTAAAACTTTCCATCCGGATATCAAATCCTCAGAAGACGAGGGAGGGAGGGGGGGGGAGAGTTCCCACGGTCATTAAAAGCCAGGGGGGTTTTGGAAAAAAAGGGAAAGGAAATGGATGGCACGGGCGAAAGGGACTACCATAGGAACAATCCGTCTGAGGGACAAAGGTGATAATTTCAGTAATGTACAACCCACCACAGAACTGCAAGGGCCAAAAGAAAATACGATGAACAACGAGCAAAACTCGCACACTAGCCAGGTGGCCAGGGAAACACCATGGGGGGAGCAAATTTTCTAGTTATGGGTGATTTCAAAACACCATTATTTTTGTTTCCCATTTTTTTTTTTTTTTTCCCAAGGGGAAAAAGAAATAATGGGAAAAAACAGAAAAATCCTTGGGTTTACCCCCAAAGGGTAGGGAGCAAAAACAGGGGCATAGAGAAGGAAAAAAGGGGCGAAGAAAAAGAATTCGGGAAAAAAAAGATTGCCGGGAGCCAGAAACGAATTGCACAGATAAAAGGGAGGGTCAGCGACAATATGAAAATGGGATAGCATCGAAAGTCAATTTTGACCCAAAGCTTTTTGTTCCATATCAGGAGGAAAACAACAGTCAAGGACCAGGTAATCAGACTGAGGAAGGGTATGGGGGGTTCACAAGAACGACCGGAGGGATGTCAGGGGGAAAAAAAAAAGAGATTTAAAAAGAAGTATTTTCTGGGAAAACCCGTAGGATTTTTCCCGGGAAAAAGAAAAGGGGGGGGTACCCAGCAAGTGCTGAGGTTCATATAACCAAGGAGGGGTGAAAATGCTATTGAACTTGACACCCTCAAAGGCGGTGGGGGCCCAGACAACATCTCTCGTGGGTCCTTAAAAGAGGGAGCGAGAATGGGTGCCATTAACAAAGACTTAACACACAATTGAAACTGGGGAAAATCCCTGAGGTTGGAAAATGGCAAATGTAGTCCCAAAATTTTTAAAAAAAGGGGACAGACCGAGGGGACTAAACAAGACCGTATCCTAAAAGTGTATAGATCAAATTGGAGAAGATCTCAGGGGGGACTATGGGGATGAAAGAAAAAGTGAAAAATTGAAACCACCGGTTTCAGGGAAGGGGGAAAATCCTGGTCACAAACTTGGAGTTATGACAAGGTGACAAAGTAAGACAAGAGAGAGAGGAGTGGTCGACTGCATTTTTTTTGGGTGAAGAAGGCCTTCGCACAGTTCCCCCACAAGGGTTCTGCAAAAGCTAAAGACAGCACCATAACAGGGAAACACTGCAATGGATCAGGAATACCTACAGGGAGGGAACAACGATCATGGTACGTGACAGGTGTCAGAGTGGGCGCATGTGAAAGCGGGTTCCACGGGGCGTCCTAGGACCTGTTGTTCTTGGTATATGTGAATGACATAACGGAAGGGATAGACTCAGAAGTGTCCTTGTTTGCAGATGATGTGAAGTTAATGAGAAGAATCAAATCGGATGAGGATCAGGCAAGACTACAAAGAGACCTGAACAGGCAACAAGCCTGGTCTAGCAACTGGCTCCTTGAGTTTAACCCTGCCAAATGCAAGTCATGAAGATTGGGGATGGGCAAAGAAGACCGCAGACACAATGTAGTTTAGATGGCCAAAGACTGCAAACCTCACTCAAGAAAAAAGATCTAGGGCTGAGTATAACACCGAGCATATCTCCTGAGGCGCACATCAATCAGATAACTGCAGCAGTATACGGGCGCCTGGCAAACCTGCGGATAGCGTTCTGATACCTCCGTAAGGATTCGTTCAAGACTCTGTATACCATTTACGTCAAGCCCATACTGGAGAATTCAGCACCAGTTTGGAATCCACACCTAGTCAAGCACGTCAAGAAATTAGAGAAAGTGCAGAGCTCCCAGAGCTAAGGGGATTGTTCTGCGAAGAAAGGTTAAGGGAAATCGGCCTGATGACACTGGAGGGTCAGGGGAGACATGATAACGACATATAAAATACTGCGCGGAATAGACAAGGTGGATAAAGACGGGATGTTCCAGAGAAGGGACACAGACACAAGAGGTCACAATTGGAAGTTGAAGACTCAGATTAATCAAAGGGATGTTAGGAAGTATTTCTTCAGTCATAGAGTAGTCAGGCCGTGGAATAGCCTAGAAAGTGACGTAGTGGAGGCGAGAACCATACATAGTTTTAAGGCGAGGTATGATAAAGCTCATGGGGCAGGGAGAGAGAGGACCTAGTAGCAATCAGCGAAGAGGCGGGGCCAGGAGCTATGAATCGACCCCTGCAACCACAAATAGGTGAGTACAAATAAGTGAGTACACACACACACACACACACACACACACACACACACACACACACACATACACACACACACACACACACACACACACATACATACACACAC
>NC_069401.1:49030374-49040374 GCF_026875155.1 Cherax quadricarinatus | reverse complement strand
CTCCTGCGTCCTAGCACTGCCTCCTGCGTCCTAGCACTGCTTCCTGCGTCCTAGCATTGCCTCCTGCGTCGTAGCACTGCCTCCTGCGTCCTAGCACTGCCTCCTGCGTCCTAGCACTGCCTCCTGCGTCCTAGCACTGCTTCCTGCGTCCTAGCACTGCCTCCTGCGTCCTAGCACTGCCTCCTGCGTCCTAGCACTGCCTCTTGCGTCCTAGCACTGCCTCCTGCGTCCTTGCACTGCCTCCTGCGTTCTAGCACTGCCTCATGCGTCCTAGCACTGCCTCTTGCGTTATAGCACTGCCTCCTGCATCCTAGCACAGCCTCCTGCGTCCTAATACTGCCTCCTGCATACTAGCACTGCCTCTTGTGTCCTAGCACTTCCTCCTGCGTCCTTGCACTGCCTCTTGCGTCCTAGCACTGTCTCCTGCTTTCTAGCACTGCCTCCTGCCTCCTAGCACTGCCTCCAGCGTCCCTTCACTGCTTTCCGAGTCCTAGCACTGCCTCGTGCGTCCTAGCACTTCCATCTGCCTACTATTACTGCCTCCTATCTCCTAGCACTCCCTTCTTCGTCCTAGCACTGCCTCTTGCGACCTAGCTCTGCCTCCTGCGTCCTAGCACTGCTTCATGCGTCCTAGCACTGCCTCCTGCCTCCTAGCACTGTCTCCTGCGTCCTAGCACTGCCACTTGCCTACTTGTACTGCCTCCAGCCTCCTAGCACTCCCTTCTGCGTCCTAGTACTGCCTCTTGCGTCCTAGCACTCCCTCCTGCGTCCTAGCACTGCCTCCTGCGTCCTAGCACTTCCTCCTGCGTCCTAATACTGCTTCCTGCGTCCTAGCAATGTCACTTGCGTCCTACCACTTCCTCCTGCGTCCTAGCACTGCCTCTTGCGTCCTATTACTGTCTCCTGCTTCCTAGCACTGCCTCCTGCCTCCTAGCACTGCCTCCTGCGTCCCTTCACTACTTTCCGAGTCCTAGCACTGCCTCCTGCTTCCTAGCACTGCCTCCTGAGTCCTAGCACTGCCACCTGCCTACTAGTACTGCCTCGTGCCTCCTAGCACTCTCTTCTGCGTCCTAGCACTGCCTCTTGCGACCTAGCACTGCTTCTTGCGAGTAGCTCTGCCTCCTGCGTCCTAGCACTGCCTTCTGCGTCCTAGCACTGCCTTCTGCGTCCTAGCACTGCCTCCTGCTTCCTAGCACTGCCTTCTGCTTCCTAGCACTGCCTTCTGCTTACTAGCACTGCCTCCTGCTTCCTAGCACTGTTTTCTGCGTCCTAGCACTGCTTCCTGCTTCCTAGCAATGCTTTCTGCGTCTTAGCACTGCCGCCAGCGTCCTAGCACTACATCCTGCCTCCTGTCACTGCCTTTTGCTTCCTAGCAGTGCTTCGTGCTTCCTAACTCTGGCTCCTGCTTCCTATCACTGCTTTCTGCGTCCTAACACTGCCTCCAGCGTCCTAGCACTGCCTCCTACTTCCTTGCACTGCCTCCTGCTTCCTAGCACTGCTTTCTGCTTCCTAGGACTGCCTCATGAGTCTTAGCACTACCTCCTGCTTCTAAGCACTGCCACCTGCTTCCCAGCACTGCTTTCTGCATCCCAGCACTGCCTCCTGCTTCCCAGCGCTGCCTCCTGCTTCCTAGAACTTCTTCCTGCTTCCTAGTACTGCTTTCTGCGTCCCAGCACTACCTCCTGCTCCCTGGCACTGCTTTCATCGTCCTAGCACTACCTCTTGCTTCCTAGCATTGCCTACTGCTTCCTAGCACTGCTTTCTGCGTCCTAGCACTACCTCCTCCTTCCTAGCATTGCCTACTGCTTCCTAGTACTGGTTTATGCGTCCCAACATTGCCTCCTGCTTCCTAGCACTGCCTCCTGCGTCCTAACACTGCTTCCTGCGTCGCAGCACTGCCTCTTGCTTAGTAACACTGATTTCTGCGTCATTGCACTGTCTCCTGCTTCCTAGCCCTGCCTCCTGCGTCCTAGCACTACCTCCTGCCTCCTAGCACTGCCTCCTGCGTTCTAGCACAGCCTCCGGCGTCCCAGCACTGCCTTCTACTTTCCAGCACTGCCTCCTGCCCTAGCACGTGCCCTCTTGCGATCCCAGCACTGCCTCTGCATCCCAGAGCCTGCTCCTGCTTCCTGCACTGCTTTCTACGCACTAGCTCTGCCTCCTGTGTCCTAGGTCTGCCTCCTGAGTCTCAGCACTGCCTCATGCGTCCCAGCAGTGTGTCCTACATCCCAGCTCTGCCTCCTGCTTCCCGCTCTACCTCCTGGCTTTTCTAGACTGCTTTTCTGCGCTCATAGGCACTGCCTCTTGCTTCATAGCACTGCTTTCTACGTAACCATTGCCTCCTGCTTCTCAGCTCTGCCTGCTGCGTCTTAGCAATGCCTCGTGCGTCCCGCATTTGCTATGTTCCTGCACTGCTTTCTGCGTCTTCCCAGCCTCTGCCTCCTGCTTCCTAGCACTGCTTCCTGCGTCCTAGCACTGCCTCCTGTGTCTTAGCAATGCCTCCTGGGTCCCAGCACTGTCTCCTGCTTCCTAGCACTGTTTCCTGCTTCCTGGTACTGCCTCCTGCCTCCTAGCGCTGCCTCCTGCGTTCTAGCGCTGCCTCCTGCGTCCCAGCACTGCCTCCTGCTTCCTAGAACTTCTTCCTGCTTCCTAGCACTGCCTTCTGCGCCCTAGCACTGCCTCTTGCGTCCCAGCACTGCCTCCTGCTTCCTAACACTGCTTTCTGCGTCTTATCACTGCCTCCTGCTTCCTAGCACTGCTTTCTACGTACTAGCTCTGCCTCCTGCGTCCTAAGTCTGCCTCCTGAGTCCCAGCACTGCCTCCTGCGTCCCAGCAATGTCTCCTACATCCAGCTCTGCCTCTGCGGTCCCTAAGCACTAAATCCTGCTCCTAGCACTGCTTTCTGCGTCCTAGCACTGCCTCTTGCTTCCTAGCACTGCTTTCTGCGTCCCAGCACATCCTCCTGCTTCGCAGCACTGCTTTCTACGTCCAAACATTGCCTCTTGCTTCCTAGCACTGCCTGCTGCGTCCAAGCAATGCCCCGTGGCGTCCCAGCACTGTTCTACTGAGTCCTATCACTGCTGCTGCTTCCTAGCATTGGCCTCCGCTTTCTAGTCTTCCTTTGAGTTCTAGCACTGCCTCCCGCGTCCTAGCACTGCCTCCTGCGTCCCAGCACTGCCTCCTGCTTCCTAGCACTGCTTTCTGCGTCCCAGCACTGCCTCCTGTTTCCTAGCACTGCTTTCTGCGTCCAGGCTCATCCTCCCCTTCATAGCACGTTTCTACGTCCAACATTGCCTCCTGCTTCTAGCACTGCTTCTGCGTTCCAGCACTGCCTCCCGCGTCTTTAGCAATGGCCTCCCGCGTCCTAGCACTGCCTCCTGCGAATTCAGACATTGCCTCCTGCGCGTCTTAGCAATGCCTCCTGCGTCCCAGCACTGCCTCCTGCTTCCTAGAACTTCTTCCTGCTTCCTAGCGCTGCTTTCTGCGTCCTAGCACTGCCTCCTGTGTCCTAGCACTGCAACCAGCTTCCTAGCTCTGCTTTCTGAGTCATAGCACTGCCTCCTGCTTCCTAGAACTTCTTCCTGCTTCCTAGCGCTGCTTTCTGCGTCCTATCGCTGCATCCTGAGTCCTAGCACTGCCACCAGCTTCCTAGCTCTGCTTTCTGAGTCCCAGCACTGCCTCCTGCGTCCTATCACTGCCTTCTGCTTCCTAGCACTGCCTCCTGGTTCCTAGCTCTACCTTCTGCGTCCTAGCTCTGCCTCATGCGTCCTAGGACTCCCTCCTGTGTCCTAGCACTTCCTCCTGCTTCCTAGCACTGCTTTCTGAGTCCAAGCGCTGCCTCCTGCGTGTCAGCTCTGCCTTCTGCGTCCTAGCACTTCCTCCTGCTTCCTAGCACTGCTTTCTGAGTCCAGCGCTGCCTCCTGCGCCCCAAGCACTGCTCCTGAGTCCCAACAACTGTCCTGCGTATCCCAGCATGTCTCCTGCGTCCCAACACTGCCTACTGCGTCCCAGCACTGCCTCCTGCGTGTCAGCGCTGCCTCCTGCGTCCCAGTACTGCCTCCTGCGTCCCAACACTGCCTCCTGCATCCCAGCACTGCCTACTAGCATTGATTACTGTGGACAACATTATTGGCCTTCTCAGAAATTCTTTTCTCTTTGCCAGTCCATTTACCTGTTCTGTCCTGGGACGAGTTTCTGTTTCTGAACCTTCTTGCTTGGACGTGTGAGAGCGTGTGGGCGTGTGAGAGGCGTGTGGGCGTTAGTGATATGACGGGCAGGATGTTTTGGAAGCGGGTTGACTTGTGTGTGTACTCACCTAGTTGAGGTTGCGGGGGTCGAGTCCGAGCTCCTGGCCCCGCCTCTTCACTGAAGAAAGTGCATCATTAGGTCATTTGAGAGACATTCGAGTTGCTCAGTAGTTTGTAGTGCTTGATCATTCCCCAGGATTGCGACCCACAACGATCGACTAAAACTACCCAGGACCTTTTTATGAAGGTTAACTGGGACAGTGGGTGTTGTGAAGGTGACTCGCCCGTATGTCTCGCCCTGTCCTGGATTCGAACTGGACCATTCGGTGTGAGCCCCGGACCTGCGCTGACCCACTGGTGTGTGGTGTGTGTGGGTGTGTGTGTGTGTGGTGTGTTGTGTGTGTGTGTGTGGTGGGTTTGTGTGTGTGGTGTGTGTGAGTGTGTGTGTGTGTGTGTGTTGAGTGAGTGTTGTGTACTACCTAGTTGTATACTCACCTAGTTCAAGGTTGCAGGGGTCGAGGTCCGAGCTCTGGCCCCGCCTCTTCATGGTCGTATAGGTCGCTCTCTCCTGAACCATGAGCTATATCATACTCTGCTTAAAAGCTATGTATGGATGCTGCCTCACTACATCGCTTCCAAAAACTATTCCACTTCCTGACTGTGGCTGAAGAAATACTTGCTAACGCCCACTGTGATTCATCTGTGTCTTCAAATTAACAAACTGTGTCCCCTTTTTACTTGTGTCCATCTCTGGAAACATCTCGTCTTTGTCCACCGTGTCAATTCCTCTCAGTATTTTTGTATGTCGTTATCATGTCCCCCTAATCTCTCCTGTCTTCAGTGTCGTCAGGTTTGATTTCCTTTAACCTCTCCTGTAGGACATATCTAGCTCTGGGGATAGTCTTGTTGCAAGACTAGTGTGACTGTGTGTATTCATGTGTGTGTGTGATGTGTGTGTGTTGTGTGGTGTGATGTGTGTGTGGTGTGTGTGTGTGTGTAGTGTGTGTGTGGGGTGTGTGTGGGTGTGAGTGTGTGTGTGTGGTGTGTGTGTGTGGGTGTGTGTGTGTGTGATGTGTGTGTGTGTGTGTGTGTGTGTGTGTGTGTGTGTGTGGGTGTGTGTGGGTGTGTGATGTGTGTGTGTGTGTGGTGTGTGTGTGTGTGTGTGTTGTGTGTGTGTGTGTGTGTGTGTGTGTGTGTGTTTGTGTGTGTGTGTTGGGTGTGTGTGGAGGGTGGCGTGTTTGAAAGTGCGTGGACTGTGAGGGCGTGATGAGCATGTGAAATGGAGTGTTGTGTGGCATGTGTGGGCGTTTGGGATTGAAGTTAGGGGCGTGGCTGGCCGGGATATGGATTACCCTGCCCAATCTTCTGTGGCTATGGTAGCTGAATCGTCTTTGGATTTGCTTGTGATAATGGAAGTAAATTTCTAACCTCTGTTTTGTTGTTGCTCCAGCATTCTATCTACTTGAAAAAAGGCTAGATGGGGGGGAGGAGGGGGGGTAAGGGATGGGAGGAATACGAGAGTTACTTGTTCCTTCATTATGGGGGAGACAAGCAAGCTAGACAAACAAAATGGGCACGGAGCCTTGCCAATGGGTGGACTCAACAAAGAATAAAGGTTTATAAGGCAAACGGTAGAGGGTCAATCTAATTGTAAGTGTTATCCTTCACCAGTATAGTTTGTGTTCTTTTTCTCATAGTTGTGTAGTTAGGTCATTATTTTGATTCCTCCTTCTTCCCCGTCCCTATGATTATAGTGTTCTCATCCCAAACTAGTTGTACTTTACCACTAATTCTGTAATCTTCTTACTTCCATTTTATTTGTGGAATTGAATAAATAACTGTATTCCTTATTTCTTTTTGTTATCAATTTCGGCTATTCTTCCACTAGTGATAGGGTGGACACCGAAAACACGTTCAAATGTTGTCTTGCCAGATGTACGTAGATTTACACACATTCAAGTGGACACTCACGAAATGGTGATTTCACCATCCTTCATCAGAGTGTAGGCACATGTACTTTCCTGACCTCCGAGTCAAGTGATGGCTAACTCAGTTTAACTGAATCCTTTCAAAATGTTACCTTGATACCCACCAACAAGATCATGGATCCTAAAATCATAAGTCTCACTCACACTTATTTATTATACACTCAAAATCATCTGTGAATGGTCACGAATATAACATGAAACCGACAGTAGAGGAAAGGCAGGCTAGGGTTTACCCTAGGAAACGTTGGAAGGAGAGGGTAAAGGAGATTTAGCGCGCGAGAGGCTTGGACATCCCGTTGGGATATTTGAAAGTGTTAGATAGCAGTAAGTGGAAGCAAAATGGTTGGGTTTACAAGCATTTGGAGTTTGAACAAAGTAACATTTTGTGGAAGAGATCAGGAAACCGAATTAGCAGACTTGAGTTCTGGACGGTGGAAAGTATAGTGACTGCACGATAAAGAAGAGGGGGACTGTTTGCAGTTTACAGGGGCGTCTGGACTGCAGTACCTGCGCGCCTCTGACAAGACAGTGATAGAGTGAATGTTGGTAAGAGTTTTTTTTTTAGGGTTTAATCTACACACACACACAAACACCACACACACACACACACACACACACACACACACACACACACACACACACACACACACACACACACACACAAACACACAAAAGAATTTACAAAGGGATATGGACAGGCTGCAGACCTGGTCCAGCAATTGACTCCTGGAGTTCAATCCCACCAAGTGCAAAGCCATGAAGATTGGGGAAGGGCAAAAGAAGACCGCAGACGGAAAGTACAGTTAGGGGGCAGAGACTACAAACCTCACTCAAGGAAAAAGATCTGGGGGGAGTTAACACCAGGGCAATCTCCTGAAGCGCACTCCATCAACCAAATAACGCCTGCCAGCATATGGGGCGCCTGCAAACCTAAGAACAGCATTCCGAACTTCTTAATAAGGAAGTCGTTCAGGACCCTGTAACCGTGTACGTTAGGCCACATTGGAGTATGCGTGTACATGTTTGGAACCCAACCTAGCCATAGCATGTAATGAAACTAGATGAAAGTGCAAGGTTTGAACAAGACTAGTCCGAGTTAAGAGGCATTTGTCCTATGAGGCAGAGGTTAAGGGAAATCAACCTGACGACAATGGCGGGACAGGAGAGATAGGGGGACATGATAACGACTTACAAAATACTGAGAGGAATTGACAAAAGGTGGACATTAGGACAGGATGTTCCAGTGACTGGACGCTGCATCCGGGGACACAGTGGAGATTGAAGTCTACAGATGGATCAAAGGATGTTAGAGTATTTCTTCAGCCACGAGTAGTCATGAAGTGGAATTGTTTGGGCAGCGATGGAGTGGAGGCAGGATCCATTACATAGCTTCAAGCAGATGGTACGATAAAGCTCTGGTTCAGGGTAGACGTGACATAGTAGCGACCAGTGAAGAGGCTCGGGGCCAGGGAGCTTGGACTCGACCCTGCAACCTCAAACTAGGTTGAGTACATAGGGTGAGTAAACACTCACACACACACACACGCACACACACCAACACACTACACACACACACACAACACACACACACACACAACACACACACTCGCACACTCGTGGAGGAGGTTACGCGGTTTGCAGCTTTGTTTTGGTGGTAATTTGACTGTTGCCATAAGAATAGAGTGTGGGATATAGGCCTGTGCCATTTACAGCATAAGAGTGCATATAATCACTTAAGCCCGAAAAAAAGGAAATATAAGTGATCACAGAAAAGGGAAAAAACAACGGAAATAGTGACTAAGTGTTTAGTGGGGGCGTTGGAAGGGTGATCGGTTGTGTCGGCTAAAATTAGTGTTGCAATAATACGAATTGGGGTATTTGAAGATGAAGTGCAACTCAAGTCCAGGGAGATAAGAGATATATATATATGTGTCAGTAAATACAGTGAGTGAGTGGAAAAAATTAGAAGAGCTAGAGACTATAGTGCATACAGGTAGTTAGTGGAAAACATTACCGAGAAGCAACAAACATCTTCAACTTCTGGGGACAGGACAGACCCGCGTACGTTACCTCACTGCCAGCCGCGCAAATAATATTCACCTAGTTTGAGTTGCATGGGGTAAATAGTACTGTCTCTAGCTGGAAATTGGTGGGTTCACTCTCTCTGAAGCTTATCAGAATTAGAATAATCAGCATTTAATGGAATTTAATAGAATTTAGAGGTAGCAGCATACAGGAGAAGCCTATAGTGTATTTATTTTATGAACGTAATTTTAAACGCATAAGGACAGTACAGTATGAACAGAGTTCGGGTAACATATGCATTACATATGTAGTACATAACGTGGGAATAAGGGACTGTTTACATAAAACATATGCCAACACTAGGTGAGAAACAGGGCTCTGCTGTTAGGCACTTGAATAGCTTGTAGCACACACCCACACCCCACCCCCCACACAACACAACACACACATGCACACACACACACACACACGTACAGACACACACATATCAGGATTTCACACCTTCTTGTGAAGGGGACCTCTAACCCCATTCCTTCCCCCCCGTCTCTCTCCCTCTCCTATCCTCCTCTATCTTCCTCTCGCTCTCTCTCTCTCTCTCTCTCTCCCTCTCTCCCTTTCTCTCTCCCTCTCTCTCTTCCTCTCTCTCTTCCTCTCTTTCCTCTCACTCATTTCTATCCTCTCTCTTCCACTCTCTCTTTCCTCTCTCTCGCCCTATCCCTCTTCTCTTCCTCTCTTCCTCTCTCTCTCTTCCTCTCTCTTCCTCTTCTTTTTTTTTTCTCTCTCTCTTTTCTCTCTCTCTCTCTCTTCTCTCTCTATCTCTCTCTCTCTTCTCTCTCTCTCATCCTCTCTCTCTCTATCTCTCTCTCTTCCTTTTTCACACCCCCTCTACTTCTTACCTTTTCCCTCTCTCTCTTCTCCCTCTTTTTCCCCCCTTTTCCCTTCTCTCCTTCTACACTCCCCTTCTCTCTCTTTCTCCCTCTCTCTACGCTCTCTCCCCTTTTTCTTTTTCTCTTTCTCTCTCTTTTCACTAAAACAAAAACAAAAAAAAATAGTAGGGTCGCAGGAATCAGGGATCAGATGAACAATGGTTTGGTAGGGAGGAATGGGATGGAGTGCAAGTGGAAATGGATTGAGCACAAAAAATGGAGCGAAAATTAGGAGAGCTTTCTGAAAAAATGGAGAAAGAGCTCTCTGTGAAATGGAAGAGGTTGAAGGAGACGAGAACTGGGAGGCACAAGTCGAAACTGCTTATCAGGGTAAAGGTCCTAGGAATTTGAGGTTAAACAGGCTGAAGAAAGTCTCAAGGGGTAGTGACAGAGAAGGACCACACATACGAAGCTGAGAGGCTGACAGGAAGGAAGGAGATGGAATTATGCTAAGGTCATATCAGCCTGAAAGAATGGCCAGGGGTTGAGGAAGAGGAGATGGGTGCAGAGGAGAGGCGAGATAGGTCGAATGGAGGCACAACCATGCTACCAAGAGCCACTGGGAAAAATCACGTGGAGAAAATGAACCACATACAGACAGGAACCAGAGTCACAGAGGGAGAGGCAAGAGTGGAGAAAGGGCAAATCAGGTTTATCCTGGGCTTCGTGGAGAGAGAGGAAAGGACACACCTGAAAGACGGCAGGAGAAAGAAAGGAGATTGAGAAATCATCACCGAAGAGAGGGGAGAAGGACATGGACGAGATTGTAAATTTTCAGAGATAGGGGGTTCTTGAAGGGAGAAACCGACCGATC
>NC_069401.1:48900374-49025374 GCF_026875155.1 Cherax quadricarinatus | reverse complement strand
GGCGCCTTTGGTTAGCGGGGTTCCACAGGGGTCAATCCTAGGACCGGTGCTGTTTTTGGTATATGTGAATGACATAACGGAAGGGACAGACTCAGAAGTGTCTTGTTTGCAGATGATTTGAAGTTAATGAGAAGAATTAAATCGGTCGAGGATCAGGCAGGACTACAAGGAGACCTGGACAGACTACAAGCCTGGTCCAGAAACTGGTTCCTTGAATTTAACCTCGCCATATGCTAGGTCATAAAGGTCGGGGAAGGGCAAAAAAGACCGCAGACAGAGTATAGTCTAGGTGGCCAAAGCCTGCAAACTTCACACAAGGAAAAAGATCTTGGGGTGAGTATAATACCGAGCAAATCTCGTGAGGCGCACATCAATCAGATAACTGCTGCAGCATACAGGCGTCTGGCAAACCTGAAAATAGCGTTCCGATACCTCAGTAAGGAATCGTTCAAGACTCTGTACACCATATTCGTCAGGCCCATATTGGTGTATGCAGCACCAGTTTGGAATTCACACGTGGTTAAGCACGTCAAGAAATTAGAGAAAGTGCAGAGGTTTACAAGATGACTAGTCCCAGGGCTAAGGAGATTGTCCTACGAAGAAAGGTTAAGGGAAATCGGTCTGACGACACTGGAGGACAGGAGGGTCAGGGGAGACATGATGATGACGTATAAAATGCTGCAAAGAAATGACAAGGTGGACAAAGACAGGATATTCCAGAGATGGGACATAGAAACAAGGGGTCACAATTGGAAGTTGAAGACTCCTATGAGTCAAAGGGATGTTAGGAAGTATTACTTCAATCATAGAGTTGTCAGAAATTGGAATAGCCTAGAAAGTGACGTAGTGGAGGCGGGAACCATACATAGTTTTAAGACGAGGCTTGATAAAGCTCATGGAGCAGGGAGAGAGAGGACCTCGTAGCAATCAGTGAAGAATCAGGGCCAGGAGCTATGACTCGACCCCTGAAACCAAAAATAGGTGAGTACACACACACACACACACACACACACACACACACACACACACTCACATTCATCTGGAAATTTTTTTTTCCTCTTCAACTTTCAATGAAGCATATTTCCTGATTTTTTTTCCACTATATCTGTAAAACTCCTTATGTAAAAATTTTTTTGCTTTTTTTTTCATTTGACATAGAATACTAACTAAAAAAAATACACGTAATGTGATACTGGACTTGAATTTGAGTAAGTTTATTTAAATGACTAATTCTGATAAAGCTTATACTATGCAGCTACTTAACTTTTTGAAACAGAAACAAATACAAATTTCCGATGTTATGGGAGTTTTACTATGCTGTTCTAGATACATATCTTCCCATTTCTCCTCCTTTTCAGCCTTTGATTATTTCTAGTTCACTTTTGTCTTAGAGACCATAGAGTGTAAACAAGAGCAACCATGTGTCCGCGTCACTGATGTAGCCAGGAGTGATACTCTGTGTTCCAGTGATGGTGACACTACCCTCACATACTGTGTTCCAGTGACGGTCACACAGCCCAAACACACTGTGTTCCAGTGATGGTGACGTTATCCTCAAACACACTATGTTCCAGTGAAGGTGACACTACCCTCACATACTGTGTTCCAGTGACGGTCACACAGCCCAAACACACTTTGTTCCAGTGATACTGACACTGCGTTCCAGTGATGATGACTACACTCACACACTGTGTTCTAGTGATGATGGCAGTACACTCACACTGCGATCCAGTGATGTTGACACTACCCTCACAAACTGTGTGCCAGTGATGGTGACTCTAAACTGACACACTGTTCCAGTGATGGTGACACTACACTCACACACTGTGTTCCAATCATGGTGATACTACCCTCAGACTCTTCCAGTGATGGTGACACTGCCGTCACACATTGAGCTCCAGTGATGGTGACACTACCCTCACACACTGTGTTCCAGTGATGGTAACTATCCTCACACACTGTGTTCCTGTGATGGTGACATTACATTCGCACACTGTGTTCCAGTGATGGTGACACTACCCTCACACACTGTGTTCCAGTGATGGTGACACTACACTCACACACTGTGTTCCAGTGATGATGACACTACACTCATACACTGTGTTCCAGTGATGTTGAAACTACACTCACACACTATGTTTCAGTGATGGTGACACACTCACACACTGTGTTTGAGTGATGGTGACACTACCCTCATACACTGTGTTCAAATGATGGTGACACTACACTCACACACTGTGCTCCAGTAATAGTAACACTGCCTTCACACACTTTATTTCAGTGATGGTGATACTACACTCACACTGTGTTTGAATGATGATGACACTACCCTCACACACTGTGATCCAGTGATGGTGGCACTACACTCACACACTGTGTTCCAGTGATGGTAACACTGCCCTCACACACTGTGTTCCAATGATGGTGACAATACCCTAACATACTGAGTTCCAGTGATGGTGACACTACACTCACACAGTGTTCCAGTAATAGTATATATATATATATATATAAACACTAATCTTTGGCTGAAGGAGATTCGAACTTACGAACCTTAGAACAAGGTATGCAGTGCTATACCAAACTCACCACACTGGACCAATACCTTGGAGTCCAGCTTGCGCTAGACTTTGATCCAAGGCAGCCAGCTTTCAGGGAGAAGGCTTGCAGCTTTTCATCTCATCCCCTGCATGCATCAGCCTTACTAGAGATTTTAACAATGCAAGGAATTCGCGAGAGCAGGCGAAATATACACAAACACTGATCTCTGGCTGAAGGAGACTCGAACCTACGAACCTTAGAACAAGGTTCGTAGGTTCGAGTCTCCTTCAGCCAGAGATCAGTGTTTGTGTATATTTCGCCTGCTCTCGCGAATTCCTTGCTATATATTATATATATATATATATATATATATATTATATATATATATATATATATAATATATATTATATATATATATATATATATATAATATATGTATTTTTTTTATTATCACACTGGCCGATTCCCACCAAGGCAGGGTGGCCCGAAAAAGAAAAACTTTCACCATCATTCACTCCATCACTGTCTTGCCAGAAGGGTGCTTTACACTACAGTTTTTAAACTGCAACATTAACACCCCTCCTTCAGAGTGCAGGCACTGTACTTCCCATCTCCAGGACTCAAGTCCGGCCTGCCGGTTTCCCTGAACCCCTTCATAAATGTTACTCTGCTCACACTCCAACAGCACGTCAAGTATTAAAACCCATTTGTCTCCATTCACTCCTATCAAACATGCTCACGCATGCCTGCTGGAAGTCCAAGCCCCTCGCACACAAAACCTCCTTTACCCCCTCTCTCCAACCTTTCCTAGGCCGACCCCTACCCCGCCTTCCTTCCACTACAGACTGATACACTCTTGAAGTTATTCTGTTTCGCTCCATTCTCTCTACATGTCCGAACCACCTCAACAACCCTTAATATATATATATATATATAATATATATATATATATATATATATATATATATATATATATATATATATATAATATAATATATATATAATCGCAAAAAATCATTTAAATAAGATCACAATATATATGTGATATCACAGTATGCAGAACGACCAATGAGGAAAAAATAGTGAAATTTCAAGCGATTTCGTGATTTCTCACAATATCAAGGAACTGTAAAAATGAAAGATCAAGAGGAAGGCATATAAGGACGACACTACACCTTGCGGTAACCCTCACAACACTTGACTTTTTATGATGAAGTAGGTAGGTAGTCAAGGATCTATGAAACACAGCTTATATTCTGCCCAAGCATTAAGAATTTAACTTGTCTAATGTGTCTTAAATTCTTCTCAGATTTTTTTTTTTAAATATAAATGAATCTAAGTTGTATAACCAAAACGCAAAATTCATGTTATTTTCAATACTATTTTTTATGATACTTTATTCTATTATATTCGTGTCGACCACCGACTTACTACATGTAACTTCCTTTTGAAAATCAACTTGATGGTTAAAATCTCTCACATGAATAAACAGAACATTAGAACCTTGTCAACTTCTAATGTTATATTTATGTTATTTTAATCTTAGTTCAAGACTTTTACCAGTTTGACCGTAATAAACTTTATCACATATTTTACAATGAATCTTTTAGACACATCCGTCATTATTTCTGGGGGATATTTTTAACAAAAGTTTTTAAATTTTTTAAGATTTTTAAATGCAACTTTGATATTAAAATTCTCAAGTAGAGAGAGTAGGCATATGAATCGAGTTTTCATGGTAAGGGAGAACCATCATATTTTTAGTAGAATAAGTTTAGTTGTCCCTTTTTGAATTTTAAAAAGTATTTCTAGCAATTTTAAAAGATTTATCAGTTAAGTTTCTTGGGTAATTTAGATCATTAGCTATTTCATAAATTTTCGAGATCTCGTCATCAATGAACTCTGGGCTGCAAATACGTAAATTTCTCAAAAAACATTGATGAGAATACAGACTGTTTAACTTTATATTGATGTGAAGAATAATAGTGTACATAGGAACAGATATTTGTTGGTTTTCTGTAAATCTAAATTTTAAAATCGTGGTTCCCATTAATAATTAAAACATCTAGAAAAGAAAATGAGTTTCTTTGTTCAAACTTAACAGAAACATTTACAGAATGAGCTAGATTATTTAATTTAACATAGAAATAGTTTATATCTACTATATTCTTAGGCATAAGACACAAAATATCCTCAACATATCTATACCACTTAGGTCTATTGAGAAGGATTTTGTTAAGCAATCTTATTTCAAAATATTTCATATACAAATTACTAAAGACAGATGAAAGAGGATTTCCCATTGTCATGCCAGACTTCTGAGATTAAAACTCGTCATTAAACAGAAAGTTTGCATCAACAAAACAAAGTTTAATAAGTTTAATAAGATTAGATACAGGCAATGGTAAATCGTAATTAATAAGTTCTTCAGATAGGAAACTTAACAAATCATCCACTGAAGCTTTTCTAAACAAGGAAGTAACATCAAAAGTAACTATACTGAAATCATTTAAATCAGTCAGGGTGATTAATTTATCAACTAAATCTATTGTTTTTAACATTAAAGTTAGAAAATTTTCTAACAATTGGATTCAAAATATCTACTAGCCATTTACATAATTTAGAGGAAACTGAGCCTATGGAGCTAATAATACTGGAGTGCAGGTTCGTCCAGCACTATGACTGGATGAAGCTGCACTCATGTATAATTCTAGCCAAGACTCGACACTTGTTCTTGAAGAGATGTCGGATTGATATCTGAGTTCCCGAAGATTGGGTCAGGGTACAAGCACCAGGATATCCGAGTATATTATTATTGATGGTATACTTAACCGGCAGGGTGATAAGACACATGTGTAGCACTTAGATATTTTTTTCCGATTTATTGCCGAAATCTTTCGACTGCACAACAGGCTTTTCCTGTCTGATGCAGATGCATACAACCCTGGTGTCAGTTGAAGTGGTTGTGAGATGATTAGTCCTTCACTCTTGGAAAGTGGTAGTCAGTCCCTCAAGACTAAAGCACAGGCCAGCGGCCGAACCTTAAATGCTAGAGCAGATGACAGAGTGTTGCACATGTTTTATTCATTAATATAAGTATAACTGGTTCCCGAACGAGGTCTCAGTTACACAACTTTAAGAAACGTTGTATCTCCAGACAGTATTAACATCCTACTACTGCAGGTATAATATTCACAATTCTCGTCCTGGTTTGCTTGCACGGCCTGCGTGACCCATACCAGACATGTGAGCTAAGAGAACACGAAGAATTACCAAGCACACTATAATTTCACCTTAACTGAGGATCAAAAGAAATGGGAATTACAGTTAACATTATTTTAAGAATAAAGTCATAACTGGTAAGCAGACGTGGGAAATAAAGTGACGAGAGATCTAATGCCTGATCATTAGGTACACGAAAAGTATATGGTGTCCCATATGTCTGGAACATAAGAACATAAGAAAGAAGGAACACTGCAGCAGGCCTACTGGCCTATGCGAGGCAGCTCCATTTCACCCATCGGCTTAAGCTAATACCTTGACCTAACAATACAATCATTCGATAGGACGTCTTGTGCCTTGTGCCCTGATTTCATTCCGTTGGAGTATTACCTCTGGGATCATTTACAGAAGGGAAAGATCGATCTCACTCCTTTGGAGTATTATATCTGGGATTATTTACAGCAGGGAAAATTGTACCTCCACACCACTAGGTCCACCTCCACCACACTTGAATGTCAGGTTCCCAGGCGGTGGTGGAGTACATACACCACAGTATAATTCGGGAAGTACGAAGATCCAACCATAGCTCCACGAACTATTTACATCAATACGTGACTGGGGGCAAGAGTTCTTGTGGCAAAGAATTCCAGGTGACCTTCCCTTCATTAGATCAAACCCATCTTCCTCGCATTCTTCAACTCTGTGTAACCTTTACGGGTTTAGCACTTTCCCATAATAATAATAATAATAATAATAATAATAATAATAATAATAATAATAATAATAATAATATAATAATGATAATAATAATAATAATAATAATAATAATAATAATAATAATAACAATAATAATAATAATAATAATAATAATAATAATAATAATAATAATAATAATATATATTAAAAATAATAATTATAATAATAATAATAATATTATAATAATAATAAAAACAACAACAACAACAGCAACAATAATAATAATGATAAAAAAATTCTGAAAACACTGTTCTGCTTAGCAATGTTTGCTGAGTATTTTTTTTTTGTAAGAAGTTTCTAATCGAATATTTATATCAATCTCAATTGCAATCTCTCCAAAATGAACTCATATAATTTATATATGATTTTTCTTTCAAGTGACTTTGGATAACAAACTTTTTGACTTATAACTGATATTGTTGCTCTAGTTGGCAACGAAATTTAATATAAACTTTATTTCATAGGCATCACGATAGGATTTTTTATTTTTGGTATATTATGATTTGGAATTTCGAGCTCGAACATTTTCAAAATTCGTGTATAAAACAAAATTTTCGAACATAAATTTTTTTTAAATGTTTCTGGCACAAACGTTCCATTAGCGACGTTCATCGTCGCGATAATGTTGATTGACTCTTGCGAATTGCGTCTGATGTTCCCAATGAAATATACTTTTCCCTTCTTACCTCCGGGTATTGATCTGCCTGGCGTGCGTGTGTCACGACCAGAGAGAGACAGAGAGAGAGAGAGAGAGAGAGAGAGAGAGAGAGAGAGAGAGAGGAGAGAGAGAGAGACAGAAGACAGACAGACAGACAGACAGACAGGACAGGACAGACAGACAGACAGAGACGACAGCAGCGGCAGAGAGTGCTATGGACACAGAACATTGCTGGTGTTTTCGACCGGGAGTCGCACCAGGGCCTCTTAGCAAAACTGCAAGCTCTGGGAATTGCAGGCTCTACACTAAGTTTCCTCAGTGATTTCCTTCATGGTAGATCTCTAAGGTAGTTCTCAATGGAACGGAATCAGCAAGACATCCTATTGGGGCAAGTGTTCCACAAGGAAGCGTGCTGGGGCTATTGTTATGGAATGTCTACTTCAATAACCTTCTTCATCTCATCCCAGAATCCCATGCATATGCAGACGACAGTACACTAACATTTATTTATCCAAGAGAAGAAATACCAGCTACTCTAAGCTAGATCAATCACCAGCTAAGAGCTATATCAGCTTGGGAAATAGATGACAAGTAACATTTGCACCTGAGAAAACACAAATGATGATGGTCTCTAGACACCATGATGGTAATGCCGGTGCAGTAGTAAGGATGAATGGGAGGGTGTTGGTACCCGGGGAAGAAGTTGATAACATTGGGGTGAAATTTGACTCCAAACTGACCATGAAGAACCACGTTGTAAATCTTGCAAACAAGGCAGCTAGGAAGCATACAGCAATTCGCCGTATCTCACATCTGCTTGACAGTAAGGGTTAAAAGATTTTGTATAAGGCACAAGTATGCTCACACTTTAAGTATGCTCCACTTTCTTGGTTTGCCTGTCCCCCCCTCTCATCTGCGACTGCTTGACTGAGTAGAGGATAGAGCAAGACGTCTCATCTCTCGCCTGGGTCAATCCTGGAGAGATCTGTCATTTCAGCAGAGCCTTCAACAAAGGAGGGATGTGGGTGGCCATACTGTTATGCACAAGGCCAATACTGTCAAAGTACCACACATGGATCCAGTTTGAGGACAGCGTGAAGCAAGCTTTTATGCCACAAGAGGGCAGAAAGCAGCAACTTCACTCTGGCTGCACCCTTCTCCAGAACATCACTTCATCTGAGATAATTTATCCCCAGGATGACTCGAGTCTGGAACACATTCGTACATCATTATGATGTCAGCGAGATAAAAGTCAGTTGATCAAATGAAAATGCTGGCCCACAGATGGCTCCAACTTAATCCTGTTCTCTACTTGTACGTTTCATAACGATAAAAATGCTTTCAAATGAGCTGATGTAGGTAACAGCTCTCAGTTAATAAATAAAGTTAAGAATCTTTAACCTGTAAATAGCTTGTCAATAATGCTAGGGATCCTTAACCTAACCTTGTCAAACTCTGTGTAAAGAGAGAGAGAGAGAGAGAGAGAGAGAGAGAGAGAGAGAGAGAGAGAGAGAGAGAGAGAGAGAGAGAGAGAGAGAGAGAGAGAGAGACAGACAGACAGACAGACAGACAGAGACAGACAGAGACAGACAGACAGACAGACAGACAGACAGACAGAGATAGAAAAGTACACGGGAGTACATGGGGAAGACAGAAAGTTCACCTCTTTCAAGATTCTGTTAATGAGAGTAGTGGTAGCAGGACGTGTGTCTGAACTGCAATACCACGACGTGTGTCTGAACTGCAGTAGCAGGACGTGTGTCTGAACTGCAATACCACGACGTGTGTCTGACTGCAGTAGCAGGACGTGTGTCTGAACTGCAATACCACGACGTGTGTCTGGACTGCAGTAGCAGGACGTGTGTCTGAACTGCAATACCACGACGTGTGTCTGGACTGCAGTAGCAGGACGTGTGACTGGACTGCAATAGAGGACGTGTGTCTGGACTGCAGTAGCAGGACGTGTGTCTGAACTGCAGTACAGGACGTGTGTCTGAACTGCAGTAGCAGGACGTGTGTCTGGACTGCAGTAGCAGGACGTGTGACTGGAACTGCAGAACAGGACGTGTGTCTGGAACTGCAGTAGGAGGACGTGTGTCTGGAACTGCAGTAGCAGGACGTGTGTCTGAGACTGCAGTAGGAGGACGTGTGTACTGGACTGCAGTAGCAGGACGTGTGTCTGGACTGCAGTAGCAGGACGTGTGACTGGACTGCAGTAGCAGGACGTGTGTCTGGACTGCAGTAGGAGGACGTGTGTCTGAACTGCAGTAGCAGGACGTGTGTCTGGACTGCAGTAGGAGGACGTGTGTCTGGACTGCAGTAGCAGGACGTGTGTCTGAACTGCAATACCACGACGTGTGTCTGGACTGCAGTAGCAGGACGTGTGTCTGAACTGCAGTAGCAGGACGTGTGTCTGGACTGCAGTAGCAGGACGTGTGACTGGACTGCAGTAGCAGGACGTGTGTCTGGACTGCAGTAGGAGGACGTGTGTCTGGACTGCAGTAGCAGGACGTGTGTCTGGACTGCAGTAGCAGGACGTGTGTCTGGACTGCAGTAGCAAGACGTGTGTCTGGACTGCAGTAGCAGGACGTGTGTCTGGACTGCAGTAACAGGACGTGTGTCTGGACTGCAGTAGCAGGACGTGTGTCTGAACTGCAATACCACGACGTGTGTCTGGACTGCAGTAGCAGGACGTGTGTCTGAACTGCAATACCACGACGTGTGTCTGGACTGCAGTAGCAGGACGTGTGTCTGGACTGCAGTAGCAGGACGTGTGTCTGGACTGCAGTAGCAGGACGTGTGTGTGGACTGCAGTAGCAGGACGTGTGTGTGGACTGCAGTAGCAGGACGTGTGTCTGAAGTGCAGTACCACGACGTGTATCTGGACTGCAGTAGCAGGACGTGTGTCTGGACTGCAGTAGCAGGACGTGTCTGGACTGCAGTAGCAGGACGTGTGTCTGAACTGCAATACCACGACGTGTGTCTGGACTGCAGTAGCAGGACGTGTGTCTGGACTGCAGTAACAGGACGTGTGACAGGACTGCAGTAGCAGGACGTGCGTCTGGACTGCAGTAACAGGACTTGTGTCTGGACTACAGTAGCAGGACGTGTGTCTGGACTGCAGTAGCAGGACGTGTGTCTGGACTGCAGTAGCAGGACGTGTGTCTGGACTGCAGTAACAGGACAACTTGTGTCTGGGCTGCAGTAGCAGGACGTGTGTCTGGACTGCAGTAGCAGGACGTGTGTCTGGACTGCAGTAGCAGGACGTGTGTCTGGACTGCAGTAACAGGACGTGTGTTTGGACTGCAGTAACAGGACGTGTGTCTGGACTGCAGTAACAGGACGTGTGTCTGGACTGCAGTAACAGGACGTGTGACTGGACTGCAGCACAGGACGTGTGCTGGACTGCAGCACAGGACGTGTGTACTGGACTGCAGTAGCAGGACGTGTGTCTGGACTGCAGTAACAGGACGTGTGTCTGGACTGCAGTAACAGGACCTGTGTCTGGACTGCAGTAACAGGACGTGTGACTGGACTGCAGTAACAGGACGTGCCTGGACTGCGGTAACAGGGCGTGTGACTGGACTGCAGTAGCAGGACGTGTTGGACTGCAGTAACAGGACGTGTGTCTGGACTGCAGTAACAGGACGTGTGACTGGACTGCAGTAACAGGATGTGTGTCTGGACTGCAGTAACAGGACGTGTGACTGGACTGCAATAATAGGAAGTGTGTCTGGACTGCAGTAGTAGGACGTGTATCCGGACTGCAGTAGCAGGACGTGTGTCTGGACTGCAGTAACAGGATGTGTCTGGACTGCAGCAGCAAGACGTATGTCTGGACTGCAGATTCAGGACTTGTGTCTGGACTGCAGCAACAGGAAGTGTACCTGGACTACAGTCGTCATTATCTCTCTCTATCACTGGAACGAGAGACTTTCTGCTTTGGTATCCTTGGTTACCATTATGAGTTCACAATTTGACTCCTTTAAGATTGTGCGTTAATAGTTTTCTTTCTGAGAATACTGAGTATAATTTTCGTTTTTCAAACAGAAATTTACGAATCATTATGAGAAAGGAACTAGCAAACGAGCATGATGAAATTAGAATAGTGCAGATAGGAGCTAATATCCATTATGCATCATACTGAAATGTGTCAAGTAACAAGGTCAGTAGATTGCAATATGCTGTTAATGATAGAAAAAAGCTAGGCTATAAGTATCTTCGGGCAGTACTGTTGTTACTGGTAGCCTAAGGTTAGGCTGTAGGTATATCTGGCAGTACGGTTTGTATAGAAATGTCAGTGACATCAAATGCAAAGTGTGTGGACAGAGACAGGACTATACACTGGAGCATTATATCTAGAATGTCCAAATATCCAACCTTTACAGAGACACCTCCATGCAAACCTAACACGATATGACAAAATACTCACAGTTAATGATAATATATCTGAAGTCTTAAGGGTTGTATCCACATTTTGCATCGACTAGAAATACAGGCTTTGTGGAGGTTGCAACTTACCAATTACCGATGTTGTTTTAGTGGGTTGCAAGTAATAATTTTTTGAGAGTATATTCCTTACTGTAGTTTGTGCAACTTAAGGAAGAAATTATAAAAACAAATTAGTGGTTATTAGATATCATTTTTTTGAGAATGGATTTCTTTCTGCACTTTGTACAACAACTATATAAAATAACTGTAATATACGAAATGACTAATACTTCTTCTTAGTGATGCAACAATGCTCACTTTGTCTAACAAAAAAAAAAATTTCCCTACTCCGCTCAGGATGAGCAGCGGCTGCTAAGGAACTAGTCGCTCAGGCGGTACAACAAACTAAAAAAATAAAACTATTTTTTCTAAAGTGTACATTTTAATCTCAGCAACCTCCGATTGCTGAGATTAAATCTCCAGCCACCACTTGGTGGAATCATTGGCCTTCTGACGGGAAATAATACAGGACCCAGAAAGCTGACTTTCAACCACAAACCAATTGTTAATTATTGTGCCTAACTTAACATTATTCCTATAAATCTCGTGTGAGGAATCTGCAACAATGTATATAATTTTGTGATATTTGTTTATTAACAGTTAGGCGAGAAATATCTTCTTGGGTAGTTGCCTTTGCAAATAACTTAAATATGGGATTACAGATGACATGCTTCACGGGGAGTACTTAGAACGTAATGTCTAGTGAATACAGCTTCCGAGGATGGTTTAAAGTGGCGCTCTTGTCTTGAATGATACACCTGAAGTGGGTTATAGGATTTAATATCATTGCGTGCTGTTGTTTAACATTTGGTTTTGTTTACTTCTAGACATTCAGTAAGAATTGTGGTGACAGTGTCTGGCAGCGTTACCAGGGGAAGTTTGAGAAGCAGGGGGAGGGAGGGAAGGAGAGAAGTACGAGGAAACGAAGGATGAGGAAGGGAAAGAGGGCGTGATGGATGGATGATGATGATGATGATGATGATGATGATGATGATGATGATGATGATGATGATGATGATGATGATGATGATGATGATGATGATGATGATGATGATGATGATGATGATGATGATGATGATGATGATGATGAGTAGAGGAGGAGAAGAAGGAAAAGGAGGAGGATGTCGGGGGACAGAAGAAGAAGAGAGGAATGAAGGAGGGAGAGAATGGCAGAATAGAAGTGAAGGAGGGGGAGAGGGAAGGAGCAGGTCGCCACCAGTACTTCGGTAATGTCACACATTCCGCTACTCACCCCCACATCCTTACCGCTACCCATCTCCTGTAATCAATTCTCCCCCCCCCCCCAGCCACCTCTCCTCAACCCACCCACATATGAGTCTATACCGCTTGCTGGTTTATGCATTCTAATTCTCAGGGAGTGCGGAATAGGTGGCCAAGAAAAGCAATAACGAGTACATTGTGGCCGGAGTACGATCGTGGGTCCCCGGCGTACGTAGCAGCCCCATAGCGTGACTCGCTGGCCACGGCTGTTATTTTTCCGCAAATACGGCGTGTAAAGAGCGCTTCACGGTTTCTGATTCTATATTTCGCGCCGCGAATGAGGGTATTTGTCGCGTATTTACACGGCAGAATGTCTAGGGGTGAAGGACTAGAGACGAGTAAAAGGCCAGCCAGTAAATGGGTAACGCGAGCTTAGGATTTAGGATGCGACTACAGAAATGGTAGTGATAATTATGACTTAAGAGGTACGGTTTAAGAGGTACGGTCGAGTGTCAACCCTTTGGTGGTGTTGAGTCGACCATTTGTGGTAGTGTGTCGACAGCTGTGGTGCTATGAGGCGACTTTTAGCAGTGCTGGGTCGATGTCTTGTGCAGTGTGTCGACGTCTTTAAGTGTTGCGTAGACGACTTGTAGTGCTGTGTCGACGACTTGTAGTGCTGTGTCGACGACTTGTAGTGCTGTGTAGACAACTTGTGCTGTGTCGACGACTCGAAGTGCTGTGTAGACGGCTTGTGGTGCTGTGTCGACGTCGTTAAGTGCTGTGTCGACGTGTTGTAGTGTTGTGTAGACGTCCTGTGGTGTTTTGTCGATGTGTTGTAGTACTGTGTCGACGTGTTGTGGTGATGTATCGACGTTTTGTAGTATTGCGTCTACATTGTCTGTGGTGTTTCGACATCTCGTAGTGTTGTTTCAAGGTCGTGTTGTGTTGTATCGACATCTTGAAGTGTGTCGACGTCTTGTGTGAGTCGACATTTTGCAGTGTTGTGTAGTCGTCTTGCAGTGTTGGACTGACGGCTTGATGTGTGTCGACATCTTGTAGTGTTGTGAAGACGTCTTTAGTGTTGTGTCTACTTTTTGTAGTGTCAAGGTCTCCTAATGTTGTGTTGACATCTTATAATGTTGCGTTGCATCGACGTTTAGTAGAGTTGTGTCAACGCCATGTGGTTTGTCGACATCTTATGGCGTGTCGACGTCTTCAGGTGCAGGAGGAATGTCTCACTGGATTGTGTCGACGCTCCGTCCTATGCCGACGTCTACGCTACACTGCTTTCTTAAATGCATTGTTGGCGTCTTGTAGTGCAGTGTTGATGACGCCCTGTGCCGAAATCCTGTAATGTTGCGTCGACGCCAGCAGGTGTGAGAGCAACGTCTTACAACGTTGCTGGGCTGACGTGTTTACGTCCACTTATCAACACCCGGCCGCTATTAACCTTCATAACTCACCTGACTTTTAATTTCCTAATCAATAATTCTCATGCCAGGTGAGTGGAGTCACTCCTATTGCGTCACTCTTCTCTTATCACTTAAATCTTCCGAATTTTACGTATCTTAGGTATTCTCTCTCATTTTTGTTCTCGTTCACTCTCCCCGATGACCCCAGACTTCCCCAGTGTGTCTCCAAGAGGCCGACTACTTTGAGAGCTACCCTACCATTCTTTGGGGAGACATGCGTTAGGCACCACAATCCTGCCATTGCTAGGGAGGCCCTAGCAAAGCTAGGGTAGGTTTCTGTTACTTTACGGTGCCTTCCTCTAAGGCTACGGTTCCTTCCTCTGATGTTACAGTGCCTGCCTCTGAAGCTACAGTGCATGCGGAGGCATGCACAGTAACTTCAGTTTTTCCTGAAGCACGGTACATTTTTATGAACGTACGGTAGTTTCCTCAGAAACTACGATAGTCTCCTCTGTTGCTACAGAAGGCTCGTCTGAAGCTACGGTGGGTTCCTCTGAAGCTGCGGTAGCTTCAGAACCTACCATTCTGTTAATGATCTATTAATGCTACAACAGGTTTTCTTTGAAGCTACAGCAGGTTTTAATAATGCTAAAGCAAGTTTCTCTTAAGCTACGGTAGGTCCCGCTGAAGCTGCTACCCACATCTGAGTAATATTAACCCGCCTTCAAGGACAAAAGAAATTATGGATGTTGTTCTCCATAATAACTTACTCCAAACCATCAATTACTTGGAATCTTAAACTAGCTTCTATTTAACTAGTCGTGTACAACCATCCATTACGCTGGGTAGCCCTGTCAACTAGCCATCAATGAGGTAACAATTACCCTGGACGTGTGATCTACTGCTCCAACTAACGACTGGTCGCTTGGAGAGCATCCCCAAGTTGTTTCTGGCCAATGCAAAGCCTAGTTGGTCTCTTCAAGGTGTAATTACCTGAGTAGTAACTTGTCACTCCTGACGTATATTTCTTGGCCAAGTGTATGTAATTTAGCGTGGCATACGCACGGGTTTGGTTCATTACATTTGTAAAATGTAAAATGGGAGTAACAACCAACTTTGGAAGTATCCCGCTGTGGTAAATACCACTGCCTCTTACTTACACACGACTTTTCTCATTAACTGCGATTTCAATATTCAATCTCAAATTTTCTATATTCACTTCCCACTTTGTATATTCCAACTTATATATATATATATATTTATTATATTTATATTATATATTTATTATATATAAATTATATATATATATATATTACTATATTATATATATATATATATATATATATATATATATATATTATATATATATATATATATATATATATATATATATATATATATATATTTATACTATATGCAATAAGATCACAGTAAACACTACTACGACAACTTCTATTACAACTAACCCATCTCTTTGAGAAGGACCTACTTCCACTGGGGAATCCTGCCTACCAGTGACTATGCCCTCCTCTGCTACATCTGACGTTACTATATAAGCGCCAGGTTCCTTGCTTCTGCTTCAGAATCTCCACGACTACGGTGCTCTTCGCACCTACTTCAAGGTTGAGGGACTGATTACCTCATCTTCTGTATATAGTCCTTCTGTCTTCAAGTTTTGTCCTTGAATTTGTATTGATAAAGCCACTGGATGGCGAAACGTCTACAATAAAGATACCAAGATGTTGCACATGTGTCTTAATTTCATGATATAAGATTAGAAACATCGAACACAGAATCTGTTTGGCTACTGTTTCTCGAGGGACGTGACAAATTAATTTTGGGTGTGATTTATAGGCCCCCAAACCTTGATAGGGAGTGCAGTAAGCTGTTATGGGACGAAATTCATAAGGTATCTAGATATGAAAATGTTGTGATAATGGGAGATTTTAACTTTAGACAAACTGATTGGAACAATATGACAGGAAATCTTGAGTCTAGTGACTTTCTTGATACGGTTCAGGATTGCTTTTTAGAACAGGTTGTGACAGAACCAACTAGAGGAAACAATCTGTTTGATTTGGTTCTTGTCAACAAAGATTCCTTTTAACAATCTTGAGGTTAATGATGAGCTTGGGGAAAGTAATCACAAATTACTTAGTTTCAATATATCATGGAATTACCCAGATTACTGCAATCAAATCTCTGTCCCAGATTTTCGCTTGGCCGACTTCATGGGACTGAAAAATTACCTGGATGGGCTAAATTGGGATGTGTTGACTATGGGTCAGGTAGGTGATCTTGGTTGCCAATATGACGTTTTTCAGAGCATAGTTCTAGCTGCCCAGACAACTTATGTTACGAGTAGGGAAATTAGATCTAACAAAAATGATTCCAAATGGATGAACGATAGATTAAAACATCTCATTGGTCAAAAGAGAGGCATGTATAGGCGTATCAAAAGAGGGGATGGGCAGTTAAGAAATCAATATATTCAATTGAAAGAGAAATAAAGAAATGAATAAGAAAAGAAAAAAGGGATTATGAGGCTAAGGTCAAAGACTAACCGAAAAGGGTTCTTTCAGGTATACAGAAGTAAGATTAGGGACAAGATTGGCTCACTTAAGAGTAACTCTGGTTAGATCACTAACAGTGATAAGGATATGTGTGAAATTCTCAATTCCTACTTCCTCTCAGTTTTCACTCAGGAAAATACTAGCGACATTCCTGAAATAATAGATTATGTAGAACAGGACGATAATAAACTATGCACGATTGCGCTAACTAGTGACATGGTCCTCAGACAAATAGAGAAACTAAAACCTAACAAATCCCCAGGTCCTGATGAACTGTTTGCAAGGGTGTTAAGGGAATGCAAAGAGGAACTTAGCATACCTTTGGCTAATCTTTTTAACATGTCACTACAAACTGGCATAGTGCCTGATAAGTGGAAAAAGGCAAATGTAATACCTATTTACAAGGCAGGTGACAGGTCCTTGGCTTCGAACTATAGACCAACAAGTCTTACCTCCATAGTGGGAAAATTTATGGAATCAATAATTGCCGAAGCAATTCGTAGCCATCTTGATAGGCACAGATTGATTAATGAATCTTAACACGGTTTTACAAAGGGGGGTTCCTGTCTTACGAATTTACTAACTTTCTTCACTAAGGTGTTTGAGGAGGTAGATCATGGTAATGAATATGGTATTGTGTATATGGACTTCAGTAAGGCTTTCGATAAAGTTCCTCACCAGAGGCTATTGAGGATACTTAAGGCACACGGAACAGGAGAAATTTTTTCCTGGGTAGAGGCATGGCTGGCAAATAGGCAGCAGAGAGTTTTCATAAATGGGGAGAAATCAAAATGGGGGCACGTCACAAGCGGTGTTCCTCAGGGGTCAGTGTTGGGCCCGTTGTTGTTCACAATTTACATAAATGACATAGATGAGGGAATAAATAGCGACATAAGCAAATTTGCTGATGACACCAAAATAGGTCGTCCAATTCATTCTAATGATGACACTAGAGCACTCCAGGATGGTTTGAATAGACTGATACAATGGTCGGAGAAGTGGCAGATGCAGTTTAATATTGACAAATGCCAAGTTCTAAATGTTGGACAGGTATATAACCATGCCACATATAAACTAAATAATGTAGATCTTAATACTACTGATTGCGAAAAGGATTTAGGAGTTCTGGGTAGCAATAATCTAAAACCAAGACAACAGTGCATTAGTGTTCGCAATAAAGCTAACAGAATTCTTGGCTTAATATCTAGAAGTATAAATAATAGAAGTCCTCAGGTTGTTCTTCAACTCTATATATCCTTGGCTAGGCCTCATTTAGTCTATGCTGCTCAGTTCTGGTCACCGTATTACAGAATGGATATAAATGCTATGGAAAACGTACAGAGGAGGATGACAAAGATGATCCCATGTATCAGAAAGCTTCCCTATGAGGATAGACTGAGGGTCCTGAATCTGCACTCTCTCGAAAGGCGTAGAATTAGGGGGGATATGATCGAGATGTATAAATGGAAAACAGGAATAAATAAAGGGGATGTAAATAGCGTGCTGAAAATTTTCAGCCAAGACAGGACTCGCAGCAATGGTTTCAAGTTGGAAAAATTCAGATTCAGGAAGGATATAGGAAAGCACTGGTTTGGTAATAGAGTTGTGGATGAGTGGAACAAACTCGCGAGTACAGTTATTCAGGCTAAAACGTTGTGTAGTTTTAAAAATAGGCTAGATAAATACATGAGTGGGTGTGGGTGTGGGTGTGGGTGTGGGTGTGGGTGTGGGTGTGGGTGTGGGTGTGGGTGTGGGTGGGTGTGAGTTCTACCTGACTAGCATGTGCTGCTGGGTCTGGTGCCGTGCTCCTTCCTTGAGTGGAGGTGGCCAGACTGGGTGGGTCATTGGGCTAATCTCGGGTGGGTGGGTCATTGGGCTACTCCGGGGGGGAAGGACATGGACCTGCTCCGCAGTGTTCCTTTCTTTTCTTATGATGTTGTGTTGTGTGGTGGTGTGTGTTTTAGTTACCGTTTTGTCCTAGGCACATGTCGGTTAGACACTAGGCCTGTTGTATATGTACTCACCTAATTGTGGTTGCAGGGGTCGAGACTCAGCTCCTGTGTGTGTGTGTGTGTGTGTGTGTGTGTGTGTGTGTGTGTGTGTGTGTGTGTGTGTGTGTGTGTGTGTGTGTGTGTGTGTGTGTGTGTGTGTGTGTGTATGTGTGTGTTGTGTGTGTGTGTGTGTGTGTGTGCGTGTGTGTGTATGTGTGTGTGTGTGTATGTGTGTGTATGTGTGTGCATGTGTGTGCATGTGTGTGTGTGTATATGTGTACACATACACAATGGAACCTGTGTTGGAACAAACAGTAATCTGAACAATTTTGTTTAGAAAAAAAAAGGACTTGGTCTTTTGAACATTTTTCTGGAGTCCGAACCTGTTGACTTCTTGAAATTTAATTGTAAAAAAACATTACAGGACATCCCTATTTCAAAAGTGCTTTGTAGTGACCCCAAACACTGACCTAACACTCCGAGACTTTTAGAAGAGTCAGCTCAACATCCTCCAGTGTGTGAAGCTGATAATTAAAGCCTGGGGAAATACTTTTTCGGACATCGAACTTTTCGGGGCTCAAACACTGCCTAGGAACCAATTAAGTTCAGACACCGGGGTTCCACTGTATATTATTAATGTATTAATGCAACAATGGAAACAAGTTGTTTTTAAGCAAAGAACAATACCATGACTGCCGAGACTCGCACCCAAGACTCCAGGTTTGGTTCCAAGAAGCCAGCCAGACTTCTGGACGCTCTTGGCCTTCCTACTACTGTAATAGTTAATGTTAGGCATCCATTGACAACACTAGACACGTTTCCTCCTAACGCCTGCCACATTCCAGGAAAGGTAAGCTAAGAGATAAATTTCATTCTAGTCCCATTTTGGATACCAACCTCGCGAGTTGTACTCATACGTACTCATACATCCAGCTTCCCTGTAGGCATTTCCTCCCTGGGGTCGCAGTACTGAGTCTTTGGAAAAAAAAAAGCTGGTTGCTTTGGGATCCTTTGTTCTCTTAACAAGTTTATCACCCAACTGTTACAGGAACCTTTGTGCTCACCTCCCACATAATACATATAACCTGTTTACGTCACTGTGTTTTCATCTTGCTCATTTTATTGTCATGTTACTCATTTAAAGTTGAGTTATGTATCATAATCTAGACGTAACAGAATATTGTCTCGGTAACAGGAAGCTGCAAACGTTTAGTTTTCTTACGTTGCGGAAGCTCCTCATCTAAGGAACTTACATTCCACCTTGGACAAAACCCGTCGATTTCTTAGAGGCTGATTGAACCTTTAGAGCTTCCAAAAGAATGTAATAATAATAATAATAATAATAATAATAATAATAATAATAATAATAATAATAATAATAATGAATAAAATAATTAATAATAATAACAATAAGATAATATAATAATAAATAATAATAATAATAATAATAATAATAATAATATAATAATAATATAATAACGGAGTGTACCTCTAACATACCGTAGGTGCTGGAGTGTCTGTTATACAGCTTCCTGGCTAGGTTCTCATTACTCTCATCCGTCTTCATCACCTGTATAATTTAGCGAAAAATGGTGTGTGTGTGTGTGTGTGTGTGTGTGTGTGTGTGTGTGTGTGTGTGTGTGTGTGTGTGTGTGTGTACTCACTAGTTGTGGTTGCAGGGGTCGAGTCTTAGATCTTGGCCTTGCCTCTTCACTGGTCGCTTCTGGGTCATTCTTCCTGCTCCATGAGCTGTGTCATACCTCTTCTTAAAGTTATGTATGGTTCCTGCCTCCACTACATCACTTCCCAACTATTGCACTTCCTGGAAGCACACAGCTGGTTGATGTGTGCTTCCTTAGACGTGCTCGGTGTTATACTCACCCCAAGATCTTTCTCCTTGAGCGAGGTTTGCAGTCTTTGGCCCAATCTTCATGACTTTGCATTTGTCGGGGTTAAATTCGAGAAGCCAGTTGCTGGACCACGTGTCCAGCCTGTCCAGGTCTCTTTGAAGTCCTGCCTGGTCCTCATCTGATTTAATTATCCTCATTAACTTCACATCATCTGCGAACAATGACACTTCTGAGTCTATCCCTTCCGTCATGTCATTCATATATACCAAGAATAGCACTGGTCCTAGGACTGACCCCTGTGGGACCCCGCTCGTCACAGGTGCCCAAGGTGATACCTCATCACGTACCATGACTCACTGTTGCCTCCCTGTTATACGCGCCTGATCCTCTAGCTTCTGCACTAATATCTAGTGAAGAACTGTATCGAAGGCCTTCTTGCAGTCCAAGAAAATGCAATCAACCCACCCCCCTCTCTCTCGTGTCTTACTTCTGTTACTTTATCATAAAACTTCAGAACGGGTGTGACACAGGATTTTCCTTCCATGAATCCTTGCTGGTTGTCGTTTATAATCTTGTTCCGTTCCAGGTATTCCACCACTTTCCTTCTGATAATCTTCTCCATGACTTTGCATACTATACAGGTCAGTGACACTGGTCTGCAGTTTAGTGCCTCTTTTCTGTCTCCTTTCTTAAAAATGAGAACTACCTTTGCTGTCTTTCATACCTCAGGTAGTTGCCCAGTGTCAAGCAATGTGTGAAAATTGTGGTTAGTGGCTCACACAGCATTTCTGCTCCCCTCTAAGGACCCACGGGGAGATGTTGTCCAGTCCCATTGCCTTTCAGGTATCGATTTCTCTAGTAGCTTCGTCACCTCCTCCTCAGTTAAGTGTATGTCATCCAACATTTGTTGGATGACATACACATACACTGTCTTCCCAAAGGCCTTCCTGTATCCACTGTAAATACTTCCTTAAATCTCCTGTTGAGCTCGTCACATACCTCTTGATCGTTTCTTGTGAGTTCCCCACATTCTTTCCTCAAGCCTGATCACCTGGTCTTTGACTGTTGTCTTCCTCCTGATGTGGCTATACAGCAGTTTCGGGTCAGACCTGACTTTCGATGCTATGTTTTTTTTCGTACTGTCACTGGGCCTCCCTCTTTATCTGTGCATACTCGTTTCTGGCTCCACGACTATCTCCTTATTTTCTGCGTCCTTTGCCTTCTGTACTTTTCCATTCTCTGGTGCACTTAGTTTTTGCCTCCCTACACCTCAGGTAAACCAATAACTCTTTTTCGTCTTCTCATTATTTCTGTTGCCCTTGAAAAAAAACCTTTCCTCTGCCTCCTTGCATTTTGATGTTACATAATACAACATTTCGTTTACTGAATTTCCTACCAGTTTTCTGTCCCACCGAACCTCCTGCAGGAAGTTCCTCATACTTGTGTAGTCCCCCCTTTTGTAGCTTCGCTTTTCCCATTCAACTCCAGTTACCCTCTCCACTTGTAACTCTGCTATATAATCAAAACTCAGAACCATGTGGTCACTAGCTCTAAGGAGCCTCTCATATGTGATGTCCTCAATGTCTGAACTTCTCAGGGTGAACACATGGTCCAGTCTTGCTGGTTTTTCCTCCTCTCTCTCTCCCTGGTAATGTCCCTGACATGTTGATGCATGAGGTTTTCCAGTACCACACCCATCATCTTGGCTCTCCCTGTTTCGGGACCCCCATGTGGTCGTGTGTGTGTGTGTGTGTGTATGTATGTATGTGTAGTTACTAGTTGTCAAAGGCACATGTCGATAGACAATTAGCCTGTTGTATGTTTGTGTGAGGGATGTGGGGTGTGTGTGGGTACTCACTTATTTGTGGCTGCATGCGTCGATTCATAGCTCATGGCCCCGCCTCTTCACTGATTGCTACTAGGTCCTCTCTCTCCCAGCTCCATGAGCATTATCAAACCTCGTCTTAAAATTATGTATGGTTCCTGCCACCACTACGTCACTTTCTAGGCTATTCCACTTCCTGACAACTCCATGACTGAAGAAATATTTCCTAACATCCCTTTGACTCATCTGAGTCTTCAACCTCCAATTCTTACCCCTTGTTCCTGTGTCCCATCTCTGTAACATCCTGTCTTTGTCCACCATGTCAATTCCTCGCAGTATTTTATATGTCATTATCATGTCTTCCCTGACCCTCCTGTCCCCCAGTGTCGTCAGACCGATTTCCCTTACCCTTTCTTCATAGGACAATCCCCATAGCTCTGCAATTAGACTTGTTGCAATCCTTTGCACGTTCTCTAATTTCTTGACTTGCTTAACCAGGTGTGGATTCCAAACTGGTGTTGCTTACTAAAATATGGGCCTGATGTATATGGTGTACAGAGTTGTGAACGATTCCTTACTGAGGTATCGGAGCGCTATTCTTAGGTTTGCTAAACGCCCGTATGCTGCAGAAGTTATCTGATTTATATGCGCCTCAGGAGATGTTCCCGGTGTTATACTCACCCCAAGATCTTTTTCTTGAGTGAGGTTTGCACTCTTTGGCCACCTAGACTGTATGCCGTCTGTGGTATTCTTTGCCCTTCCCAGATCTTCATGACTTTGCACTTTGTGGGGTTGAACTCCAAGAGCCAGTTGCTGGACGTAGCCTGCAGCCTATCCAGATCCCTTTGTAATTTTGCCTGGTCTTCATTCGATTGAATTTGTCTTATCTACAAATAGGGACACCTTGGAGTCTATTCTTTCCGTCATGTCGTTCACAAATACCAGAAACAGCACCGGTCCTAGGACTCACACCTGTGGAAACCCGCTCGTTAAAGGTGCTTACTCTGACTGACACCTCGCCACGTACCATGACTCGCTGTCTTCCTGACAGGAATTCCTTGATACATTGCAGTGCCTTCCCTGTTATCCCTGCCTGGTCCTCTAGCTTTTCACTAATCTTCTGTGTGGAAGTGTGTCAACGCCTTTTGTGAGTATGTGTGTTCTACTAGTGTACTCACCTAGCTGAGGTTGCAGGGGTCGAGTCCAAGCTCCTGGCCCCGCCTCTTCACTGGTCGCTACTAGGTCACTCTCCCTGAACCATGAGCTTTATCGTACCTCTGCTTAAAGCTATGTATGGATCCTGCCTCCACTACATCGCTTCCCAAACTATTCCACTTCCTGACTCTCTGTGGCTGAAGAATACTTCCTAACATCCCTTTGATTCATCTGTGTCTTCAGCTTCCAACTGTGTCCCCGTGTTGCTGTGTCCAGTCTCTGGAACATCCTGTCTTTGTCCACCTTGTCAATTCCTCTTAGTATTTTGTAAGTCGTTATCATGTCCCCCCTATCTCTCCTGTCCTCCAGTGTCGTCAGGTTGATTTCCCTTAACCTCTCCTCGTAGGACATACCTCTTAGCTCTGGGACTAGTCTTGTTGCAAACCTTTGCACTTTCTCTAGTTTCTTTGCGTACTTGGCTAGGTGTGGGTTCCAAACTGGTGCCGCATACTCCAATATGGGCCTAACGTACACGGTGTACAGGGTCCTGAACGATTCCTTATTAAGATGTCGGAATGCTGTTCTGAGGTTTGCTAAGCGCCCATATGCTGCAGCAGTTATTTGGTTGATGTGCGCTTCAGGAGATGTGCCTGGTGTTATACTCACCCCAAGATCTTTTTCCTTGAGTGAGGTTTGTAGTCTCTGACCCCCTAGACTGTACTCCGTCTGCGGCCTTCTTTGCCCTTCCCCAATCTTCATGACTTTGCACTTGGTGGGATTGAACTCCAGGAGCCAATTGCTGGACCAGGTCTGCAGCCTGTCCAGATCCCTTTGTAGTTCTGCCTGGTCTTCGATCGAGTGAATTCTTCTCATCATCTTCACGTCATCTGCAAACAGGGACACCTCAGAGTCTATTCCTTCCGTCATGTCGTTCACAAATACCAGAAACAGCACTGGTCCTAGGACTGACCCCTGCGGGACCCCGTGGTCACAGATGCCCACTCTGACACCTCGCCACGTACCATGACTCGCTGCTGTCTTCCTGACAAGTATTCCCTGATCCATTGTAGTGCCTTCCCTGTTATCCCTGCTTGGTCCTCCAGTGTGTGTGTGTGTGTGAGTGTGTGTGTGCTGTGATGGGCTGAGAATTGAAACATTATTCTCTTCCTTCCCCCAGTTATGTTTCTCTTTCTCTATCTATCTCTCTCTCTCTCTCTTCCTCTCCCCTTTCCCTTCTTCATCCTTCCTCTCCTCCTCTTTCCCTCCCTCTTCTCTCTTTTGTCTCCTTTATTCTTTTTTCTCTCCTCGCCTTTTTTTACTCTCTCTTTACCTTCTCCTTTCTTTTCCCACATTCTTCTTTTTCTTATAATTCGTCTTCTTCGTCTTCTTTTCCTTCTTCTAATTCTACTTCTCCTCTCTTTCTCTCTAAGAAGCCACATTAAGGAAAAAAAGAACAGCTGGTTAGGAAAGACAATTATTAACATATTCTGACTTAGATTTTTTGACACCGAAGTTCCTGGTTTACGATGCTCCATAATCATCCCGTCAACGGTAGCGCGAGAGATTATTAACAATAGTATTAATTCTGGAGTTTATTGAGGTTAATACTCCTCTGAGATATTAATATTTTGAAGTCTTCTTCCCCGGTTGTATCATGTACGTGTAGGAAAAAATATTATTATTATTATTATTATTATTATTATTATTATTATTATTATAATTATTATTATTATTATTATTATTTATTATTATTACTATTATTATTACTATTATTATTATTATTATTATTATTATTATTATTATTATTATTCTATTATTATTACTATTATTATTATTATTATTATTTTTTATTATTATTATTATTATATTATTATTATTATTATTAATATTATTATTATTATTATTATTATTATTTTTATTATTATTATTATTATTATTATTATTACGTACTGCACGAAAGGGGATACCTGTACGGTTATTGAAGCTTATTATTACGTACTGCACGGAAGGGGATACCTAAACTGCTGATGAATAATAAACTTTATTTCTACGAAGGATTTACAATTTATTCGGAAAAAGGTAATATTATTGACATTGCTTAGAGAAAGTCTCAGGTTATTCAGAGCATTTCCAGCAGCTTTAAAATAAACTTACTACTACTTATAACTTTACTGAAATTTTTCTGCAAGGACAATTTTTTTAGAAGTTTTGTGAAACAACAACATTTGTGGAGACTGTTACGAATGTTGGTCAACACAAAGGCAAACACTGATATAAATTTCAGTATTACTTCTTAGGACATATAATAAACTGAAGGTCAGAGGAATGCATAGCGTCTCGCTCAAAACTCACCTGTGCTGTACTTAAAATTTTAGTAGAGTGAGTAGTACTAATTACCTAAATTTCGATACAAAATACGATGAGATAGTATATGCCTGTCTCATGATGTATGGAAGCTGAAGGAAAGTTGCAACAAGAAGAAAGACAGGGACAGAACTGGATGAAAACAGAAGGATTCAGGATCTGTTTGATATAGTATGTTGCTCTCAAAATCCCATTAAGGTAAGGAGGGGCCTTATAACAGTATCTTTAAAGAGGTTGGCTGATAGGGAACCTTTGGAATCTTTAGGCAGAGAGCCTCAGATTTTAGGGCCTTTTATGCGCATTGAGTTTCTACACAGGCTGAGACGAGCACGGGGGAATATCAAAGAGATTTTTGTGTCTTGTGTTATTCTTTTGAGTTCTGCTCCAGGTATCAAGGAAGAGTTTCAGAATTCATATTTGAATTGACTGTCATTTACATATAGTATGCACAGTAGTATAAATAAATATTATATATAAGTCTTAAACTTTTGAAGATTGAGGGAGTGTGTTGTCTGGCACTAGACTGGATGATCGTTCGTACAGCGTTGTTTATTGAGTTATTATTGGTTTTAGGTGATTTGCTATAGTAGACCTTCAGGCAAAAATACCATAAGTGAGATATGGATAGATTGGATTACATTGTACTACAAAGAAAGTAGTGCTGTTTGAGGTACATAGTAATGTATCTTAAAGAGGATACCTACTGATTTGGAGACTTTGTTGCGTGCTGCATGTGGGTGTTGAATTTCAAGTTACTGTCAAGGTGCACACCAAGAATTTTCCCTCTGTACTGCACGGAAGGGGATACCTGTGCAATTACTGAAACTTATTATTACATATTGCACAGAAGAGGATACCTGTACGGTTTATCAGGTTATTGTTACATACTGCACGGAAGGGGTTACCTGTACAGTTGCTGAGGCTTATTATTACCTACGGCACGAAAGGGGATACCTGTACACTGGGGCTTATTATTACCCGCTGCACGGAAGGGGATACCTATACACTGGGACTTATTATAACCTACTGCACGGAAGGGGATACCTGTACAATGGGGCTTATTATTACCTACTGGACGGAAGGGGATACCTGTACAGTCACTGGGGCTCATTATTACTTACTGCACGGAAGAGGATACCTGTACAGTTACTGAGGTTTATTATTACCTACTGCACGGAAGGGGATACCTGTACACTGGGGCTTATTATTACTCGCTGCACGGAAGGGGATACCTATACACTGAGGCTTATTATTACCTACTGCACGGAAGGGGATACCTGTACAATGGGGCTTATTATTACCTACTGGACGGAAGGGGATACCTGTACAGTCACTGAGGGTTATTATTACATACTGCACGGAAGGGGATACCTGTAAGTCACTGAGGCTCATTATTACTTACTGCACGGAAAGGGATACCTGTACACTGGGGCTTATTATTACCTACTGCAAGGAAGGGGATACCTGTACAGTCACTGGGGCTTATTATTATCTATTGCACGGAAGGGGATACCTGTACACTGGGGCTTATTATTACCTACTGCACGGATGGGGATACCTGTACACTGGGGCTTATTATTACCTACTGCACGGATGGGGATACCTGAACACTGGGGCTTATTATTACCTACTGCACGGATGGGGATACTTGTACACTGGGGCTTATTATTACCTACTGCACGGTTGGGGATACCTGTACACTGGGGCTTATTATTACCTACTGCACGGTTGGGGATACCTGTACACTGGGGCTTATTATTACCTACTGCACGGTTGGGGATACCTGTACACTGGGGCTTATTATTACCTACTGCACGGTTGGGGATACCTGTACACTGGGGCTTATTATTACCTACTGCACGGTTGGGGATACCTGTACACTGGGGCTTATTATTACCTACTGCACGGTTGGGGATACCTGTACAGTCACTAGGGCTTATTATTACCTACTGCACGGTTGGGGATACCTGTACAGTCACTGGGGCTTATTATTACCTACTGCACGGTTGGGGATACCTGTACACTGGGGCTTATTATTACCTACTGCACGGTTGGGGATACCTGTACACTGGGGCTTATTATTACCTACTGCACGGTTGGGGATACCTGTACACTGGGGCTTATTATTACCTACTGCACGGTTGGGGATACCTGTACAGTCACTGGGGCTTATTATTACCTACTGCACGGTTGGGGATACCTGTACAGTCACTGGGGCTTATTATTACCTACTGCACGGTTGGGGATACCTGTACAGTCACTGGGGCTTATTATTACCTACTGCACGGTTGGGGATACCTGTACACTGGGGCTTATTATTACCTACTGCACGGTTGGGGATACCTGTACACTGGGGCTTATTATTACCTACTGCACGGTGGGTACTGTACAGTACAGGCTATTATTACCTACCAGTTGGATACCTGTACGTCGGGGCTTATTATTACCTACTGCACGGTTGGGGATACCTGTACAGTCACTGGGGCTTATTATTACCTACTGCACGGTTGGGGATACCTGTACACTGGGGCTTATTATTACCTACTGCACGGTTGGGGATACCTGTACAGTCACTGGGGCTTACTATTACCTACTGCACGGTTGGGGATACCTGTACAGTCACTGGGGCTTATTATTACCTACTGCACGGTTGGGGATACCTGTACGGTTAATAAGTTTTATTACTTACTGCTGCACGAATGTATTATTGTAAGTGTTGCCAAAAATTTCTGTCTTGTTTTCTCTCCCTGCAGATCTTCCACGATGTAAGGTAAGAACGCTTCTCCTGATCAACTACAGATTTTCCAGGCTGATGTGTCTTAGAGGAAGGTTCCTTTTCTCTTTTTAACTTGGCTTTGTATGTGCCAGTTTGACAAACTTATAAAGAAAAGCTGCGATCTATCAATCTTTTCCTTAAAGGGCAAATTAGGCTAAGTAGCGAATTTACCACTTTAAGTCTCCTTGATTATTATTATAACCAAAAAGAAGCGCTAAGCCACAAGGACTATACAGTAGTCTCCTTGAGAAAAAATCACTTTATATTCACACCGCAACAATTTCAGAAAAATTGAGCTTAATTTAAATGTTTAATTTGACTTTTTTTTTTTTTTTTTACAGTGTTATGCTCAAAATTATCCTCCGACGTAGCAGACTGTCTGGAGTGAGTTTGGTGAAGTGAACTGGTCTCCGTGAGACGACAACAAAACTGACCGCCCCTCCTCCCTAGAACACCATAGCAACGGTGCTCCGAACATCCCAGCTGCTGCAAGAAAATATACCCAACCTTCCCAGCTGTGCCGGGGATCAAACCACGGGTCCTCAGTGTGTTTCTTTAGTTCGATATACTAAATCTCTTCAGCTTCTTCAAGGTGTTGGCTCCTGGTACCTGGACTTCCTGGGAGTATCGAGTTATAGCTCCTGGGACTCTTGAGAGTGTTGAACTGTTCTTTCAAGAGCAGTTACTAGGTCTCTTGTAAGTGTTGAAATACAGAGACCTGGAGATACGTAACATAATGAACACTACTCTCGCATCAGTGGTGATTTAAGGGGATGGGGTTGTGGAATACGGGTAGAGGGAACTGGGGTTGTGGAATACGTGTAGAGGGAACTGGGGTTGTGGAATACGTGTAGAGGGAACTGGGGTTGTGGAATACGTGTAGAGGGAACTGGGGTTAATACGGGTAGAGGGAACTGGGGTTTGGAATACGTGTAGAGGGAACTGGGGTTGTGGAATACGTGTAGAGGGAACTGGGGTTATGGAATATGATGTAGAGGGAACTTGTGAATAGTGTAGAGGGACTGGGGAATACGGGTAGAGGGAACTGGGGTTGTGAATATGTGTAGAAGGAACTGGGGTTTGGAATATTGTAGAGGGAACTGGGGTTTGGAATACGTGTAGAGGGAACTGGGGTTGTGGAATACGTGTAGAGGGAACTGGGGTTATGGAATACGTGTAGAGGGAACTGGGGTTGTGGAATACGTGTAGAGGGAACTGGGGTTATGGAATACGGGTAGAGGGAACTGGGGTTATGGAATACGGGTAGAGGAACTGGGGTTGATCGTGATAGATGGAAACTGGGTTGAATAGGGTGTGGACTGGGTTGGGAAGTGAGGGGGAACTGGGTAGAGGCTGGATTGTGAAAACGGGGAGGGGCTGGGATATGTGTAAGACGGGAAGGGGTGTGGAATTGGGAATAGGGGTTAGGGAATTGGTGGGGAAATCGGTTTGGGTGCAAGCGTGTTGAGAAAGGGATAAGTGGGATGGGTAAGGAATCAGGATTGCAATCTCAGAGGATTGGGGTTGAAGGAATGGTTAGATAACGGGGAATATTCTGGATTATTGAGGAGAAGGGCTTGGGTATAAGTAGAGGGGATGGATACTCTAGCATTAGGTAGAGGGGCTGGAGATTGTGGAATAAGGGGAAAGGGGGGTCAGATATTGAGGTAAAAGAGGTGGGGGTTATGGGACGGGGTAGTAGGGGAATGGGTTTAGAAATATGGATGGATACGCTCGTTATAGTATTAATGCAAGCGGATAAATCCAAGATCTGAGGTAGTAAGGAAGTAATTAGAAGGGGAAATCTTCAGTATCTTGAATCGAAACAAGACATGGCATGGAACGTAAATCGAAAAAAACGTTAAGAATTATTGGTTCATTTATCCGTTGTTCATTCAGGGATGGACGGTAAATCGATAATATGGAATTATTATAATTATAAGGATTTAATGTTTCATTCCTGAATTAATACCATACATGTTATCAGTTAACATATAATTTTTTTTTTCTTCTTCTTAACACTTTTTCAGGTTTTGTTATTTTATGTTTTATGGTTGTTACCAATTATTATGTGGATTGAGGCTACTTAATTTATTTCATTATATATTACTTTTTATTTAAAATATTACTTTTTATTTTTATTTTTAGTTTGCTTGCTGTATATGCTAAGCTCGTTATTATAAGTATTTTATTACTTATTATTCATGGGGACGTTAAAATGTAGTATTCATAGACGCTATAGAAATAAATTATTATGGTTCAAGAAGTAATGGTTACCTCCAGATAAATTGATGAAGAAAAATAACCTTTTATGATAAAAGGGCCCTGCTCCCCTTGTTCGGTTTGTATCAAGTTCATCAAAACTACTATATTATATCACCACACGAGCGCGCAGCCCGTCGACATTGATGCTGTAACAATCACTGAGTTAATTCCTACCGTGACCCAGCAATGGTACTCTGGTAATTGAGGATTGTGACGATCACAGGAGAAAGGCATCTGTGACTTCCTTGAGTACTGGTGGTTTAAGTAGTTATCAATGAGAGACTACACACACAGAAACTACAAGCGCGCGCGCAGCCTCACTGGGTTTGGTTAAACATCACGGTAATTTCGTACTGACCGAGTGGTGCTTGCTAATGAGAATAGAAGAATCAAGAATGAAGGCCAATTCACGTTAAAACCTGTTATTATTAGGTGACCGATTCAAGTAGTTTGTACTATGACAATGCTAGCCTGAGGGAAACCTCATTATACCACACATACAACATTATATGCACACACGTATAATATATATATTATACATATATAACATAACACAATATCACTGGGTTTTAACAACAACTCACGTACATACATGTGACCTAGCACACGACGGGCGTGCAAGCTAGCCAGAATAAAAAAAGAAGAATGCTCAACAGAACTTTCATTTTCACCACATAAACCGTGTTTATTTTTTAATACACGATATGCGAACCTCTTTGTACCTCACGCAATGTTGCTGAGGGTCGGGAACCTCATTCACACCCACACACACACACATATACTCATGCACACACGTACATAAACATCACTCATACACATACACACACACACACTCATGCACACACAACACACACACACGTACACTCGTACATACACACACACACACACACACACACACACACACACACACATATTATATATATACCTACATATATACACATACACACATATGAAGCTGTGAGGCCCAACGGGAAGGAAGGAGGTATGACATACGCTAAGGACACATCAATCTACCAAGCTGAGCCAAGGAGTGAAAGGGAAGAGCAGCTGGGTGCAGGTGGAGAGGGAGATAGGTGAAATGCAGTGGCACGAACATGCCACCAAGACCTACAGGAAAAAATAAGAGAAAAAATAGCAATGTACAGAGAGGAACCAGAGTCACAGAGGGAAAGGCAATGGGAGGAGGAGAGGGCGATGTCAGTGTTTATTCATGGCCTTCAGGAGAGCGAGCAAAGGACACACACTGAAAGACGGCAGGCAGAAAGAAAGGAAATTCAGAACATCACAGAAATAGGTGTAGAGGACATGTCCGAGATTGTAAATTTTCAGAGAATAGGGGGGTATTTGAAGGGGAGAAAACGACTGATTAAGCTGATTTTCAGGACAGAAACAGTGCGAAACAGGATCTTCCTAGACCGAGACAGAACACAAACGGAACGACAGCAGCTGAGGGAGAGGACACAAAAGTGAAAGGAGCTAGGAGGAGAGACAAGGACAGAATGAGCAGACGACAACCAGAGCAGGGCAGAGTAGCAAGAGTAAGCACACACAGAACCATCCCCAGAACCCCACAACCAGTAACGCTATGCCAACACAAACCACAATCCACACCTACAGCTCCCACCCAACAATCAGCTATAGAATTCCACAGTACACTGCCAGGTCCCCCCACACTCACAGAACCCCCAAAATACAGTGTTGGAGGGGTAACTGCAGGTATGGCACACCAACGCTGATGGAATAACAAATAAATGGGAGGAGTGGCACGAAAGAGTCAAAGAGGCATCACTGGACATCATAGCTCTCACAGAAACCAAGCTCACAGGTATGATAACAGATGCCATCTTTCCAACGGGATATCAGATCCTGAGGAAAGACAGAGGGAACAGAGGGGGGTGGAAGAGTGGCACTGCTGGTCAAAATCCGATGGGATTTTGATGAGCTGGAGAGAGGAAACAATGAAGAAGCAAGCGATTACATAGTAGGAACGCTTCAGTCTGGGGGTCCCAAGGTGGTAATTGCAGTGATGTACAACCCACCACAGAACAGCAGGAGGCCAAAGCAAGATTATGATGAGAGTAATACAGCAATGACTGACACACTGGCTGAAGTGGCAAGAAGGGCTCATGCGAGCAGGGCAAAGCTACTGATTATGGGTGACTTCAACCACTAGGAAATTGATTGGGAGAACTTGGAGCCACATGGGGGCCAAGAAACGTCAAGGACTAAGAAAACTTCCTATACCAACACGTAAGTGTCACTACCAGAGTGAGAGGAGAGGATGAACCAGCGAGACTGGACCTAGTATTCACCTTGAGTAGTGCAGATATTGAGGACATCACATATGAAAGACCTATTGGGGCCAGCGATCATGTGGTTTAAAGATTCGAATACACACTAGAGTCACAAGTGGAGGGGGGAGCAGGAAGAGCTGGACAAATGAAGCCAAACTACAAGAAGGGGGACTATGCAGGAATGAAGAACTTCCTGAACGGGGTTCAGTGGGACAGAGAACTGGCAGGGAAGTCAGTAAACGAGATGATGGAATACATGACAGCGATATGCAGAAAGGCTGAGGAGAGGCTTGTACCCAAGGGTAACAGGAAAAATGAAAAAGCCAGGATGAGCCCGTTTTTCGCCCTAAGGTGCAAGGAGGCCAAAACCAAGTGTGCTAGGGAATGGAAGAAGTATAGAAGGCAAAGGACCCAGGAGAATTAGGAGAGCAGTCGTAGAGCCAGAAATGAATATGCACAGGTAAGAGAGGCTCAACAACAATATGAAAATGACAGAGAAGTGAAAGCCAAATCTGACAAGAAATTGTTGTACAGCCACATCAGGAGGAAAACAACAATCAAGGACCAGGTAATCAGGCTAAGGAAGGAAGGAGGAGAGATCACAGGAAACGACCGAGAAGTATGTGAGGAACTCAACATGAGATTCAAAGAAGTGTTCACAGAGGACACAGAAGGGACTCCTGAGAGACGCAGAGGTGGGGTACACCACCAAGTCTTGGACACAATACATACTTCCGAGGAAGAAGGGAAGAGGCTGTTGAGCAAGCTAGTCACCTCAAAGGCGATGAGGCCTGATAATATCTTTCTATGATTCCTGAGAGAGGGTGCAGAAGCGCTATGTGTACCCCTAACAACAATATTCAACTCATCTAACGAAACAGAGAGATTACCTGAGGTATGACAGCAAATGTAGTCCCAATTTTTAAAAAAGGAGACAGACAAGAAGCACTAAACTGCAGACCAGTGTCACTGACATGTACAGTATGCAAAGTCATGGAAAAGATTATCAGGAGAAGAGTGGTGGAACATCTAAAAAGAAATGAGCTTATCAACAACAGTCAACACGGTTTCAGGGACGGAAAATCTTGTGTCACAAACCTACTGGAGTTCTATGACAGGGTGACAGCAGTAAGACTAGAGAGAGAAGGGTGGTAGATTGCATTTTCTTGGACTGTAAGAAGGCGTTCGACAGAGTTACATATAAGAGATTAGTGCAAAAACTGTAGGACCAGGCAAGGATAACAAGGAAGGCACTACAATGGGTCAGGGAATACCTATCAGGAAAACAGCAGCGAGTCATGGTACACGGCGAGGTGTCAGAGTGGGCACCTGTGACGAGTGGGGTTCCACTGGGGTCAGTCCTAGGACCGGTTCTGTTTCTGGTATTTGTGAACGAAATGACGGAAGGAATAGACTCAGAAGTGTCCCTGTTTGCAGATGATGTGAAGTTTATGAGAAGAATTCAATCGGACGAGGACCAGGCAGAATTGCAAAGGGATCTGGACAGGCTGCAGGCCTGGTCTAGCAATTGGCTCCTGGAGTTCAACCCCATCAGGTGCAAAGTCATGAAGATTGGGGAAGGGCAAAGAAGACCTCAGACGGAGTACAGTCTAGGGGGCAAGAGACTACAAACCTCACTCAAGGAAAAAGATTTTGTGGTGAGTATAACACCAGGCACATCTCCTGAAGCGCACATCAACCAAATAACTGCTGCAGCATATGGGCTCCTAGCAAACCTAAGAACAGCATTCTGACATCTTAATAAGGAATCGTTCAGGACCCAGTACACTGTGTATGTTAGGCCCATATTGGAGGATGCGGCACCAGTTTGGAACCCACACCTAGCCAAGTATGTAAAAAAACTAGAGAAAGTGCAAAGGTTTGCAACAAGACTAGTCCTAGAGTAGGGGTATGTCATACGAAGAGAGGTTAAGGGAAATCGACCTGACGACACGGGAGGACAGGAGAGATAGGGGGAACATGATAACGACATAAAATACTGAAATGGGACACAGTAACAAGGGGACACAGTTGGAAGTTGAAGGCGCAGATGACTCACAGGGATGTCAGGAAGTGGAATAGTTTCGGAAGCGATGTAGTGGAGGCAGGATCCATTCATAGCTTTAAGCAGAGGTATGATAAAGCTCATGGTGCAGGGAGAGTGACCCAGTGGCGGCCAATGTAGAGGTAGGGCCAGGAGCTATGAATCGACCCCTGGAGCCAAAACTAGGTGAGTACACACACTGAAACACTCACAATGTAACAAGAGATGACAAGGTTCTGAAAGTAATCATATGCATTGACCTCTATAAAAAATACCCAACGTTGCCTATCAGAGAGCAGCAAAGCTAACAAGTGCAAGTTTCTTACCTTGACACTTCCGGCATAAAATGTTATATTGACTATAAATATAATGCACTTGTTGAATTGCGTCTTGGATATGCCGTCCAGTTTTGACTTCTAAATTACATAAAAGACGAAGATTAACTGGAACAGAGAAGAGCTTTCTGTCTTATAGGAAACAGAGAATACAAAATCTTATGCTTAACGAGTCCATAACTTGAAAGAATGAAATGAAACTACGTGACAGAAGATGCAACATGAGTGTTTACAAAGTTTTCTTTATGCACTATAATTATAGCAGAAAAAATGAATAAACTACCCTCTAAAGTTACCAGTGCGAAAATGTTACACACGCTTAAGAGCCAGCAGGACAATCTCTTTGCAAGTACAGGATTCGATTAGATACTCTGCTGGGGCAAACTAAAGTTAACGGATTCTTCATGTCTGTTCAGTAACTGAATCAGGATAATCTGTTGATAACGAGGCACCCTAGTTAATAATAATAATAATATAATAATAATAATAATAATAATAATAATAATAATAATAATAATAATATAATAATAAAAATAAAAATAAAATAATAATAATAATAATAATAATAATAATAATAATAATAATAATAATAATAATAATAATAATAATAATAGCGGCTGAAGTCAGTGGTCGTGTTAGCCAGAGTAGAGTAAGTGGTACTCAGAGATAGAACCACGGGCACACATATCTCTGTGAGTGGCAGGGGAATAACACAAGCAGTTACGATTGAAAAATTACTAATTATTTGGAGGTGTAGTTGAAGTTTATGCTGCCCATGCATTTCCATCTCTTTTGTAACTTCCATGTCATTTTTCTATATGGTATGGTACACTTTTAATCCCTCTTTTCAGGCGGTGGCCCGGAGGAAGTGGAGGGTGGATACAAAGGCTTTTGATTACTATCCTTGACTCACACATCTATATAAAACACGATGATTCATAAGGAAAATAGAAAAAGATAGTTCTCGGTAGAAGTCCTGGATGTACACCTCCAAGTCTTCAACTGTCTTGACCATGCTCTCTCTCTCTCTTCTCTCTCTCTCTCTCTCTCTCTCTCTCTCTCTCTCTCTCTCTCTCTCTCTCTCTCTCTCTCTCTCTCTCTCTCTCTCTCTCTCTCTCTCTCTCTCTCTCTCTCTCTTTCTCTCTCTCTCTCTCCCTCTCTCATTCTCTCTCTCCTCTCTCTCCCTCCCTCCGTACTTAACATAGTATAGACAAAGGCTGTGAACAGGGCATTATCTGTCTACTCCACATGACCTCAAACAAGCCGGGCAAAGAACAAGTCAAGAGGAATGGTGCTAAGCCTATTATAAGAGATGGAGGAGAGAGAGTACCTGGAGGGTTAGAAATGGAAAGGTGAAGGGCCAAGTGGGTATGAGGCATGGGGAAGAGATTAAGGGAGAATGTGGGGAGGGGAGAGAACTTGTAACAGAGAACGTGTGTGTACTCACCTAGTTGAGGTTGCAGGGGTCGAGTCCGAGTTCCTGGCCCCGCCTCTTCACTGGTCGCTACTAGGTCACTCTCCCTGAACCGTGAGCTTGATCATACCTCTGCTTAAAGCTATGTACGGATCCTGCCTCCACTACATCGCGTGTGTGTGTGTGAACTCACCTAATTGTAGTTGCAGAGGTCGATTCATAGTTCCTGGCCCGGGCTCCTGGCTCCTGGCTCCTGGCTTCTGGCTCCTGGCTCCTGTGTGTGTGTGTGTGTGTGTGTGTGTGTGTGTGTGTGTGTGTGTGTGTGTGTGTGTGTGTGTGTGTGTGTGTGTGTGTGTGTGTGTGTGTGTGTGTGCGTGTGTGTGTGTGTTTATGTGTGCGTGTGTGTGTGTGTGTGTGTGTGTGTGTGCGTGTGTGTGTGTGTTTTATGTGTGCGTGTGTGTGCGTGTGTGTGTGTGTTTATGTGTGCGCGTGTGTGTGTGTGTGTGTGTTTTGTGTGTGTGTGTGTGTGTGTGTGTGTGTGTGTGTGTGTGTGTGTGTGTGTGTGTGTGTGTGTGTGTGTCTGTGTGTACTTATATACTTTTGGCACAAGTGAGAGAGAGAATCTGAACACTTAGTACCATCACTTAACTGCAAAGTAAAAGATTCGCTGTTTCCCTTCCTCGTTTACTCTGTCGTACCTGTCCTTAAAACTGCTTATGGAGGGGATTTTCAGCGCCTCTTCATTAAGATTATTTGTTATCCATGACGAGGCTTCACCTGACGTCAGGTTTGCTCACCTGCGACTCTCACTTCCATCTGTGGATAAAATAGCGTATTGCGCACCAAAACAATGAGAACAAAATCCCAATTTGCATTAGAAACTTTTATTGACACAACCTTTCGCTCTTTGCAGAGTGAAACGTTGACCTAATACATGCTTGTCTTGCTACTTTTGCACTCTCAGCTCTTGGACCAGTCTTGTGTCGCAGGTGTTTCACGTATTATCTCCCAAACTTGTTACCTAAATGTGACTGAAACTCCTCCCAAACGCCGAAACATCAAATAAAATTACGTTATAGGCCATTTTTTCTATAAATGTATTATTTTCAATATTTTAAGAAACTAATATGAAACAATAATAAGAAAATATTAAAACCTTTCGATTTTCTCTAGATTCTTCATTTTCCCTATAATATGTGGGTTGAACATTAAAATGGTATAAAATACCGACAGGTTGTTAGGTAAGACACATATGCAACATATTGTTTCATACTATGGAACAATGCTCTTCTCCAGACTGAGGGACTGACCACCTCAAAACTTTAAGGGTGATGGACTGATTACATCGTCTTCAAGTATCTTCTGCTTCTATCAACTTTTCTGTACTTGACTGAAGAAGCCTACTGTGTAGGCGAAACGTTTCATAATAAAGATACCTAACTGTTGCATATGTGTCTTACCTAACAATATGTGGGTTTCTTAAAGCATGCAACGCTATGTGTGTGTGTGTGTGTGTGTGAGAGAGAGAGAGAGAGAGAGAGAGAGAGGCGAACATTGTCAACGTAACACACTTGGATCCACTTCGAGGACAGCGTGAAGCAAGCTTCCGTACCACAAGACGGGCAGAAAGCAGCAACTTTACTCTGGCTGTATCCTTCTCCAGAACATCACTCCATCTGAGATCATTTATCCCCAGGATGACTCGAGTATGGAACACATTCGTACAGCATTATGATGTCAACGAGATAAAGTTAGTTGGTCAAATGAAAATGCTGGCCCACAGATGGCTCCAACTTCATCCTGTTCCCTACTTGTATGTCTCATAATAATATAAAAATACTTTCAAATGAGCTGATGTAGGTAACAGCTCTCAGCTTGACAATAAAGTTAGGAATCCTTAACTTGTAAATAGCTTGTCAATAAAGCTAGGGATCCTTAACCTAACCTTGTCAAACCCTGTGTAAAAAAAGAAAGAGAGAGATAGGTAGATAGATAGATAGATAGATAGATAGATAGATAGATAGATAGATAGATAGATAGATAGATAGATAGATAGATAGAGAGGGAGAGAGAGAGGGAGAGAGAGAGAGAGAGAGAGAGAGAGAGAGAGAGAGAGAGAGAGAGAGAGAGAGAGAGAGAGAGAGAGAGAGAGAGAGAGAGAGAGAGAGAGAGAGAGAGAAAGAGAGAGAGAGAGAGAAATTCAAATAAAGGAGTGTGGAGGAGGAGGACGGAAGGTGGTGGAAAATTGCATCTAATTTGGTAATCAATGAGGAGGGGAAAATAAAATGGAGGCCAAAAATTTCCTCAGCTAAGGGGAAAATGAAATCACGCGAGCAAGGCTGAGAGAGGGGACCCCTGAGGTCGCGGCTGAGGCCAGGGGTTGCTGCTTTTTCATTTTTTTTTTAGCAACGATCGATACACCAGTACTGTGCTGCTACCCTATTGTATTTGACAGTTATATTTCGGGAACAAAAGCTAGCTGTTTCACTGTCATGACATTTACACAGTGGGGAACAAAAGCTACTTCCCACTCACATGACAGTTACGTAATGGAAGCCCAAGTCAGCTATGTTTCTCAGCCACATTGCATTACACGGGATGCGTTACATACTTAGTATTGAAATCTTTCCGTCTGAGCTGAGAGGCTTCAGTAGGGCGGGCGATAAGAATATCGTCAAAGATGCAATTAATGACTCAGCAGCTACGGCAGCCTCTAAGCTTCGACCATCTCTCAAGACAACCGGTCTGTGCACGGAAGAAATGGAATTTTCATGAAGATATCTTTATCAACAAAGAGCAAGGCAACAAATATTATATATAAAATAGATAAGAAAAAGCGGGGAAGGGGAAGAAATTTAGACAAAAATATACATGAGAATACGTACATTCATCAGGAAGGAACAAGGGAAGATTGGGAGGGAGAAGGAAAGTGGGGAAAGGATAAGGTTAATGAGGGGAGGCTAAGAATAGTGATGGGGATTAGAGGTGATGATGGAGTCTGTAGATAGGAAATGGAAAATGTTTGTCGCGAGTAATGGAAAGAGGCCTACGTCACTGAAGAGGGGCGGAGACTGAGAGTAGGTCTAGGGGATTATCAGCAAAGGGGAAAGAGGGGGGAGGGGGAAAGGATCAGTTGTGGATAAATAGAAGAATGAAGGAGAGTTGCCTAAAATAGTGAGAATTATGTGGATAAACGTGGAAGATCAAGTGCTTAAAAAATAGATGAATAAATGAATACACACACACACAACACACGCACACACACACACACACACACACACACACACACACACACACACACACACACACACACACACACACACACACAACACATACACACACACACACACATACACACACACACACACGCACACACACACACACACACACACACACACACACACACACACACACACACACACACACACACACACACACACAAAACACACACACACACACACACATGGCAATTTGAAAGTGGAGCCAGTGCCAGCAGAGGACAACCGGAGCCGGGCAGAGCAACAAGCGCAAGCATTCACAGAACCAACCTCAGAACCCCACAACCAGACACACTATCCCAACACAACCCACAATCCAAACTTACAGCCCCCACCCCACACTATGCTGCAAAATCCCACAGCACACGACCAGGTCCCCCACCCATACAGACACCCCAGAACATGTTGTTGGAGAGGAAACTAAAGGTATGGTACACCAACGCTGATGGTATAACGAATAAGTGGGAAGAGTGGCAAGAAAGAATCACGGAGATGAGTGGTATGAAAGAATCAAAGAGGCATCACCGGACATCATAGTTCTCCCAGAAACCAAGGAAGAACAGAGGGAACACAGGGGGTGGAGGAGTGGCACTGCTCATCAAAAACCGATGGAATTTTGATGAGCTGGAGAGAGGAGACAGAGGAGAAGCATGAGACTACAAAATAGGAACACTTCAGTCTGGAGGTCCCAAGATGGTAATTACAGCGATGTATAACCCATTACAGAACAGCAGGAGGCCAAGGTAGGAGTATGATGAGAGTAATAGAGCGATGGTTGACACTGGCTGAAGTGGCCAGAAAGGCTCATGCCAGTAGGACAAAGCTGATGATTGAGGGTAGCTTCGATCACAAGGAAATTAACTGGGAGAATCTGGAGCCACATGGGGGCCCAGAAACGTGGAGGGCTAAGATGATGGATGTGGTACTGGAAAACCTTATGTACCAACAGGTTACGGACACTACCAGAGAGAGAGGAGAGGATAAACCAGCAAGAGTGGACCTAGTATTCACCTTGAGTAGTGCAGATATTGAGGGTATCAGATATGAAAGACTCCTCGGAGCCACATCGTTCAGAGCTTCAAATACATAGTAGAGTTACAAGTAGAGAGGGAAGCAGGAAGAGAAGGACGAATGAAGCCAAACTACAAGAGAAGGGACTTAACAGGAATGAAGAATTTTCGGCACAGGGTTCATTGGGACACAGAACTGGCAGGGAAGTCAGTAAATGAGATGATGGAATATGGGACAACAATATACAAGGATGTTGAGGAGAAGTTTGTGCCCAAGGGTAACAAAAATAATGAGAAAGCCAGGATGAGCCATTTGTTCACCCAAAGGTGTAGAGAGGCCAAAACCAAGTGCGCTATCGAATGGAAGAAGTGTAGAAAGCAAAGGAAACAACGAGAATAAGGAGAGCAGTCGAAGAGCCGGAAATGATTATGCACAGGTAAGAAGGATGGCCCAACGACAATACGACAATGACATAGAAGCGAAAGCCAAATCTGACCCGAAACTGCTGCACAGTCACATCAGGAGGAAAACAACAGTCAAGGACCAGGTAATCAGGCTGAGGAAGGAAGGAGGAGAGATCACAAGAAACGACCGTGAAGTATGAGAAGAGCTCAATATGAGATTCAAAGAAGTGTTCACAGAGGAGACAGAAGGTACTCCAAAAAGACGGAGAGGTAGGGTACACCATCAAGTGTTGGACACAATACATACAACCGAGGAAGAAGTGAAGAGGATCCTAAGCGAGCTAGATACCTCAAAGGCAATGGGGCGGGATAACATCTCTCCATGGGTCCTGAGAGAGAGAGCAGAGGTGCTCTGTGTATCACTAACAGCAATCTTCATTGCATCTATTGAAACAGGGCGACTACCTGAAGAATAGAACACAACAAATGTAGTCCCAGATTTTCAAAAATAAGACAGACACGAAGCATTAAACTACAGACCAGCGTCACTGACATGTATAGTATGCAAAGTCATGGAGAAGGTTATCAAGAGAAGAGTGGTGGAACACCTTGAAAGGAATGAGCTTATCAACGACAACCATCACGGTTTCAGGGACGGGAAATCCTGTGTCACAAACGTACTGGAGTTCTATGACAGGGTGACAGCAGTAAGACAAGAGAGAGATGGGTGGGTAGATTGGATATTCTTGGACTTTAAGAAGGGGTTTGACACAGTTCCACATAAGAGATTAGTGCAAAAGCTGGAGGGCCAGGCAGGAATAACAAGGAAGGCACTGCAGTGGATCAGGGAATACCAGTCGAGAAGACAAGAGCGAGTCATGGTACGAGACGAGGTGTCAGAATGGATGCCTGTGACGAGCGGGATTCCACAGGGGTCAGTCCTAGGACCGGTGCTGTTTCTGATATATGTGAACAACATGATGGAATGAATGGACTCAAAAGTGTCCCTGTTTGCAGATGACATGAAGCTAATGAGAAGAATTCAGTCGGATGAGGACCAGACAGAACTACAAAGGGATCTGGACAGGCTGCAGGCCTGGTCCAGAAACTGGCTCCTGGAGTTGAACCCCACCAAGTGCAAAGTCATGAAAATTGGGGAGAGGCAAAGAAGACCGCTGACGGAGTACAGTCTAGGGGGCCAAAGACTACAAACCTCACTCAAGGATAAAAATCTTGGGGTGAGTATAACGCCGTGCACATCAACCAGATAACTGCTGCAGCATACGGGCGCCTAGCAAACCTAAGAATAGCATTCCGACATCTCAATAAGGAATCGTTCAGGACCCTGTACACTGTGTACGTTAGGCCCATGTTGGAGTATGTGGCGCCAGTTTGGAACACACACCTAGCCAAGCACATAAGGAAATTAGCGAAATTGCAAAGGTTTGCAAGAAGACTAGTCCCGGAACTAAGGGGTATGTCCTACGAGGAGATGTTAGGGAAAATCGACCTGACGGCACTTGAGGACAGTAGAAATATGGGGGGGATATGATAACGACAAAAAACACTGAGAGGAATCGACAAGGTGGATAGAGACAGGATGTTCCAGAGATGGGACACAGCAACAAGGGGTCACAGTTGGAAGTTGAAGACTCAGGGATGTTAAGAAGTATTTCTTCAGTCACACAGTTGTCAGGAAGTGGAATAGTCTGGGAAGTGATGTAGTGGAGGCATGAGTCATGCATATGTTTAAGAAGAGGTATGATAAAGCTCATGGAGCAGGAAGAGTGACCTAGTAACAGCCAGTGAAAAGGCTGGACCAGGAGCTGTGATTCTACCCCTTCAACTACAACTAGGTGAGTACACACACACACACACACACACACACACACACACACACACACACACACACACACACACACACACACAAGTTAGGCTATGAAAAGGACGAGGCTGAGTCATACACTGCGGGTAGCAAGAGGATGGAAGGGCTCTTTCTTATCTGTTAACAGTTCTGGGGATCATTGCCCCCCTCGACCTGATCTCTGACCAGCCCTCCTAGATAGGATATATTAAATGAACAAGAACTGTTAAGAAACACGGAAAGGTACAGTGTATTCTGAGAAGGCAGAAATTTGTGAAAAATTCCTGTCGTTTTATATTTTGATGAGGAAAAGAGAGGAGCAACAATCCCGCTAAAGGGCAAAATGTTTAACAAGCTTCATATGACAAGATGGTAATACCTTCCTTGATGGTTGCTGTTTAGTAACTTACTTCTTGCGTGAGGTTAAGACCAGGAAGTAGGTGACCGTGCAGTTACGAGGGCTGGTGATCGGTGTCTGTGCCAGGAGTGTTTTCCCTGTTTGCCCTGGGTGATTGTGCTTGATTCTGTGGTTTTGTCCGGCATCCTATGGAGTAAAATAAAATGTATTTGTTCAACAAAACCTGGGGCAAGATATACCCTGAGTGTTAAACGGAGACAAGTGCTAGATATTGGCAGAAAACGACAAGTGAACATAAAGACATTACTTCACTGTAATTACGGTTTGTAATGCCGACAAGATGAAGAAAAAGACCTGGATGTCTTCATTAGAAGATGTTTCGCTGGACCAATTACATTATCAATTCAATAAAATGGTTATTTGAAGGTGTAGAAACTGGAGACAGTGGAACACGAGCTAAACAGTCCTTCAGCCTTGCAGAACTATACGCAGGATAGTGTGGAAGATGAAGTGGTCAGTCCTTATCCTGGAAGCAGGTGATCTGTACCTTTGTCTTGATGAATCCGAAGTAAAGGCAGGGAGATAGACTCTTGTATACTGGCCTGAGATGAGGTGCAGCAGTGGAAGTCACGCCACAGGTGGTTGAGACACACTAGTGGAAGCAGGTCATGACCAAGAGATAATCTATGTCAAAAGTATCGTTATGATATTGGTGTATAATACCGACACGTGTAACGCTTGGGTATCTTTATTTGAAGACGTTTCACCAATCAGTGGCTTTACCAGAGGTTATCTGAAGGTATAGATAGAAACTGGAGACAATAGAAGACGAGGTAATCACTCTCTCAGCCTTGCAGAACTACTGTACACAGGAGACCGTGTAAGATAAGATATCAGTCCCTCAACTTGGACGTGACGTGACTTCCACTGCTGCACCTCATCTGACTCCAGTATATACGAGTCCATCTCCAAGTCATTACTTAAGAATTATCAAGATGACTCACGATATCGTAATGACACGATTGCAAACAAACCATACCACGGGCGGGGATAGAACCCGCGATCAGAGAGTCTCAAAACTCCAGACCGTCGAGTTAGCCACTGGACCAGCTAGCCACAATAAGATTCGTCCAACTAGGTATATTTCTACACCATAGGAAGGTTAGCATAGGCACCACTGTGACCACAAATGCAAGTTTTTACAGACGAATCTCCAGCTAGCGTTGCCGTGACGAACTCTAGCTCAAGTTCCCTCAAAGCCGTCAACATGACTCACGAAATCGTAATGACACGATTGCAAACAAACCATACCACGTCACGGCCACGCTAGCTGGAGATTCGTCTGTAAAAACTTGCATTTGTTGTCACAGTGGTGCCTGTGCTAACCTTCCTATGGTGTAGAAATATACCTAGTTGGATGAATCTTATTGTGGCTAGCTGGTCCAGTGGCTAACTCGACGGTCTGGAGTTTTGAGACTCTCTGATCGCGGGTTCTATCCCCGCCCGTGGTATGGTTTAATTATCAAGACTTATGTACTAGGTTAAGGGACTGAGCACCTCATCTATCATCGTCTCTTGTGTATAGTTCTGCAAGGCTGAGGGACTCATTACCTCGTGTTCAACTCTCTCCAGTTCCTACACCTTTAAACACCCTCTGTGTTGAATTGATAAAGTCACTGGTTGGCAATAAGTCTTCAAATAAAATACCCCAGTGTTGCACAAGTGTCTATTCCTAACAAAAATACTGGCAGTAGCGAATCTGTTTTAATATAAGGTTTCGCCTAAAGCGAATGAGCACATGTGAGCACGTAGCCTTGTACAGGTAAAGAGCCACATAACTGTATACTTGATATAGCCCAACCTTTGGCAAAACGTTGCAATATATGGATTTTCTGCTACTCTTACCATTATTTCAAAGTTGATGCCGAAAAAAAACAATAACATGATTAGGCAAAACATGATGAGGGGAAAAGTTTGGGGACCCTCGATGTGACTGGAAGTGGCAGGGGGAACACACTGTAAACAAGTGAGGGGAGATGTTTGTTGGGGGAGGGGATTCAATAGGCCTACGCACTAGAGGAGGCGGAGACTCTCTGGATAGGCCTATAGATTATCAGGAGAGGGGATGATGAATGGCAGAGCAAATTCGGAACAAGTAAAATGGAGAAGGTCATGAGGGCCAAAATGGTTGTGTATGTGAAGCCGAGACAACAGCCAGAAAACTTGACAACGGTGGAAATGCATTCATTTAACATTCATTTAACATTCATTTAACATTCATTTATAAAGTAAAGAAAACCCTTTATTGAGTGATGGTTTCTTAAGTGAATACAGTTGTCCTCTTTCCCCTCCTCTCTGTTTTCTTCCCTCAGGTGTTCAGGGTAGTCTAAGTTATCTTCCCTCAGGTGTTCAGCGTAGTCTAAGTTCTCTTCTCTCAGGTGTTCAGGGTAGTCTAAGTTCTCTTCTCTCAGGTGTTCAGGGTAGTCTAAGTTATCTTCCCTCAGGTGTTCAGCGTAGTCTAAGTTCTCTTCTCTCAGATGTTCAGGATAGGCTAAGTTATCTTCCCTCAGGTGTTCAAGGTAGTCTAAGTTATCTTCCCTCAGGTGTTCAAGGTAGTCTAAGTCTCTTCTCTCACGTGTTCAGGGTAGTCTAAGTTCTCTTATCTCAGGTGTTCAAACTCTAGGTTCTCTACTCCTCTAACAGGTGTTTAAGGTCTGAGTTTTCTACTCTTCTGTCAGGTGTTTGAACAACGTTTCGCTTTAAGTAGAGCGCTACATAGAGCTAAAATTTGCCCATATGAAGCTTGTTAATTGTGCTTCCTTCAAACTACCTATCTGTAGGCAAGGAGGAGGAGGCATATTAGGATTAGAAAAGAGGTGAGAAGGAAGGAGAGGAGGGAAGGAAGAGAGGGGAGGATTGGGTAGGGGTAGAGGAATGGAAGGAAGAAAACAAAGAAAGAAGGGGAGGGAAGCAAAGGATGGGTAAGTATAGAGAAGAAGGTATAGCAGATGAGAGGGGAAGGGGTGGAAAGAGGAGGGAGAAGGAGACTGAGGAAAAGAAGGGAAAGTCAGGATTGGAAGGATGAGACGAAGGTGAAGGATGAGGGGGAAAAAAGAAGAAATGGGAGGCTGGAGAGGGGAGAAAGAGAGAGGGAGGTGGTGGAGGACAGAAAGAGGAATTAGAAAAATAGTTGGAATGGCGACACTTAAAAGAGGGACTTTCAGGTAAAGGGAAAAGTGAGTGACAAATTGGACAGTAAGGATATAGGAAGTGAGGGGATGGGAAGTAATGGGAAGGGGGCAGAAACAAGGATGATAATGAGTGGGGAATGGGAAGTGAAAGGTTTTGAAGGAATGGGATGGGAGTGATGGGATGGGAGGTGAGAGGCGTAGAAAGGTCGAGGGGATCTGCAGAGAAGCAGACTGGATCATTCCCCCTCCCCTCTTTACCCAGACTGTTGCCATGGTAACGCCTTCAGTAATAAGATGAAGATTAGAAGAGAAGGGGAGGGGAAAAAACCCTCCGATGAGGGGTCACGTTCTTACGTTCATACTCACGCTCTCACTCGCACGTTCACTCTCACACTGACTCTCACTCACACGTTCACTCTCACATTCACTGACTCTCACTTACGCACATTATATATTTTTGTAGATAACAGGTATCGTCGTATAACTGGCAGTATATATTAAACAATAAAATAAAAGTCAAGATACCAATGGTCGGCAGTGACAGAAGGAATTTGGGTAGATCATCAACAGGCGCAGACGTGATCAAATAAAATAAAATAAAATAAAATCAAGTTTATTTCTATAAGGTTACAATGTGGGGTTTACAGGATTTGGATATTGTGTGGTTTACATGTTATAAAATACTAATTACAGAGGGGGCCACTAGGACACCTAGCATGGCTAGGCATTTCGGGCAGACTTAGATTAATTCTTAACATTAAATCCTTACAAATTATGGTATTGAGGCTAAGTGACTACATCATAATTTGTGAGTTTAGCAATGTGAATGCTTTTGTATTAGCACAATACAAAGTGTCTATATTGGAGTATTATAGGCAAACTTGTGACTAGTTAGGATTCATTATTTTAAGATTAAGATTAGTATTTCTGTGTTTATAGTCAGTGGGTGAGTGAGTGTAATTGTGAACCACCAGGTGGTTATCATGTAGTTAGTTGTCGGGGTGTATCAGGGAGATAAGATGTTTTCTAACTGTAGTTTTGAAAGTGATGAGTGTGTCTGCAGTTCTAGAGTTTTCAGGTAGGGTGTTCCAGATTTTAGGTCCTTTGAAATACATTGAATTTTTGTAAAGGTTTAGTCGGACACGGGGAATGTCATAGAGATGTTTGTGTCTGGTGTTATGCCTGTGGATCCTGTCACAACTATCAAGAAAGCGTTTTAGGTCAAGGTTAATATTGGAATTTAAGGTCCTGTAGATATAGATTGCATAGTAAGTGTGGATGTTCTGAACAGGGAGTAAGTTTAGATCTATGAAGAGTGGGGGGGGGGGGTGTTGCCAGGGATGGGATTTAGTGATTATTCTTACTGCGGCTTTTTGTTGGGTTATTATTGGCTTTAGGTGTGTTGCTGCAGTTGAACCCCAAGCACAGATAGCATAGGTGAGGTATGGATATGTAAGTGAATGGTATAGTGTGAGAAGGGCAGTTTGCGGTACGTACTGTCGTATCTTGGAGAGGATCCCCAACGTTTTGGATACTTTTTTTGTTATGTGTTGGATATGGGTGCTGAAATTTAGGTTGTTGTCGAGGTATAGGCCAAGGAATTTGCCCTTATTATGTCTGGCAATTAGAGTGTTGTCGATCTTAATGTTAAGTTGCGCAACACCTGCTCTGCTACCAAACATAATACAGTAGGTTTCGTCAGTGTTAAGTTGGCTTAAGCATAAGACTTAACAACTGAGTTGTATGCCATCCCAGTAATGGTATTAAAGTTAACTTATGACAATAAATTTTGATTCCCAGATCATTACTGATTCTGTGACATCAGTAAAGTCGCCTGGTTCACATAGTGACACAACACGTATACTGGAGAAGCCAGGTAGAGAAATTCTAAAATCAGTGAAACGGGAATTAACGTACATTTTTTTTTGTAATCTGTCTCACACTTAATTTCTCCTGCATGTGCTAGCAGAAACAGTCGCCATGTATGATTACTGTTACTATCTGCAATTCTACGACTACTACTACTACTACTACCACTTCCACTACTACTTCTGGATTCCTTGTACATACCATATGTCCCCTCACTATATTGTTTTGTACTGGTTTGATAAGGCTCCTGATAAGCGAAATGTAGCAGTAGTAAATATCTTACTAGTTGTACATAAGTCCATTTACCTGATATCTCGAGTTCAAACTTACCTATCCCAGTGTTTTAATAATATATCATTGAATCATAAAGTGCCTCTGTGTATGCTGATAATAACTCCAGGTATGTTATTGTATCTCCTGGCATGATATAATATCTCCTGGTGTTTTAATATATCCCTGCATCATATAATCCTTTAAGCTACAATAAGTCCTGGTATATTCTAATATCTTCTCGCATGACGTAACATTTCCTGATATTGTGACAAGAAAATCAAACCTGGGGAAAGTGAGGTCTTGTGTTTCGTCCCTTGTCTGTCCCTGGAAAATGGTACTGTTGTTTCCCTCCTGAAATTGTACACCGTGAACCGCAATTCGAAGAGAGGTATCCCAAGCATTCCTTCACAGCATGAAAAAAAAAAATAGAAATATATGACAAATACTTCACCTTTCAAGTTTCTTTCCAGTCTTTGACCTCTGGTCAGTAGATTTTTCTGCCCTGTGGTCTCTGTTCAGTGAACAGACTTTATGGCCTATGGCTTTCTGACCGGGTTTATTCACTCCTCTCTGTTACCCCTCAAAGAGTAGACTTTTTCCTCTCTCTCTGTTGTATTTAGTCAGTGGTCCGTCTTCTCTGGTTTCTTCGGTCATAAGTGGTCCCTCTTATTTTCCCTGTGTCAGTCGGTCGCTACTATTACGGTCAATGCTTTATAAGAAACTTCAATTCGTTATCCCCAGTCGCTTCCCTGGGTCCGATAACTCCACTCCTGTGTCACTGCCTCGAGCTACCGAATGCCCAGTGCATAAAGGGATGGAATGTTCAGCTTCACATGCTATCAGTATGCAGCATACAGTATAGCATGTTCACTAATTAATGTAACCTACGTCTAATGCATGCAGCATTACCTCACGCATGCCTCCACTGGCACAGGCAAGTAGCAAGTCCTGACGCACGCCTCCTAAGCATGCAGCATGCCTGACGCACGCCTCCTAAGCATGCAGCATGCCCTGACGCACGCCTCCAACAGAGTCATTACCTCCTTGCTCAAGTGGTAATCCAGCTTCACAATTATGTGATGATATGTAAACGTTTGCCAAAATTGCCTTAATCCTAATTGCTGGTTGCATGCAGCCAAATTACAATGGAATCTTTTTTAGATTTAGAATGTGTCAGTATTACCCGGCAATCATGCGTAAGTAAGAGGGGCCGTAGACTCTCGACTCCTTGTTAGTTTTTACCCCGGTCACGAATTCTTCCCTGATCACAACTTTTTTAACATTATTTCTGTCTAGGGCGTAAATGGAGAGACTTGAACTGCGTCGGTTAATATAGCTGGTTGTAACATACACACACATACACACACACACACATATACACACACACACACATATACACACACACACACACACACACACACACACACATACACACACACACACACACACACACACACACATACACACACACATACACACACACACACACACACACATACATACACACACACACACACACACACACACACACACACACACACACACACACACGCTCACATGCACACATACACACACACACACACACACACACACACACACAACACACACACACACACACATACACACACACAACACATACACACACACACACACACACACATACACACACACACACACACACACACATACACACACACAACACATACACACACACACACACACACACACACACACACACACACACACATACATACATACAGACACACACACACACACACACACACACAACACACACACACACACACATGAAGATTGGGGAAGGGCAAAGAAGGCCGCAGACGGAGTACAGTCTAGGGGGTCAGAGACTACAAACCTCACTCAAGGAAAAAGATCTTGGGGTGAGTATAACACCAGGCACATCTCCTGAAGCGCACATCAACCAAATAAATGCTGCAGCATATGGGCGCCTAGCAAACCTCAGAACAGCATTCCGACATCTTAATAAGGAATCGTTCAGGACCCTGTACACCGTGTACGTTAGGCCCATATTGGAGTATGCGGCACCAGTTTGGAACCCACACCTAGCCAAGCACGTGAAGAAACTAGAGAAAGTGCAAAGGTTTGCAACAAGACTAGTCCCAAGAGCTAAGAGGTATGTCCTACGAGGAGAGGTTAAGGGAAATCAACCTGACGACACTGGAGGACAGGAGAGATAGGGGGGACATGATAACGACATACAAAATACTGAGAGGAATTGACAAGGTGGACAAAGACAGGATGTTCCAGAGATTGGACACAGTAACAAGGGGACACAGTTGGAAGCTGAAGACACAGATGAATCACAGGGATGTTAGGAAGTATTTCTTCAGCCACAGAGTAGTCAGTAAGTGGAATAGTTTGGGAAGCGATGTAGTGGAGGCAGGATCCATACATAGCTTTAAGCAGAGGTATGATAAAGCTCACGGCTCAGGGAGAGTGACCTAGTAGCGATCAGTGAAGAGGCGGGGCCAGGAGCTCGGACTCGACCCCCGCAACCTCAACTAGGTGAGTACAACTAGGTGAGTACACACACACACACACACACCTAGTAGCGATCAGTGAAGAGGCGGGGCCAGGAGCTCGGACTCGACCCCCGCAACCTCAACTAGGTGAGTACAACTAGGTGAGTACACACACACACACACACACACTACAATCCATACCCACAGCCTCCACCCAACACCGAGCTATAGAATCCCACAGTATGCCACCAGGTCTCCCACCCTCACAGGCCCCCCAAACCACAGTGTTGGAAAGGAAACTGAAGATATGGTACACAAACGCTGATGGAATAACAAATAAGTGGGAGGAGTGGCATGAAAGAGTCAAAGAAGCATCACCGGACATCATAGCTCTCACAGAAACCAAGCTTACAGGTATGATAACAGATGCCATCTTTCCAACGGGATACCAAATCCTGAGGAAAGACAGAGGGAACAGGTGGGGGTGGAGGAGTGGCATTGCTGATAAAAAATCGCTGGAATTTTGATGAGCTGAAGAGAGGAGACAGCGGAGAAGAAAGTGATTACATAGCGAGAACGCTTCACTCTGGAGGTCCCAAGGTGGTAATAGCAGTGATGTATAACCCACCACAGAACAGCAGGAGGCCAAGGCAAGAGTACGACGAGAGCAATAGAGCGATGGTTGACACACTGGCTAGAGTGGCCAGAAGAGCTCATGCATGCAGGGCAAAGCTCCTGATCATGGGCGACTTTAACCACAAGGAGATCGAATGGGAGAACTTGGAGCCACATGGGGGCCAAGATACATGGAGGGCTAAGATGATGGAGGTGGTACTGGAAAACTTCATGTACCAACACGTAAGGGACACTACAAGAGAGAGAGGAGAGGATGAACCAGCAAGACTGGACTTAGTATTCACCTTGAGTAGTGCAGATATTGAGGACATCACATATGAAAGACCCCTTGGGGCCAGCGATCATGTGGTTTTGAGCTTCGAATACACAGTAGAGCTACAAGTGGAGGGGGAAGCAGGAAGGCAAGGACAAATGAAACCAAACTACAGGAAAGGGGACTACACAGGAATGAGGAACTTCCTGAATGTGGTTCAGTGGGACAGAGAACTGGCAGGGAAGCCAGTTAATGAGATGATGGAATATGTAGCAACAATGTGCAAGGAGGCTGAGGAGAGGTTTGTACCCAAGGGTAACAGGAATAATGAAAAAGCCAGGATGAGCCCATGGTTCACCCAAAGATGCAAGGAGGCAAAAACCAAGTGTGCTAGGGAATGGAAGAAATATAGAAGGCAAAGGACCCAGGAGAATAAGGAGAGCAGTCGTAGAGCCAGAAACGAATATGCACAGATAAGAAGGGAGGCCCAACGTCAATATGAAAACGACATAGCAGCAAAAGCCAAATCTAACCCGAAGCTGTTATACAGCCACATCAGGAAGAAAACAACCGTTAAGGACCAGGTAATCAGGCTAAGGATGGAAGGAGGAGAGACAACAAGAAATGACCGTGAAGTATGTGAGGAACTCAACAAGAGATTCAAAGAAGTGTTCACAGAGGAGACAGAAGGGGCTCCAGAAAGACGGAGAGGTGGGGTACACCACCATGTGCTGGACACAGTACACACAACTGAGGAAGAAGTGAAGAGGCTTCTGAGTGAGTTATATACCTCAAAGGCAATGGGGCCAGATAACATCTCTCCATGGGTCCTGAGAGAGGGAGCAGAGGCGCTATGTGTACCCCTAACAACAATATTCAATACATCTATCGAAACAGGGAGATTGCCTGAGGCATGGAAGACAGCAAATGTGGTCCCAATCTTTAAAAAAGGAGACAGACATGAAGCACTAAACTACAGACCAGTGTCACTGACATGTATAGCATGCAAAATCATGGAAAAGATTGTCAGGAGAAGAATGGTGGAACATCTAGAAAGGAATGATCTCATCACCAGCAGCCAACATGGTTTCAGAGATGGGAAATCCTGTGTCACAAACCTACTGGAGTTCTATGACATGGTGACAGCAGTAAGACAAGAGAGAGAGGGGTGGGTGGATTGCATTTTCTTGGACTGCAAGAAGGCTTTTGACACAGTACCACTCAAGAGATTAGTGCAAAAACTGGAGGACCAAGCAGGGATAACAGGGAAGGCACTGCAATGGATCAGGGAATACTTGTCAGGAAGACAGCAGCGAGTAATGGTACGTGGCGAGGTGTCAGAGTGGGCACCTGGGATCAGCGGGGTCCCACAGGGGTCAGTCCTAGGACCAGTGCTGTTTCTGGTATTTGTGAACGACATGACGGAAGGAATAAACTCCGAGGTGTCCCTGTTTGCAGATGACGTGAAGTTGATGAGAAGAGTTCATTCGATCGAAGACCAGGCAGAATTACAAAGGGATCTGGACAGGCTGCAGACCTGGTCCAGCAACTGGCTCCTGGAGTTCAATCCCACCAAGTGCAAAGTCATGAGGATTGGGGAAGGGCAAAGAAGACCGCAGACGGAGTACAGTCTAAGGGGCCAGAGACTACAAACATTACTCAAGGAAAAAGATCTTGGGGTGAGTATAACACCAGGCACATCTCCTGAAGCGCACATCAACCAAATAACTGCCGCAGCATATGGGCGCCTGGCAAACGTCAGAACAGCATTCCGACATCTTAATAAGGAGTCGTTCAGGACCCTGTACACCGTGTACGTTAGGCCCATATTAGAGTATGCGGCACCAGTTTGGAACCCACACCTAGCCAAGCATGTAAAGAAACTAGAGAAAGTGCAAAGGTTTGCAAAAAGACTAGTCCCAGGGTTAAGAGGTATGTCCTATGAGGAGAGGTTAAGGGAAATCAACCTGACGACACTGGAGGACAGGAGAGATAGGGGGGACATGATAACGACTTACAAAATACTGAGAGGAATTGACAAGGTGGACAAAGACAGGATGTTCCAGAGACTGGACACAGCAACACGGGGACACAGTTGGAAGCTGAAGACACAGATGAATCAAAGGGATGTTAGGAAGTATTTCTTCAGCCACAGAGTAGTCAGGAAGTGGAATAGTTTGGGAAGCGATGTAGTGGAGGCAGGATCCATGCATAGCTTTAAGCAGAGGTACGATAAAGCTCATGGTTCAGGGAGAGTGACCTAGTAGCGACCAGTGAAGAGGCGGGGCCAGGAGCTTGGACTCGACCCCTGCAACCTCAACTAGGTGAGTACAACTAGGTGAGTACACACACACACGCAGCTGCAATAAACGAGCGTCTGACAAATCACTGACTAGCTTTCAGAAGTTCAAGTATGGAGTAATTCCCGACATTGTACACTGTGTACCTCAGGATCATATTGAATTATACAGCACTAGTATAGAACCTACATCTGGTCAAGCATGCTGATAAATTGGAGAAAGTGTAGAGGTTTCCAACGCGACTAGTCTCGAGGTATGTCCTGAGAGGAAAGTCTCCAGGAACTAAACCTGATGGCATTAGAGGAACGAAAAACTATAGGAGATAACAACGTACAAAATACTGAGAGGAATTGACAGAGTAGACAGGAACAGATTGTTCGAGAGACGGGAACAAGAGCACGAGGGCGCAGCTGAAAGTTGAAAAAGAAAAAAGACATGTGAGTCACAGGGATGTTGGGAAATAGTTCTTCAGGCTTTTTCGGGAAGTGGAACGACGATTAGATTTTTGCCACCGAAGTGGCTAGTTTATTGTGCACCTCATATCCATCCTGTGGTCGGTAGCGCAAGAGCGTATGGATACACAACAGGCCTAGAAACTAGGCCCCAGAAGGGTTAACATGTGTACATTTGGATTTATATCTACATGTCTACAGTTCACTTATCTGTTACAAGCAGATTTAGGAAAATCCCTTAGTATATCTGGTATCTTACTTTCATTAATAAGATATCTTGACATGTCACATAAGTTATTATACTGTCTATCCCTGTATTCCTTAATAAGTGGATAATTAAGCACATTTTTGTTCAAGACAGTGACCATATGTCTGATCACATAATTTGCATTTAGTTTGATCATCATCTGTGTGTCTCCCAAACTGCCAGAAGTACTTGTAACCAAGCCTAATCCTGGCCACTACAACATCAGTCAGTCTGTTCACATTGCAAGTTGCTCCATAAACATACTTATCTACGTTCATGTTATCATAGTGGGTTATAGATCTACTCAGGCTTCTAACTGCATTTCTATAATAATCATTTTCATTAATTACTTCTCTCCTAATATTATTCCTAATGTTAGACACAGATATACCAAAGTTATATTTTACATTCTCCTTCTGGGTACTCTTCTTGGCTAACATATCAACTTTACCATGAAGGAGTGTGATGGGATCCATAACAATTGTACATTAATTCCTTTGTCCCGGATTTTTTAGTATCTATACCTGGCTTCTCCAATGAGCATGGTGTTGGAGTTATTGTATGAGTCTAGAGCCTTCAGTGATGACACAGAATCAATAATGATGATAGAGTCAGTGTCAGTGTCATAAGTTAGCTTAAGCGCCATTAGGATTGCAAACAATTTAGTTTGCAGTGTAGATGCCCATTTGTTAATTCTTATGCCTAGTTCAACAAGTTTATTATGGTTCTTAACTAGGGAGGTGGCAACAAGAGCAGATGCAGCCCTGCCAGAAGACTCCTGTTTAGATCCAGCAGTGTATATAACTTGTGATAACTTATTACTACCAGCTAGGTGAGAAATTTCTTCTTGAGCAGTTGCTCTAACAAGTGATTTAAGGAAGGGATTACTAGCAATGAGCTTCTTGGGAGGGACCTGCAGGTATGTGATATTAAATGAACACATCTTCCGTGGAGGGGTGAAATGCTCTTGTTGCCTACAGTGATACAGTTCAAGCAAGTTATAAAACTTAATGCAACTGCACGTTTTCACAGTTCATCTAGATCTGTGTGTATTTACTTCTAGACACTTAGAAAGATTCATTGTGACAGTGTCTAGTTCATTTCTCAACATTCTAATACCGAGTAGAGTGTTAATCTCAACAATCCTATCACTGATACTAGAAATACCAAGCTCCTTCCTCATATTAAGAACCTTTGTAGATTTGGGACAGCCATGAATAATTCTGAGAGCTTCATTTTGCATTAACTACAAGGGTCGGAAAGAACTTTCTCTAGCTAATATCAACATAGGAGCAGCATAACCAATTAAGGACCTAACATAGGCTATGTACATCATTCTCACGGTTCTCACATTGGCACCATAGTTGGGGTTGTAGCCAGCAACAGCTTTGAGAGCATTTAGCTTATCTCTGCATTTCTTATTTAGTTGTGTTATAGTGGATTTGTTAAAGGTTACATCTACACCAAGATATCAGTAAGTTTTAACGTAGCTAATGTTTTCACCCTGCAAATAAATAGGTGGGGAATGTCGTTTGCGTGTTAATATCTTTGTTTTAGAGGAAGATATTACGAGGCCTAGTCGATTACAAATTGACTGAACTTCATTATGAATGGTACTCATCTTCTTATGCCCTGTTGTATGTATCATGATGTCATCAGCATAGCTTATAGTTATATGTTTAGGTGAGGCAGGTAGAACATTTAGGAGAGCATTATTCAGAATATTAAATAGCATGGGACTGAGAACTCCTTCCTGCGGTGTACCTAGGGACATTCTTCAGACTCGCTTTTAAAGCCTTGGTAGAGGACAGAGGATACTCTATGTGACAGGTATCCTATTATCCAGCAGAGTAGGCTACAATCAATATTCATTTTGGCTAGTTCGTGTAGTACAACGGTTCTGTTCGCAATATCAAATGCAGGTTTTAGATCAAGAAATGTGGTAAAACTAGTAGAGGTGTGTGCAGTGAGAAAGGTGGAAATACAGTTCTGCACACTTTTACCTTTCATGAACCCATAGAGGTAGGGGGAAAGTTGGTGTCTGATTCTTTGGTACAGTCTGTTAAGTACCATTCTTTCAAAAGTTTTACAAAGTCAACTAGTTAAGGAGATCGGTCTAAATGTTGGGGCTTAGGGATAGGCACAATGAAACTATTGGTCCAGGAAGTAGAAAGAACCCCCTCAATGTAACTGGAATTATACAGTGCCAACAAAGGATTATCAGGCACGTGCCTTAGATTTCTGAGATTATCATAGGTTATACCAGCCTCTCTAGGAGCAGTTGATCGACCTTTAGTTAATGCGTTATCTAGTTCATACTCGGTGAAGAGGCAGTCACTTTCGTCAATATTTCGGCTCATAAAATTAATCAGTTTCAACATTTCCTCAGAAGCACTCTCTAAATTTTTTCTTATAATCTGAGATGGAAATTTTTCATGCCTGGATGTTTTGGACCAGTCATTTATGAGGTCATTTGCTTTTTCAAGAGGAAAGGGATGAGCAACATTGCCTGTCTTTTTCCTCGTTATTTTATTTATACCTTTCCAAGCCAAACTTAAAGCGATATACCTATTTAATCCACAAACAAATTATTCCCATTCCTGTTGTCTAAGTTCTTGTTTTCTGTTTCTCGCATTTGTTAATGCAGCTTGGAACGTTCTGAGCAGGTCTGGGGTTCTACATTCCCGGTAAGCTTTACCAATCCTCCTAGTTGCTGCATGTGTTAGATTGCGTAGCTAGGGATCATTATAGTATTTACATTGGTAAATACTATAATGTCATTTATAGTGGAAGGTTTATGTTTTCTTTTCCTGCCAACTTGATCTGTGAGGACATTCTCCATGGTGGCAGCTAAATCATTATTGATTTTGTGTGTGCCAATGGGCTAGTAATTCTTTTACCGTATCCAGGTGGTTAATAAAGTTATCTCTGTGGTCTGGGTTGAGAATAAGTTTCCTCCTTCTGTATTTAGCTCCTTGGTTGTTGGAGATATGATCAAGATTGACAGTTGTGAGTCTTGGGAAGTGATCAGATAGAAGATCATCAACTATGACAGAGCCATGCATCGTATATGATGTATTAAATCCAAGGCACAGATCTACTATTCCACCATATGTGTGAGTAGGCTCAATGGTGCCAACAATTCGAACATTAGCATGCTAATTTAGAAATTTCGCTAGTTTAGTTCCATTGGTGTATGTTATAGACCCACCAATATTCTTATGCAGATGAATGGTTCAGAGAACTGACAAGTTGATAAATTAGACACATGTGCAACACTTGGGTATCTTTAATGAGGAAACGTTTCGCCACACAGTGGATTCATCAGTTCATACAAAAGAGAACGGTGAATGACAGGAGGAGTTTGAGATAATCAGTCCCTCAGCCTTGAGTCGATGTGGTCAGTCCATCAATCTTGAAAAGAACATTGCCTAACCCTTGGGCACGACCTACTTCCACATTGGACAAATGTGATACCACCTACATCTGCTGCACCTCTCCTGCCTACAGTATATAAGCTACTTCTTCGCACATATGCTGTATTCTTTTCAAGATTGATAGACTGACCACATCGACTCAAGGCTGAGGGACTATTACCTCAAACTCCTCCTGTTCTTCACCGTTCTCCTTTGTATGGACTGATGAAGCCACTGTGTGGCGAAACGTTTCCCTATTAAATATACCCAAGTGTTGCACATGTGTCTAATTTATTAATATTCTTATGTTTTGCATTAAAATCTCCAAGAATGAGGGTAGGTTCACTATTGATGCGATCCGGTAAAGCATCAGGTCGAAGCTGGTCCGCTGGGGTATAAAGATTAAAAATGTTTATGGAAAAATCGCCTGCGTATACTTTAACACCATGATACTGCATGTTTACTCGACTCTGCAGAGCAAGGAGTAAATGTGGCAAGTTCTTTCTGACATACATCACAACAGTTCGTGGACCTTAAGTTACAAGCTGCATATCCAGGCAACTTTGGTGGAGGTGCTCCATCTTTCAGTCTACATTCCTGCAAACAGATGACATTAATATTCTTGGTTGCACTAATATGATGTAAATCAAGCAACAGCTTCCTGATGGAAGCAATGTTCCATGAAAAGATTTGTAATCTATCCACTGTAGTGAGTTATTACAATCTCTTGCTCATAAGATGGTAAGACTATTATGATTTAGCTACAGTGTGTAGATACTTAAGAGCAAATAGCATAGTTTGTACATGTTTATCTTCAGAACCTTTTACTCTAAGCATTTTTCGGCATCTTGGCAGCCAGTTTCAAGGCAAGTCTTGAAGCCAAGAGTTATGGGCTTCTTTCTTACAAATTGCTTGAAATTAAACGAAGATTGCTGCACTTTTGAGATCATCAACGTACTCAGGAGCATCATCCTGATTACATATATTTATTACATTTGTCAGGATCTGTTCAAGATGCTCAATTTTTTTTCCGCAAGTTTGTTATAATTTGAGGAAGGTCAGGTGAATCCAGTGCCTCTCCAGAGGAAGGCACTTCTGAGTTAGTTCTTTCTTTAACATCTATCACCTTAACAGGTACGATGGTTAAATTAGTGTCCTCTGATGGTGCCTGTGGCATGACTGCCTCATCATTCACTGTAGGCAGGCCCTGTGCATCTAACCCATCTCCAGTTTCCAGGGGGGTTACACGCGTGGTGTCCGTCTGACTTTTGTAGATGTGTGTAGTGGGAAGAGTGACATGCTCATCCCCATATACAGGTGCAGGCGTAGGTGTGGGTAGTGGCAGATCAGTAGTTCCATATGTGCTAGCAGGGATGGCTAGCTCCTCCACAACCGGTGTGTGTGATGGCATTTTGGTATCACTAGAATCCTTTGCAATGAGGTTGGGCTCTTCCACACTTTGCAGAGGTACAGTCTCAGATCTGGCTGTGGTGGACTGGATGGCCTCATCCTCAGTTACCATTAAAGGTCTGTTACCAGGTTTACGTCGAAGGTTGTTTGGGTTCCGACTGAAATGCTTATGGCAAACTGTAACCCCATCTTCTTTACAGTTAATACACTTAAATTTTTGGCTGTCAAGGCCTACTGTGCATTCTCTAGTGGAATGTTTCCCAGCACACTTACCGCACCAAGAGTGTAGTATTCCACAGTCTACTGCAACATGGCCATAGTGCTGGCATTTGCAACACCTACGTTGAGAGGGTACGTACACTTCGATGGGTAGGAAACGTAGGCCAGGCACACAGATATTTCGGGGGAGGGGCACAGGGCCTACCCAACTGGCAATAAATTGGGATCTTCCTTAAGGTGGGACCAGGAGATGAAGCTTAACCCCCTGCAGCCACATGTAGGTAAATAAACACCACTTACACACCATAAACACATAATTTAATAAAAATAATCAAAAGCAAATTTCATATATAATATCCCGTGCGTGGTCGTGGGCGCACCCAAGAAGACAAAATGAATAATTTCCACAATTTCGGAAGCCACAAAATATCGCGAACTGAAATACTCCGTGGCTGATATTCCTTTGTCTTAATAGGAAACCAAATTCCTACTGTTTGTTCTCAGCGGTCCTATTACTGTTCACCCACTGTACCTATTTGCCCCTCGATAGTCACCCGTTGTAACGCGTTATGAATCACATTATTATGACCGAGGCCGACTATGCATACTCCGCTAATTGTAATAAGGTCAATACTCGATGAGAAGAGTTACTAATGGCGTTGAGGTACGATGACTTCTGGCCTGATGAAGGTGAGAGATATTATCTTCTTTCTCATATTGTTGGGTAAATATCACATTCTGACTGGATATTGGTTAATGTACTTTTGTTTGGCAACAGTTTTTTTTTTTTTAATGGCGTGAATATAACACCGAACACGTCTCCGGAAGCACACATCAGCCAGATAACTGCTGCAGCATATGGGCGCCTGGCAAACCTGAGATTAGCATTCCGATACCTAAGTAAGGAATCTTTCATGACACTGTACACCGTGTACGTCAGGCCCATACTGGAGTATGCAGCACCAGTTTGGAACCCACACCGGGTCAAGCACGTTAAGAAATTAGAGAAAGTGCAAAGTTTGCGACAAGGTTAGTTCCAGAGCTAAGGGATATGTCCTACGAAGAAAGGTTGAGGGAAATCAGCCTGACGACACTGGAGGACAGGAGGGTTAGGGGAGACATGATTACGACATACAAAATGCTGCGTGGAATAGACAAGGTGGACAGAGACAAGATGTTCCAGAGAGGGGACACAGAAACAACAGGGTCACAATTGGAAGCTGAAGACTCAGACGATGTCAGTATAGCTACTGAATTCCCTTATACGTATACTTGTGTAGTGTATTGTAGATCGTATTATCCATATACATATATTTAGGCTCCCTGGTCAGTAGGCCTAGTGACTAGCATGTGTGACGCCACGTGACGCTGTTGTGAGCCCTTCGCGCCTGGGATCCTTCTCAGTTCCCGTCAGACCTACCAAGCAGCTACAGGCAGGCTAGGCCTCCCTCTTCCACACTCTGCAATATAGTGTTACCATCCAACAAGTGTGTTTTTCTTCAACCACGACAACGAGTCACAGGGATGTTAGGAAGTATTTCTTCAGTTATATAGTTGTCAGGAAGTGGAATAGCCTAGCAAGTGATGTAGTGGAGGCAGGAACCATACATAGCTTTAAGACGAGGTATGATAAAGCTCACGGAGCAGGGAGAGGACCTAGTAGCGTTCAGTGAAGAGGTGGGGCCAGGAGCTGAATCTCGACCCCTGCAACCACAATTAGGTGAGTACAATTAGATGAGTACACACACACACACACACACAAGGCTGGACCTTGTATTCACCATGAGTGGTTATGACATAAGGGGATATTACACATTAATGTAGTGTGTTCATCACTGTCTCTAGTGTAGTGTGTTCATCACTGTCTCTAGTGTAGTGTGTTCATCACTGTTACTAGTGTAGTGTTCATCACTGTCACTAGTGTAGTGTGTTCATCACTGTCACTAGTGTAGTGTGTTCATCATTAAAGGCCTCTTGGTACTAGTGACCACACGGTCCGGAGTTTTGAATACCCTGGAAGTAAACACAGAGAGGGGGAGAAGCACCACGGGAAGGATGCGAGAAGTCAGACTTAAAAAGGGGAAACTACACGGGCATGAGGCATTTCCTGAATGTGATGCAGTGGGAAAGAAAACTAGAGAGTGCGACAGTGAATGAGGTGGTGGAGTACGTTTCCGGAGAGTGAAGGGAGGGATACAAAATTCCTACCCAGGAGCAGAAGCAATGGATAGAACAGAGCGAGTCCATGGTTTACCCAGAGATACAGAGCGGTCAAAACTACTGCAAATGTGCTAAAGATTGGAAAAAAGAATAGAATTCAAAGAACTCAGAAAACAAGTAACTGAGCAGAAGAGCCAGAAACGAATATACATAGGTAAGAAAATAGGCTGAATGACAATTTGAGAATGACATAGGAACGAAAGGCAAATCCGACCCAGAGTTGTTATATAACCACATCAGGAGGAAAACAACAATCTAGGATCACGTAATCTGGCTGAAGGAAGACGGAGAGCTCAGAAGGAATGACCTTGAAATCTGTGAGAAGCTCAGCAAGAAGTTTAAAGAGGTAATTCTAAGAGGAGATTGAAAAGCTACCAGCAAAATGCAGCAGGAGAGTGCATCATCGAGCACTGAAGACAATGCATAAAACAGGAGAGGAGGTGAAAACGCTACTGTGTGTGAATGAGAGAACGAGAGTAGAGGCACTGTGTGTGTGCTAGCAACAAGCATCAAAAAGTCAGTCGAAACACAGTAACTGCTCTAGGTGTAAAGACAGCAAAAGTAGTCCCACTTCTAAAGAAAGGAGACAGACAGGCAGCGTTCAGCTACAGACCAATGTTTCTGACATGCAGAGTAAGGAATCGTTCACCACACTGTATATAAGGCATATACTGAAGTACGCAGCACCAGTATGAATCCCACACCAAGCCAAGCTGAAGAAAGTGCAGAGGTTTGCTGAGAGAGCAGGACTGATATGATTAAAAAAATATACAAAGTAACTGATAGGGTGGACAGCGACAGAGTGTTTGAGAGACGACAGACAGGAACACGAGGGCGCAGCTGCTTATTGAAAACACAGATGAGTCACAGGGATGTTGGGAAGTACTTCTTCGGTCGTAGAGTAGTCAGGAAGTGGAACAACCTGAAGAATGAAGTGGTAGAGGCAGGATCCAAACTTATCTTAAAGAAGAGGTACGATAAGGTTCTCGAAGCCAAGGAGAGAGCGAACCTAAAAGCGGCAAGAGCATAAGAACACTGCATCAGGCCTGTTAGCCCATACTAGGCAGGTCGTTCAAAATCCATCCCACTAACAGAATATATGCCCAACCCAATTTTCAACGCCACCCGCGTAATAAGCTTTGATATTTCTGAAGAATTGAGACACTTATGCAACATATGGGAATCTTTATTGAAGAAACGTTTCACCACACAGTGGCTTCATCAGTCCAATACTGATGTAGCCATAGTGTGGAGAAACGTTTCATCAATAAAGATTCCCATATGTTGCATAAGTGCCTCAGTTCTTCAACTTGTCAGTTTGCAAAACCATTTGATAATTCTGTTTACTCACATGCAAGTCCCACTTAAATTCAACGCTTCTCATTCATGTATTTATCCAACTTCAATTTGAAACAAGGGAAAGCCAGGAGCCGAGAATCGACCCCTGCAACCACATATAGGTGAGCACACACATACACTTCTCTCTCTCTCACACACACACACACACACACACACACACACACACACACACACACACACACAGCGGGGCCAGGAGCTAGGACTCGACCCCTGCAATCACATATAGGTGAGCACACACATACACTTACTCTCTCTCACACACACACACACACACACACACACACACACACACAGCGGGGCCAGGAGCTAGGACTCGACCCCTGCAACCACAAATAGGTGAGTACACACACACACACACACACACACCACAGAACTGCAGGAGGCCAAAAGAGGAGTACGAAGAAAACAACAGGGCGATGGTGGATACACTGGCTGAGGTGGCAAGAAGAGCTCACTCGAGCAGAGCAAAGTTACTGGTAATGGGCGATTTCAATCACAGGGAGATCGACTTGGAAAACCTGGAGTCACATGGGGGTCCCGAAACATGGAGAGCCAAGATGAGGGATGTGGTACTTGAAAACCTCATGCATCAACATGTCAGGGACACTACCAGAGAGAGAGGGGAGGATGAGCCAGCAAGACTGGATCTTGTGTTCACCCTGAGCAGTTCAGACATTGAGGACATCACTTACGAGAGGCCCCTTGGAGCTAGCGATCACGTGGTTCTGAGTTTTGATTATATAGTAGAGTTACAAGTGGAGAAGGTAACAGGAACTGAATGGGAAAAGCCAAACTACCAAAGGGGGAACTACACAGATATGAGGAACTTCCTGCAGGAGGTTCAGTGAAACAGAGACCTGGTAGGAAAATCAGTAAACGAGATGATGGAATATGTAGCAACAAAGTGCAAGGAGGCAGAGGAAAGGTTTGTTCCCAAGGGAAACAGAAATAACAGGAAGACCAAAGCGAGTCCTTCGTTTACCCGAAGGTGTAGGGAGGCAAAAACTAAGTGCACCAGAGAACAGAAAAGGTACAGGAGGCAAAGGACCCAGAAAAATAAGGAGATTAGTAGAAGAGCCAGAAACGAGTATGCACAGATAAGGAGGTAGGCCCAGCGACAGTACGAAAACGACATAGCATCGAAAGTTAAGTCTGAGCCGAAACTGCTGTATAGCCACATTAGGAGGAAGACAACAGTCAAAGACCAGGTGATAAGGCTGAGGAAAGAAGGTGGAGAACTCACAAGAAACGATCAAGAGAATGTACCTAGATCGTGACAGAACACAAAAGGAAAGGACGTCATTGAGAGAGAGGGTACAAAGACGAAAGGAGGAATGGGATGCATTGATGGAGATGAGCAGAACCCAGACTCAGGTGGAAGGACAAATACACCCTACAGAGACACCCGCAGAAGGACGACAACCACAACAGCCCCAACGCAACTGAACAATCTCAACCAAAACCCACACACTGTTCCCTCTGCCCCCACCCCCCACATCACAAACCCCACCCCTACAGCAGCTCCCTACGAGCACTCTGCCCTCACTCCCCCCATCACAAACCTCACCCACTCCATAAACCCCCATAGGCCTCCTCCAGGGCTTCCACTCCCCCATCCCCAATATTCTCCCAGGTCCACCGTGATAGATAAGACGTTGAAGGTGTGGTACACGAACGCAGATGGAATAGCAGACAAATATGAGGAGTGGCATGAAAGAATCAACAAGCAGTCATCACACATCATAGCAGTCACAGAAACGAAACTCACTGAGACAATAACAGACGCAGTCTTCCCACCAGGATATCAGATCCTGAGGAAAGACAGAAGGAGCAGAGGGGGATAAGGGGTTGCACTACTCATAAAAAACCGATGGGGTTTCGAGGAAATGGAAGGCATGGATGGGATTGGAGAAAGGGAATACATAGTAGGTACAATTCAATCTGAGGAACATAAGGTAGTCATTGCAGTGATGTATGACCCACCACAGAACTGCAGGAAGCCAAGAAAGGAATATGAAGAGAACAACAGAGCGATGGTGGACACACAGGCTGAGGTGGCACGAAAAGCTCAATCGTGCAGAGCAGAGTTACTGGTTATGGGTGATTTCAACCTCAGGGAGATTGATTGGGAAAACCTGGAGCCTCATGGGGGTCCCGAAATATGGAGAGCCAAGATGATGGATGTGGTACTGGAAAACCTCATACATCAACAAATCAGGGACACTACCAGAGAGAGAGAGGGGAGGATGAACCACCAAGACTGGAAGTTGTGTTCACCCTGAGTAGTTCAGACATTGAGGACATCACATATGAGAGGCCCCTTGGAGCTAGCGATCACGCAGTCCTGAGTTTTGATTACATAGTAGAGTTACAAGTGGAGAGGGTAACAGGAGTCGAATGGAAAAAGCCAAACTATAAAAGGGGGGACTACACAAGTATGAGGAACTTCCTGCAGGAGGTTCAGTGGGACAGAGAACTGGTAGGAAAGTTAGTAAACGAAATGAAGGAATATGTAACAATAGAATGCAAGGAGGCAGAGGAAGGTTTGTTCCCAAGGGCAACAGAAACAATGGGAAAACCAAAGCGAGCCCTTGGTTTACCTGAAAGTGCAGGGAGGCAAAAAATAAGTGCATTAGAGAATGGAAGAGGTATAGAAGGAAAAGGACCCAGGAAAACAAGGAGATCTGTTGAAGAGCCAGAAACGAATATGCACAGATAAGGAGGGAGGCCCAGCGACAGTACGAAAATGACATAGCATCGAAAGTCAAGTCTGACCTGAAACTGCTGTTTAGCCACATCAGGAGAAAGACAACAGTCAAAGACCAGGTGATCAGGCTGAGGAAAGTAGGTGGGGAACTCACAAGAAACGATCAAGTGGTATGCAAGGTGCTCAACACCAGATTTAAGGAAGTATTCACAGTGGAGACAGGAAGGACTCTTGGAAGACAGGACAGATTGGGACACCAACAGGGAATACACCAACAAGTGCTGGAGAACATACACGCAACTGAGGAGGAGCTGAAGAAGCTGCTAAGTGACCTTGATACCTCAAAGGCAATGGGATCCTCAGAGAGGGAGCAGAAATACTGTGTGTGCCATTAACCACAATCTTCAACACATCCCTTGAAACTGGGCAACTACCTGAGGTATGGAAAACAGCAAATGTAGTCCTCATATTTAAAAAAGGAGACAGAAAAGAGGCACTAAATTCCAGACCAGTGTCACTGACGTGTATAGTATGCAAAGTCATGGAGAAGATTATCAGGAGGAGAGTGGTGGGGCACCTGGAATGGAACAAGATTATAAACGACAACCAGCACGGAATCATGGAAGGCAAATCCTGTGTCACAAACCTTCTGGAGTCTTATGACAAAGTTACAGAAGTGCGACACGAGAGAGAGGGGTGGGTTGATTGCATTTTCTTGGACTGCAAGTAGGCCTTCGACACAGCTCTTCACAAGAGATTAGTGCAGAAACTAGAGGATCAGGCTCATATAACAGGAAGGGCAGTGCAGTGGATCAGAGAATACCTGACAAGGAGGCAACAACGATTCATGGTACGGGATGAGGTATCACAGTGGGCACCTGTGACGAGCGGGGTCCCACAGGGGTCGGTGCTGGAACGAGTGCTATTTTTGGTATATGTGAATGACATGATGGAAGGGATAGACTCAGAGGTGTCCCTGTTCGCAGATGATGTGAAGTTAATGAGCAGAATTAAATCAGATGAGGACCAGGCAGGACTTCAAAGAGACCTGGACAGGCTGGACACGTGGTCCAGCAACTGGCTTCTCGAATTCAACCCTGCCAAGAGCAAAGTCATGAAGATCGGAGAAGGGCAAAGAAGAACGTAGACAGAGTATAGGCTAAGTGGTCAAAGACTGCAAACCTCGCTCAAGGAGAAAGATCTTGGGGTGACCATAACACCGAGCACGTCTCCGGAGGCATACATCAACCAGATAACTGCTGCAGCATACGGGCGCCTGGCAAATCTGAGAATAGAGTTCCGATACCTTAGTAAGGAATCGTCCAAGGCACTGTATACTGTGTACGTCAGGTCCATACTGGAGTATGAAGCACCAGTTTGGAACCCACACCTGGTCAAGCACGTCAAGAAATTAGAGAAAGCACAAAGGTTTGCAACAAGGCTAGTTCCAGAGCTAAGGGGAATGTCGTACGACGAAAGGTTGAGGGAAATCGGACTGACGACACTGGAGGACAGGAGGGTCAGGGGAGACATGATAACGACATACAAAATTCTGCGTGGAATAGATATGGAAAATAGAGACAAGATGTTCCAGAGAGGGGACACAGAAACAAGAGGTCACAATTGGAAGCTGAAGACTCAGACGAGTCACAGGGATGTTGGAAGTATTTCTTCAGCAATAGAGTAGTCATGAAGTGGAATAACCTAGCAAGTGATGTAGTGGAGGCAGGAACGATACATAGGTTTAAGACGAGGTATGACATGGCTCAGGAAGCAGAGAGAGAGGACCTAGTAGCGATCAGCGAAAAGGCGGGGCCAGGAGCTGAGTCTCGACCCCTGCAACTACAATTAGGTGAGTACACACACACACACGCACGAGAGAGAAACGAGTATGCACAGATATGGAGGGAGGCCCAGCGGCCGTACGAAAACGACATACCATCGAAAGTCAAGTCTGACCCGAAACTGCTTTACAGCCACATCAGGAGGAAAACAACAGTCAAGGACCAGGTAATCAGGCTGAGGAAAGAAGGTGGGGAGCTCACAAGAAACGACCAAGAAGTATATGAGGAGCTCAACACGAGATTTCAGGAAGTATTTACAGTGGAGGCTGCAGGGACACTGAAAAGATAAAACAGAGGGGTACAGCACCAAGGGATATACCAACAAGTGTTGTTTGAAATACACACAACCGAGGAGGAGGTGAAGAAGCTTATAAGTGACCTTGATACCTCAAAGGCAGTGGGACCGGACAACATCTCTCCGTGGGTAGTTAGAGAAGGAGCAGAGACACTGTGTGTGCCACTAACCACAATCATCGACACATCTCTTGAAACTGGGCAACTACTTGAGGTATGGAAGACGGCAAATGTGGTCCCCATCTTTAAGAAAGGGGACAGAAACGAAGCAATAAACTATAGACCAGTGTCACTGACGAGTACAGTATTGAAAGTGATGGAGAAGATTATCAGGAGAGTGGTGGAGCACCCGGAACGGAACAAGGTTATAAACGACAGCCCGCATGGATTCATGGATGGCAAATCCTGCCTCACAAACCTACTGGAGTTTTATGACAAGGTAACTGAAGTAAGGCATGAGAGGGAGGGGTGGGTCGATTGCATTTTCTTGGAGTGTAAGAAGGCCTTCGACACAGTTCCTGCAGTGGATCAGAGAATACCTGACAGGGAGGCAACAGCGAGTCATGGTACTTGATGAGGCATCACGGTGGGCGCCTGTGTCGAGCGGGGTCCCACACGGGTCAATCCTAGGACCAGTGCTATTCTTGGTATATGTGAATAACATGACGGAAGGGATAGACTCAGAAGTGTCCTTGTTCGCAGATGATGTGAAGTTAATGAGGAGAATTAAATCAGATGAGGACCAGACAGGTCTACAAAGAGACCTGGACAGGCTAGACGCGTGGTCCAGCAACTGGCTTCTTGAATTTAACCCCGGCAAATGCAAAGTCATGAAGATCGGGGAAGGACAAAAAAGACTGCAGACAGAGTATAGGATAGGCGGCCAGAGACTGCAAATCTCGCCAGACTGAGCACTTCGCCAGAAGTCCACGTTAACCAGATAACTACTGCAGCATATGGGCGCCTGGCAAACCTGAGAATAGCATTCCGATACCTCAGAAAGGAATCGCTCAAGACTCTATGCACCATGTACGTCAGGCCCATACTAGAGTATGCAGCACCAGTTTGGAACCCACACCTGGTCAAACACATCAAGAAATCAGGCTGGTTCCAGAGGTAAGGGAAATGTCCTACGAAGAAAGGTTAAAGGAAATCGGTCTGACGACACTGGAGGACAGGCGGGTCAGGGGCGAAATGATAACAACAAACAAAATACTGCGTGGAATAGATAAGGTGGATAGAGACAGGATGTTCCAGAGATGGGACACAGAAACAAGGGGTCACAATTGGAAGTAGAAGACTCAGATGAACCAAAGGGATGTTAGGAAGTATTTCTTCAGCCACAGAGTTGTTAGAAAGTGGAATAGTCTGGCAAATAATGTAGTGAAGGCAGGAACCATACATAGTTTTAAGACGAGGTACGATAAAGCTCATGGAGCAAGGAAAGGGAGGACCCAGTAGCGGTCAGTGAAGAGGCGGGGCCAGGAGTTGAAACTCTACCCTTGCAGCCACAACAAGGTGAGTACAACTAGGTAAGTACACACACACACACACACACACACACACACTCACCTTTACTAGGTGAGTACACACACACACTCACACACACAAACCTAAGAACAGCATTCCGACATCTAAATATGGAGTCATCCAGGACCCTGTACACCGTGTACGTTAGGCCCATAATGGAGTATGCAGCGCCAGTTTGGAACCTTCACATAGCCAAGCATGTGAGAAAACAAGAGAAAGTGCAAATGTTTGCAACAAGATTAGTCCTGGAGCTAAGGGGTATATTTTACGAGGAGAGGCTGAGAGAAATCGACTTGACGACATTGGAAGACAGGAGAGATAGGGGGGATATGATAACGACATATAAAATACTGAGAGGAATCGACAAGGTGGACAGAGACTGCAGAGACTGGATGTTCGAGAGATGGGGCACGACAACAAGGGGACACAAGTAGAAGCTGAAGACACAGATGAATCGCAGGGACATTAGGAAGTATTTCTTCAGTCACAGAGTTGTCAGGAAGTGGAATAGTCTGGGAATTGATGTAGTGGAGGTAGGATCCATGTATAGCTTTAAGAAGAGGTATGATAAAGCGTATGGAGCAGGAAGATTGCTCCAATAGCGACCAGTGAAGAGGCGGGCCCAAGAGCTGTTAATCGGCCCCTGCAACCACAACTGAGTACAAAAAGGTGAGTACAACACACACACACACACACACACACACACACACACACACACACACACACACACACACACACAAGGGAAATCAACCTGACGACACTGGAGGACAGGAGAGATAGGGGGGACATGATAACGACATACAAAATACTAAGAGGAATTGACAAGGTGGACAAAGACAGGATGTTCCAGAGATGGGACACAGCAACAAGGGGACACAATTGGAAGTTGAAGACACAGATGAATCACAGGGATGTTAGGAAGTATTTCTTCAGCCACAGAGTAGTCATGGAGTGGAAAAGTTTGGGAAGCGATGTAGTGGAGGCAGGATCCATACATAGCTTTAAGCAGAGGTATGATAAAGCTAACGGTTCAGGGAGAGTGACCTAGTAGCGACCAGTGAAGAGGCGGGGCCAGGAGCTTGGACTCGACCCCTGCAACCTCAACTAGGTGAGTACAACTAGGTGAGTACACACACACACAAACACACACACACACACACAAACACACAACACACACACACACACACACACACACACACACACACACACACACGCAAACACACACACACACACACACACACACACACACACACACACACACACACACACACACACACACACACACATATATATATATACACACACACACACACACACACACACACACACACACACACACACACACACACACACACACGCATACATACACACATACACACACACATGACACAAAAACAAGGGGTCACAATTGGAAGCTGAAGATTCAGACGAGTCACAGGGATGTTAAGAAGTATTTCTTCAGTCATAGAGTTGTCAGGAAGTGGAATAGTCTAGCAAGTGATGTAGTGAAGGCAGGAACCATACATACCTACATAGCTTTAAGACGAGGTATGAAAAAGCTCAGGGAGCAGAGAGAGGACCTAGTAGCGATCAGTGAAGAGGCGGGGCCAGGAGCTGAGTCTCGACCCCTGCAACTACAATTAGGTGAGTACACACATACATATATACAAGCACGCATATACAACGGGCCTAGTGTCTAATTGACATGTGCCTAGGACAAAATGGTAACAAACACACACACACACACACACACACACACACACGCACAAACAAACAAACAAACAAACACACACACTGGCAGCTGCCAGCCAGCATAAAGTTGAACTGTGAGTCGGCTACCTCATCCTGTGCATTTTTCATGACGGGGACCAACTAAGGTTTCTTTCCCGTGTACCTCCATCACTACCACCACAACCAGCATAACCACCCCAACTAGCACTACCACCAACACTACGGGCATGATTACCACCCTCACTACCTAAACAACTACCATCATTAATGCCAAGAAATCCACCGGTACCACCATTATCACGACCACGACTGTCACTAGTACAACAACCACAACCATCAATGCCAATTACTACCGTTACTACCATCACTAAAACCACCAGCAAATGTTTTAACGACAGTTCCATAACCACTTTCACCAGCTGATGTAGTCAGAGTTGATGTGGTCATAGTTGATGTGGTCAGAGATGATGTGGTCAAAGTATATGTGGTCAGAGTTGATTTTGTCAAAGTTGCTGTGATCTGAGCTGATGTGATCGAAGTTGATGTGATTAGAGTTCATGTGATCAGAGTTGATGTGATCATGGTTGATGTGATCAGAGTTGATGTGATCAGAGTTGATGTGATCAGAGTTGATGTGATCAGAGTTGATGTGATCAGAGTTGATGTGAGCAGAGTTAATGTGATCAGAGTTGATGTGGTAAAAGTTGATGTGATCATGGTTGATGTGATCAGAATTGATATGATCAGAGTTGATGTGATCAGAGTTGATGTGATCAGAGTTGATGTGATCAGAGTTGATGTGATCATGGTTGATGTGATCAGAGTTGATGTGATCATGGTTGATATGATCAGAGTTGATGTGATCAAGGTTGATATGATCAGAGTTGATGTGATCATGGTTGATGTGATCAGAGTTGATGTGATCATGGTTGATGTGATCAGAGTTGATGTGATCATGGTTGATATGATCAGAGTTGATGTGATCATGGTTGATGTGATCATGGTTGATGTGATCAGAGTTGATGAAATAAAGTTACTGTTTACGCTTTACCCTCCTTCCCTCCTCCCCCTTCCCTCCCTTCCCCTCCTCTTCCCTCCCCTCCCTCGCCTCTGGTTCACAAGGGCTTCTTATGACCACATCAATAATAATAATAATAATAATAATAATAATAATAATAATAATAATAATAATAATAATAATATTATTATTATTATTATTATTATTATTATTATTATTATATTATTATTATTATTATTATTATTACTATTATTATTATATTATTATTATTATTATTATTATTATTATTATTATTTTATTATTATTACTATTATTATTATTATTAGGTAGGTGCTCAGGCACCTACCCTACCCTTCTAGGGTAGAGCAGGTGCCTGACCCCGAACTTGCAGCTCACAAACCTGCCATTCTCAATAACCCCCTTGGGGCGGGGATGGCACACCAGAGAGGCCTAGCTTGTGGCTAGGCCTGGGGACCGGCGGTCCCAAAGATGAGGAGGTACTTGTGCCTCCTCCCATGGCAGACTTAGGTCTCAGACACTCCCTAGACAGGGAGGCAAAGCCGGGCCACCACTTGGAAAAGGCCCGGGCCACCACTTGGAAAAGGCCCGGGCCACCACTTGGAAAAGGCCCGGGCCACCACTTGGAAAAGGCCCGGGCCACCACTTGGAAAAGGCCCGGGCCACCACTTGGAAAAGGCCCGGGCCACCACTTGGAAAAGGCATGGGCCCCACTGGAAAAGGCCCGGCCACCACTTGGAAAAGGCCCGGGCCACCACTTGGAAAAGGCCCGGGCCACCACTTGGAAAAGGCCCGAGCCACCACTTGGAAAAGGCCCGGGCCACCACTTGGAAAAGGCCCGGGCCACCACTTGGAAAAGGCCCGGGCCACCACTTGTAAAAGGCCCGGGCCACCACTTGGAAAAGGCCCGGGCCACCACTTGGAAAAGGCCCGGGCCACCACTTGGAAAAGGCCCGGGCCACCACTTGTAAAAGGCCCGGGCCACCACTTGTAAAAGGCCCGGGCCACCACTTGGAAAAGGCCCGGGCCACCACTTGTAAAAGGCCCGGGCCACCACTTGGAAAAGGCCCGGGCCACCACTTGGAAAAGGCCCGGGCCACCACTTGGAAAAGGCCCGGGCCACCACTTGGAAAAGGCCCGGGCCACCACTTGGAAAAGGCCCGGGCCGGGAGAATACCGGTGAATCTTTAATAATAATAATAAAATGTTAAATTCATGGAAAATCGCTAAATTCGTTGGATGGGAAATGAAAGGTGATCAGATTCTCTCCAAGCGGAGGACAGCGCCAGTGCCTTGGATCAGGAGCTCCCGTGGCCAGCACCAAGGCACCATCCCTTCAAACATCCCGAGATAGATCAATGAACACACAAAAAAATCGTATCTTCGTAATGACCACGACTGAATTTCTTCTTTTATTTCAGTGATCGAGTCTCGTCATTAAATGTCAAGGGCGTGCTTATTGAACCTCTTGGAGCGGGTCTCAGGAACCTCTCAGCAAAAGATCACAGGTGTATGAACCGACCTGAACCCTGATTAATGAGCTTCAAGCCTCCTCTGGTACTTGAAGTAAGTACCTTGACTTTCTCGCCGGAGTTTTCTGTCTTCCGCCAGTATAGCGATATAGGAAACTGTTAACGTAAGTTTGAGATGCCTTAAAAAGCTGGAACAGGTTTGTATATTTCTTTATGATACTGTAACAGAAGTGTGTGATCCTCTAAGATCCTGTGCTGTGTGTGTGTGTACTCATTTGTGGTTGCAGGGGTCGAGACATAGCTCCTGGCCCCGCCTCTTCAGTGATCGCTACTAGATCCTCTCTCTCTCTCCCTGCTCCATGAGCTTCATTATACTTAAAACTATGTATGGTTCCTACCTCCACTACGTCACTTGCCAAACTATTCCACTTCCTGACAACTCCTTTGACTGAAGAAATACTTCCTAACATCTATTTGACTCATCTGAGTCTTCAACTTCCAATTGTGACCCCTTGTTTCTGTGTCCCATTTCTGGAACATCCTGCCTCTGTCCACCTTGTCAATTCCTCGCAGTATTTTGCATGTCGTTGTCATTTCTTCCCTAACCCTCATGTCCTCCAGTGTCGTCAGGCCGAGTTTCCTTAACCTTTTTTCGTAGGGCATTTCCCTTAGCTCTGGAACTAGCTTTGTGGCAAACCTTTGCACTTTCTCTAATTTCTTGACGTGCTTGGCCAGGTGTGGGATGATTCCTTACTGAGGTATCGGTACGCTATTCTTAGGTATGCCAGGCGCCCATATGCTGCGTGTGTGTGTGTACTCACCTAGTTGAGGTTGCAGGGGTCGAGTCCAAGCTCCTGGCCCCACCTCTTCACTGGTCGCTACTAGGTCACTCTCCCTAAGCCGTGAGCTTTATCATACCTCTGCTTAAAGCTATGTATGGATCCTGCCTCCACTACATCGCTTCCCAAACTATTCCACTTCCTGACTACTCTGTGGCTGAAGAAATGCTTGTGTGTGTGTGTGTGTGTGTGTGTGTGTGTGTGTGTGTGTGTGTGTGTGTGTGTGTGTGTGTGTGTGTGTGTGTGTGTGTGTGTGTGTGTGTGTGTGTGTGTGTGTGTCTGTCTGTCTGTCTGTCGATGAACAAGACAAATGTCCAAAATGTTTCGCCAACACGGTAGGCTTCTTCAGTTGAATGCAGTGGTGCCTAAATATTGACAGTTGAATCAATATAGAAGTAAAGATGATGTGATCAATCCATGAGCGTTGAAGAAGTACTTTTGAGGTGATCAGTCCCTCAGCCTTGAGAAACGTTCAGCTCCATAATCTTGTTTTTGACCGAAGAAGGCTACTGAGTAGGCGGAACATTTGAGAAATAAGATACCTAGCTGTCGCACATGAATCGAGCTCATCTAATTGTCTGTACTATATACCATTATTTTAATGATAGGAGTATATGGGATTTTTGATGGTTTTGGAACATAAGTGCATAATCCTTTAATGCCGTAGAGTACATGTGCGTAAGCTATTAGATCCTGGAGTAGAAGTGTGAGATCCTTTGAGTAGTGTTGACCTGGGAGTAAATGGGATGACGATAAATAGACTGGAACTTATGTTTTTCTTAATATCGCGAGTTTAGCAACTGTGCCCTTTTGTATGCAGTAGTGGAGCCTTATAATAAAAAGGTAGTCGGACTATTCAGTGTGCACAATGGAACCACGAGCTTGGACCTCCAGCGAAGCTCTATATAGCTCCTCACCCTGCATGCATTTTTCATCCGATAACCGAACCTCCATTGGATGCAATACATATAGACCAGTGTTAGCCACACCAAAACCCAAGGCATTATGTAGAATAGTATATGTTCCAGGGAACATAGTTCTCCGCCATGTAATAACGACAGCACCCAGGTTAATTTCATCAGGGGTGATGGGCCGTGTGTTAAATGGTTGCGACACGAAGTCTTCCTGGTTATTAATTAATTATCACGTCTGCTGTGTCGCCCAGCTTGCAGCCCGCCGTCTAACCTGTCCTGCGCCGTCTAGCCTGTCCTGCATCAAAGTATTCCTCCTTTCGATGGAACTAATGAGTGGTGCTCATGAAATTCGAGTCACTGTCTACTTGTACATCAAGTATATAGGTGTTTCTCTTCTCAGGATCATATATAACTAGGTCCCGCTGACACATTCGCTCCGCTATTACGTATTTCTTTCGTTGGCAGTCTCTGACAATGGAATCTACGATGAGGTTGCGTCGTTTCACTCTCCCCATGCGTCCTTAGGCACGTTCCTAATATGCGCCCAAGTTTCTAACGTTGGACACATTCTGCACAGCTGATATTGTGTATTTCTCTCTTTTATCCAGACTCTCTTGCACTGAAATTGCACTGAATCTCCAGAGCGTTGATATAATCGGCTCTTTTCATCAAGATGGTACCATTCCTCATCCATGCGTGAATTTGGGGTACCATTCAGTGTTCTTGCTGGTCTGTACCATCCAAAGTTCTTGTTGGCCTGCATTATCTAGTGTTCTTGCTGGCCTGTACCAACCAATGCTCTTGTTGGCCTGTACCATCCAATGTTCTTGTTGTCCTGCACCATCCAATGTTCTTGCTGGCCTGCACCATCCAACGTTCTTGTTGGCCTGCATTATCTAGTGTTCTTGCTGGCCTGTACCAACCAATGCTCTTGTTGGCCTGTACCATCCAATGTTCTTGCTGGCCTGCACCATCCAGTGTTCTTGCTGGCCTGTACCAACCAATGCTCTCGTTGGCCTGCACCATCCAATGTTCCTGCTGGCCTGCACCATCCAATGTTCCTGCTGGCCTGTACCATCCAATGTTATTGCTGGCCTGTACCATCCAATGCTCTTACAGGCCTGTTCCACCCCCTTTCTTTCTAGTGTGTACTATGGTATACACAGCTTTACATCTTACAATTAGTCTTATCATATGTGTGGCACTGGGCTGCACTGCCAAAACTTATTTACATTTGTTGCAATTGCTCGATATGAAGCAAGATGAGTCTGTTTCTTTAGGGTACAGATGCTCACGTCGACGGGCACACGTACCCCACACCACCATATTTTACACGGGACAGTAAAAACCCTTGCGGCGTGTACCTGGACAAATTTTTATCCTTTATCTTTCCAGTATTCTTGTGGACATAGTCTAGCACCGTAATATGAATCACACCAGCTTTCAAATGATAGTTGGGACTTCAGAGGAGTATTATCCAGGTTATTAAAGTGCTCCTCTAGTTTCACCAGAGGAGATTTCCCTCTCTCAGTTCATGAGAAATGCATTCCAAAATATATATACACACCAGTTGGTTGCAGAGGTTTAATAGGTGTCTCCCCCGACTTATGTTAGACTAACAGAGTCTACGTACCACTGCTTATTGTTCGGGACAATCCTAAATTTGAGGGTAGCTCACCTCTGCGGGCTAGATTCTAACCCTGCCCAGTTAAACTATGCAAAAAAAAAAAAAAAGTCTTCAAGTCTCAATCTCGGCCAACAGCACCATGTCGCCCGCGAAGGTCAGTGCAGGGATTTTTTGGTTATATCCCTGAAGTGTCTTGATATAATTGCTGTCCAGGGACACTAACGCTTCGTTCATCACCATATTAACTAAAAGACATGAAAGGGGGTCGCCCCGTTTAACCCTTATATTTATCTGGTCACTTTTATCCAGTACGGTAATTGTAGCTTCTCCGTAGACTATGACACATTTTATCAAAATGTCAGAAACGATGCCCCTAATTCTACGTCCACTACCACCACTACTGCTATTGATAGATACCACCATCACTACTGCTATCATCATCACTACTACTATGCCATCATCACTGCTACTACTGCTATCATCACTACTACTACTGCTATCATCATCACTACTACTACTGCTGTCAACATCACTACTACTACTACTGGTAGCGTCATCACTACTACTACTGCTATCATCACTACTACTGTCATCACTACTACTACTATTATTACTACTACTACTGCTCACTACCTTCTTCCCCCGCCTACTACGTATTGTCTTCCGATCTTCTCTACTTTTCTCGTGACAGTTGTGAATTTACAATGGTCCAGAGCGGACCGAAAAGTCGTCACAAGGTCTCTTACATTACACAAATAACCCGCACATAAAAGAGAGAAGCTTACGACGACGTTTCGGTCCAACTTGGACCATTGACAAAGTCACACTAACCAGAGGTGGAGCAGGACGGCTATATATAGGCAGGAAGAGGTGGTGGTGGTAGTAGTAGTAGTAGTAGTAGAACAAGAATTGTATATAATACCGACAGGATGAAATTAAGACACATGCACAACACCCGGGCATCCCCATCGTAGACGTTTCGCCATCCAGCCAACCACTGGATGGCGAAACGTCCATAAAAAAAGACAACCAGACGCCGCACATGTGTCCTAATTTCATCAGTAGTTGTGGTAGTAGTGTTAGGCTTGCCGACACTAACAATGCTCTTTTCTGCCACGTCAGAGATCACAGCCATCCTATTGACTGGTCTTCTGCTAAAACTGTCTTCCCTGCTTCCAACTCGAACAGTCGCCGTCTAGTTGAATCCTCTCTAATACACAACTTTCCTTGTATGAACCTTAGCCCTGGCTTCGTCTCTGTAGATGCCTTCCTCTCCCACTACATTGTAAAATGCTCCAAACTTCAGAACACCCGTGACTTAACCTGAATCCTCATTTTTTCTTTTTCTTTTTCTTCTTCTTCCTCTTCCCCTTTCCTCTTTCCTTTTCTCCTCTAGGTTGTCTTTCTCTCTCCTGTCTCGTGTTTCTGTTCCTTCTTCATTTATTTCACCACTTCCCCTTTCACGCACCTCTGTGCGCTTGCTCTCCCTCTGTGGGCACTAGCTCTCTTGCAGTGCTCCCCTTCCTTTGTATTTGACTGGCTCGTCATCCTTATTTCCCACTTCTACCACTACCACTACTACTACCTCTTCTTTTTCTACTACTACTACAACTACTGATGAAATTAAGACACATGTGCGGCGTCTGGTTGTCTTTGTTGTGGACGTTTCGCCATCCAGTGGCTGGCTGGATGGCGAAACGTCTACGATGGGGATGCCCGGGTGTTGTGCATGTGTCTTAATTTCATCTTGTCGGTATTATATACAATTCTTGTACTACTACTACTACTACCACCACCTCTTCCTGCCTATATATAGCCGTCCTGCTCCACCTCTGGTTAGTGTGACTTTGTCAATGGTCCAAGTCGGACCGAAACGTCGTCGTAAGCTTCTCTCTTTTATGTGCGGGTTATTTGTGTATCGCTCCAGTCACGGTATTGTGCCTTTTTTGTTAGTTAGTTATCCCTTACATTAGTTCGATATTTTAGGGAGATGAACTACAAAATCATGGTTAAGGGAAATCAACCTGACGACACTGGAGGACAGGAGAGATAGGGGGGACATGATAACGACTTACAAAATGCTGAGAGGAATTGACAAGGTGGACAAAGACAGGATGTTCCAGAGACTGGACACAGTAACAAGGGGACACAGTTGGAAGTTGAAGACACAGATGAATCAAAGGGATGTTAGGAAGTATTTCTTCAGCCACAGAGTAGTCAGGAAGTGGAATAGTTTGGGAAGCGATGTAGTGGAGTCAGGATCCATACATAGCTTTAAGCAGAGGTACGATAAAGCTCATGGTTCAGGGAGAGTGACCTAGTAGCGACCAGTGAAGAGGCGGGGCCAGGAGCTTGGAATCGACCCCTGCAACCTCAACTAGGTGAGTACAACTAGGTGAGTAACAGACCACCACCAAACCACTACACACACACACACACACACACACACACACACACATTGCTCTGACAAGTGACAGCTTTCAAGCAGAACATCAGATAGAAGTTGACTAGAAAGAAAAAAAAAGACGAACGACACCGTAACCTAACATTAAACCTGAGAAAATTAGAATTATTATTAATTCATAGCACGAGGCTTCTCCAAGCCTAGCACTAAATATATATATTTTTTTCCTCGCGGGAATCCAAACTCTCCTACATTAAAGCCTACCTCACTTATTCGTTTTCTGATTAAAGGTAAATAATAATAATAATGCTGCATTCGTTCTCGCAAAATAAGCAAAGTGAAATATTTTGACCCAATATTGCATAAAAAAACGCAATAAGAAATTCCTTACCTTATCATATTACGAAAAAAGATTTGCCTCATAACATGCCATCTCGATGCTGTCAACTGATTGGCCTAGAGCGCTGGTGATGCCATCTGATGCTCACAACAATATTGGAATTCATCTTGCCAAGAGATGGGGACATACGGTGAGCATTTTTTTCATTTCCCACCTTTCTCTTCTGCGCATGCGGCATCCACAACCTATTTAGCAACCATAAATTGCACTTAATGACAGAAATGTTCAATAATACCCTCGTATTTTCTGGGAAGTCAGCCTCCAAAAAGTTACATATAAACAGATAATCAACAACATTGCAAAATCAATCCCACCAAATCTTTGGCAGGAAAACTGGCTCGGGCCTCAAGTCTTGTTATTGATCTCCAAGGCTGGTATCTTCCTACTAAATACACACGCACGATATCATTAGCTCCGACGTCCCTCAAACTTTTTCATTCCGGAGAAATTGGAGTTGCCTTTCAAACCAGCCAGGCATCAATATTCCGGTTTCTCCTTTGATATTGGAATGTGGCTGCCTCTTTCCCGACTCCCCCGAGCTCTTATTGTTATAATTAATGTTTTCTTCTTTTTTTCCCCCTCCATCCTTTACTTTTCTAACGAAAGTTTAATGGTAAATGATGCCATAAGATGGCTGTATATGACAGGGAAATACAGAGAGAGAGAGAGATGGAGAGGAGTACTGAAGTCATCAGGAGCCAGAGGAAACTGATAACTCGGTCATATCTTCCTTTCTGTAATTGCTGTTTATAGTTGAAATAATCATCGGTTTATTGGCTCATCATGCCATACATAGGACATTATTGAAAATACATACCTATTTTCATATTATTTACCGTAACATTATATATATAATATATATATATATATATATTTATTATATAAAAAATAGTATTATAATACGCCTTGTGGAGGCTGGTACACAAAACGGGAATAAGAATGAAATTAGCCTAGTCACCCACACCACCGTAAGTCCTCGGACCAAGAGTAACACACCTAGCTTGGCTGGGTGCTTGGTTCATGTAGGATTGTGTGGTCCTGTGGGCTAAGGCGTCATGTGTTTTTCGCTCACCACAAGGCAGGGCCAAAACGACATGAGTTCGAATCCTCGGCTAGTCGCAGTGTTGTTATTGATTCGATACCACTTGTTCGTTGTCACAATTATATATATACGTATATATATAGTGCGTTGAGGTATATGTGGAGTCAAAAAACGTTATCTATGGAGGTAAATAAGGGAATGTATGAAAGTATAGTAGTACCAACACTCTTATATGGGTGTGAAGCTTGGGTGGTAAATGCAGCAGCGAGGAGACGGTTGGAGGCAGTGGAGATGTCCTGTTTAAGGGCAATGTGTGGTGTAAATATTATGCAGAAAATTCGGAGTGTGGAAATTAGGAAAAGGTGTGGAGTTAATAAAAGTATTAGTCAGAGGGCAGAAGAGGGGTTGTTGAGGTGGTTTGGTCATTTAGAGAGAATGGAGTCAAAGTATGTGAATGGACATGGAAAGCATATAAATCTATAGGGGAAAAGGAAAGGCGGGGTAGGGTCGTCTGAAAAGGGTTGGAGAGAGGGCGTAAGGAGGGTTTGTGAGGGGGCAAGGGGCTGGACTTCCAGCAAGCGTGCGTGGAGCTGTTAGATAGAGTGAATGGAGACGATGGTACTTGGGACTGACGATCTGTTGGAGTTGAGCGGGTAATATTTAGTGAAGGGTATTCAAGGAAACGGTTATTTTCATATAGTGGATGGTCTGGAAAATGGAAGTACATTGCCTGCACTTTAAAGGAGGGGTTTGGGATATTGCAGTTGGAGGGATATGTTGTGTATCTTTATATGTGTTGCTTCTAATCTGTTGTATCTGAGCACCTCTGCAAAAACAGGATAATGTGCGAGTGTGGTGAACAGTGTTGATGAGGATGAAATGTATTTTCTTTTTAGTGGTTTTCTTTCTTTTTTGGGTCACCCTGCTCGGTGGGAGGACGGCCGATTGTATTATTATGACATTAAAGGAGAAACTTCAGTTTTTTTCTTTTGGGCACCCCCTCAGTGGGATGACGGCTGGTACGTTGAAAGAAAAGAAATATATATATATATATATATATATATTATATATATATATATATATATATATATATATATATATATATATATATATATATATATATATATATATGTCGTGCCGAATATGTAAAACTTGCGATCTTGGCTTAAATAACAACGCTCATCTTGCTATATAGGACAAGTGAAAATTTGTGTATTCAATAATTTTGCAAAAATCATTCTGAACCTAACGAGAAAAATGTATTTCATTGTGTTTGTTTAGTATTAAATTATTGTAAACGTATTTAAAATATATTTAGTTGGATTAGGCTAAAATAAGTTGCGCTTGTTATAATAAGGTTAGGTAAGTTTTCTAAGATTCTTTTGGTGAAAAATTATAAATTTTTACATCAACATTAAGGAAAAAATATGCCTTTAAACGTATAAGAGAAAATTTTAGAAAGAACTTAATTTTAAATGAGTTCTTGCTAATTGACCAGTTTTACATATTCGGCACGACATATGTAGTACATATATATATATATATATATTATATATATATTTATATATATATATATGTATATATATATATATATATATATATATATATATATATATATATTATATATATATATTATATTTATATATATTTATATATATATATATATTATATATTATTATATATGTACCTATATACACACACACATACAATAAGATCACAGTAAAGAGGCGATATCACAATGTGCAGAAGAACGACTGTGAAAAAATAGTGAAATTCCAAACCCTTTCCTTATCTTTTCACATTATTAAGGAACTGTATAAGTAGAAGATCAGCTGGAAAGCATATAAAGACGAGACTACACCTCAGGGTTGAAAACAAAGCAAAACACGCTCATGGAAGCATGCCTGAGCGTGTTAGAAAGGAGCGAACAGAGACAAATGGTTTTTAGTACTTTACTGTGCTGTTGGAGTGTGAACACGGTGACTTTTATATTTCATTATGTTTGTTTATTATTAAATTATGTGTTTGTTTAATATTAAACAAACATAATGAAATATATTTTATTTCATTAGGTTCAGAATGATTTTTGCGAAATTATTGCATACACAAATTTTCGCTTCCCATATTAGGCAAGAAGAGCGTTGCTATTAAGCCAAAATAGCAAGTTTTACCTATTCGGCAAACATATATATATATATATATGTGTGTGTGTGTGTGTGTGTGGTGTGTATTTATTATTATATTCATAATATATATATATATATATATATATATATATATATATATATTATATATATATATATATATATATATATTTATATTATATATTATATATATATATATATATATATATATATATATATATATGCAATAAGATCACAGTAAACAGGTGATTTCAAAATATGCAAAACAACCACTCTGAAAGAATAGAGAAATTCCAAGCGCTTTCGTGATACTCACATATCAGGAACTAGATTGTAACTGTAGTAGTCACGAAAGCGCTTGGAAGTTTCTCTATTCTTTCAGAGTGGATTTTAGCATATCAAATAATATGAATATATATATATATAATATATATATATATATATATAATATATATATATATATATATATATTATATATATATTATACATATATATATGGTCTGATGACAGGCATATTGCAGAACTTTATTGATAAGGTAGGGAATCTTTTATGCATTTATGGATTTAGACAGCTTGAACATGGGTAGAGGAGCATATGTGACAGAAGGCAAGTTTAGGAATAGGTGGTAATACTAAATGCTGTAAGATGTTTTTATTGAAGGTAGTGAGTCGGCCAGGTAGGATGGAAACTGAACTCTTCCGTAAAAGTAGGTCTTAGAAGGAGTGTCAATGTCACCATGGTTGGTCCTAGATAATTTGGGTTGTAAAAGAAGTAAATGCTAGGGTGTTCGGGAGAGGGTGGATTAAATTATGGGGAATCAATTCAAAATGGAATTGACACAGTTACTTTTTGCTGATATCTGTGCTTATGGAGGATTCTAAAGAAAATTGCAAAAGTTAGTGGATGAGTTTGAGAATGTGTGTAAAGGTAGAAGTTGAAAGTGAACATAGAAAAGAGTAAGTGATGAGGGAAATAAAAATGATTTAGATAAAGAAAAATTGGTATCAAATTGGGAGGAGGAGTATGGAAGAAGTGAATGTTTTCAGATACTGGGATGTTGAACGTGTCGGCGATGGATTTATAAGGATGAGGTTAACATAGATTGATGAGGGAAAAAGGTGAGTGTTTGCGTTGAGGTATATGTGGATAAAAAACGTTTATCTATGGAGCAAAGAAGGGAATGTATGAAAGTATATAGTACCAACACTCTTATATGGATGTAAAGCTTGGGTGGTAAATGCAGCAGCGAGGAAAACGGTTGGAGCAGTGGAGATGTCCTGTCTAAGGGCAATGTGTGGTGTAAATATTATGCAGAAAATTCGGAGTGTGGAAATTAGGAGAAGGTGTGGAGTTAATAAAAGCATTAGTCAGAGGGCAGAAGAGGGGTTGTTGAGGTGGTTTGGTCATTTAGAGAGAATGGATCAAAGTGAAATGACATGGAAAGCATATAAATCTATAGGGGAAGGAAAGAGGGTAGGGGTCGTCCTCGAAAGGGTTGGAAAGAGGGGGTAAAGTGAGTTTTGTGGGCGAGGGGCTTGGACTTCCAGCAAGCGTGCATGAGCGTGTTAGATAGGAGTGAATGGAGACGAATGATACTTGGGACCTGACGATCTGTTGGAGTGTGAGCAGGGTAATATTTAGTGAAGGGATTCAGGAAACCGGTTATTTTCTTATAGTCGGACTTGAGTCCTGGAAATAGGAAGTACAAGCCTGCACTTTAAAGGAGGGGTTTTGGGATATGGCAGTTTGGAGGGATATGTTGTGTATCTTTATACGTATATGCTTCTAAATGTTGTATTCTGAGCACTCTGCAAAAGCAGTGATAATGTTGAGTGTTGAAAGTGTTGAATGATGATGAAAGTATTTTCTTTTGGGGATTTTCTTTCTTTTTTGGGTCAACCCTGCCTCGGGTGGGAGACGACAACTTGCTGAAATATATATATATATATATATATATATATATATATATATATATATATATATATATATATATATATATATAATATATATATATATTATATATATATATATATATATATATATACATATATATATCATGCCGAATAGGTAAAACTGGTAAATTAGCAAGAACTTTTTTAAAATTTAACCCTTTTCTAAATTTTTTTCTTTTTATACGTTTAAAGTTATATTTTTTTTTTCATTTTGTTAAGTAATTTAATAACTTCGAAACCAAAAACCTTAGAAAACTTACCAAACCTTATTAAAACAAGCGAAATTTTAATTTACCCTAATCCAACAAATATTTTTAGATAATTTACAGTTGTCGTAGTGTTTCTGATTTGGTTATTTATTCCCTATGTGTAGTTATCCCCAGCATTTAGTACGTGTACTGCTGTACTCATAGTCCGTTACGGTTTCACCCCCGTCCTGCTGAATCACTGACTGTTTTATCACGACTGCTAGACTCAGGGCTGACCTACATGTTTTGAATCCGCTTGCCCCCACACCTGCAGCCCATTTCATTTTCGAGACGTTAGAGCGAAAAAGGGTTCAGGCTTGGCGCTCCTCCTATATTTCCAAATTATAAGTTACCAGCTGTCCGAAGTGTTTTTATTATCCAATCTGGGTTTTGAACCCCACACACACAGATCCCGCCGATGAGGATGTCACCCCTGCAGCATTTTGGCCCCTGATCTCGTGATAGGGGGAAGGGGAGAGTCAAAAAGGGGACTTAGGAAAAAAAAGGGGAAGGGTGAGAAGAGCAAAGGGCATTTGCCGACCCCTTTCGTCCTTGCGGCAACACCTCAGGTTTTCCCACTTCTCCTCCACCTCGAGTTGGGGCAAAGACTTTCCCTCTGTTCCTATTTGCTCGACAACGCTACAGCCCTCCCAAGTGCCCTCGCCCCATAAACCCTTCCGGACCGTGGAGCCGGTTTTATGGAGGAACGTAGCGGGGGCTCTTGGGCATGCACGCACGCCAAGCTTCCCCAGACTACAGGGGATAAGGGAAGGGTAGCCCGTGTACTGGGGTTTCTTTGCCCGGGGCGTTTCGAGAAGTTTGTTGGCTGTGCCGAAGACAGAAAGGGAACGGGGGAGGCATGCTGGCACTCTTGAGGGGTTATCATCCGTCCTCTTTTTTAAAGGGCCTTGTTTTCGATACGACCCCCTTGAACATGGGTTCCACCGGGGACCCTTTACACTGATCGAAGGGCTTGGGAGGGAATCATGTGCATAGCATCAGTCCCCGGAGTTTGTCCTCCCGCTTTTTAAGGTGTCTTCGGGCCGAGGGGAGGACTGCAACCTTTCAAGAGGTTTCGGATGGAGTGACCCATGTCAAACCAGGGTATACGTTGGTGCCCAGGCAAGATGTTCCGCAACACAAGCCCAGCGCATTGACATGGTTTTCTACATCAAAACAGTTTGTTTTCGCGCTCAACAAAGTGCTGAAAAAATGGGTATTGATTCAGTCTTCTGTTTCAAAAAAATTGGAGCTATGCTATGCAAAAAGGAACAAAAAAAAAAAATTTCTTCATGTTTCCCTTTAGTCGGTGAGAAACGCCTTTCTGCGCGACCCCCAAAATTAACGAAATTTCTCAAAAAATGGGCTGAATGTTACTTTGGAACATGGAATTTAAAAAAAACTTGTGAAACGAATAATTTCGCAAATTTTCAATATAACATAATATTATATAAATATTTTTATATATATATTATATAAATATATAATATTTTAATAATATTATATAATATAATATAATATATAAAAATTTTAATATTATATATATTTATATATAAATATTAAAAATTCAACATTAGGCAACTGACAAATGGAGGAGAAATCAGAGTTTTTTTGTATTGTAAATACACCTCGGTCCCTACTCACATGAAACTGGTTATGTGATCATTGCATCACATAAACCCGTCCCTATGATTACGGCGTTTTTGAACTCAACCCGAAATTGACACAAGTGTTATGTTTTTAGTGCAGGTGTAGTGTTAAGTTATAATGCAGGTGGCTAGGTTATGTTTACTTGCAGGTGCTAGTGTTATGTTTTAAATGCAGTGGGTAGTGTTATGTTTTTAATCAGGTGCTAGTTTATGTTTTACGCAGGTGGTAGTTTTGTTGTTTCTGTCGTTGTGATTGCTGTTCTTACTATTGTCATTGTTATTGTTGTTACATTGTTGTTCTTTTTCTTCGCTTCTTCTTTCATCATCACATCATCTTCTTCTTTTTCTTCTTTTTTCTTCTTCTTCTTCTTTTCTTCTTCTTCTTCTCTTCTTCTTCTTCTTCTTTTCTTCTTTTCTTCTTCTTCTTCTTTTCTTCCTTCTTTTCTTCCCCCTTCTTTTTTTTCCCTTTTTCAAATTTTTCTCCCTTTTTTCTAGTTTTCTCCTCTTTTTTTATTAACATCTCTTTTGTTTTCTTGCCCTTTCACTCCCCCCTTCCCCTCTTCCCTATCTGTTTCCATCTTGCACCTTTTTTCCCCTTTTCTCTCCCTCTCTCTCATCCTCTCTTCTTCTTGTCGCGTCGTCGTCCTCCTCATCCTCCTTTCCCCCACCTCCCCCTCCTCTCCTCCTCCTCCCCACCCCCCTCTCCTCCTCCCCCTCCTCCCCCCCCCCTCCTCCCCAAACAACATGGCCTACACTCTCGGTTTGTATAATGAGAGTTAAAAAATATTTCGGAAAGTTTTCAGATCTTAAGATGACATCCAGGACCTCAACCTTTGTTGGGTGTGTGTGTGTGGTTGTGTGTGTGTGTGTGTGTGTGTTGTGTGTGTGGGGGGGTGTGTTTTCAGCACTTGTTTGGGTATCCTATCATACTTCTTTGTCGTTTCTTGTGATTTCCCCTCCTTTCTTCCTCAGCCTGATTACCTGGTCCATGACGGTTGTTTTCCTCCTGGTGTGGCTGTACAACATGTTTGAGTCAGTTTAGCTTCCACTGTTATATCATTCTTGTACCGCTGCTGGGCCTCCCTCCTTTTCCATACACAGTCATTTCTGGCTTTTCGGCTAATCTCCTTATTTTCCTGTGTCCTTTGTCTTCTACACTTTTTCAATTCTGTGGCATAATTTCTTTTGGTATGTCTACACCTTTGGGTGAACCAAGAGCTCGTTCTAATTTTCCCATTGATTCTGTTGCCCTTAGGTGCAAACCTCTCCTCCCCTTCTTTGCATTTTGTGGTGACGTATTCTGCCATTTCATTCACTGTTTTTCCCAATAGTTCTCTTTCCCATTGTACTTATCCAGGAAATTTCTCATACCTGTGTAGTCCCTAGTCAATCTACTTGTGATTGAAATCACCCATAACTAGTAGCTTTCCCTTCCCATGCTGGCCCTTCTGGCAACCTCAGCAAGTGTATCAACCATTTCTCTGTAGTTCTCATCATACTCTTGTCTTGGTCTCCTGCTATTCCTGTAGGTTGTACATACTGAAATCACCATCTTGGATCTCAGTCTAAAGTCTTTTTTTAAATTAGCCCCTTTTCCCTTTTCTGCCCTCCCCTTTCATCTCCTCAAAACTCCACTGGTTTTTTGATGAGCAGTGAAAACCCTCCTCCCCTCTGTTCCTCTATGAAATGTTATCCTCATGATATGATATCCTGATTGAGACACTTAGTGCAGCAATGGAATCTTTATTCAGGAAACGTTTCGCCACACGGGTGGCTTCATCAGTCCAATACAAGAGAAAGCGAAAGGAGAGGAGGAGTATGATAATCGTCCCTCAGCCTGAGTCGATGTGTCATCCATCAATCTTGTAGATTGATGATGAACACATCGACTCCGGGCCTGAGGGACTGTTTACCTCAATCTCTCTTCCTACGCCTTTCTCTTTGTATTGGATGATGAGCACTTGTGGCCGAACGTTTTTCCTGAATAAAGATTCCCAATGCTGATAGGTCTCAATCTTCCACTTGTCGGTTTTTCAAACCATTCATCACACACATATGATATCCTGGTGGAGAGATCGTGTCTGTTATCTTTTCTATAAGCTTGGTTTCCATGAGTGCTATGATGTCCAGGGATGCCTCCATGATTCTTTTGTGCCACTTCTCACATTTACTCATTATTCCATCTGCATTGGCTTCCATCTCCTTTGGCTTCTTTTAAAGATTTGTATTCTGGGAGGTTTGTGAGGGCTGAGGGAGTGGAAGACCTGGCATGACATTATGGGAGGCTGCTGTGTAGGTGGGGTTTGTTCTGGGGGGACAGGGTCTGTGAGTGTGGAGTGTGGTTTGATTTACATTAATTTGTTTGGTTGCAGCGTTTTTTTTAGTGATTCTTTGAATGGATGTGTTTGCTGGTCCTCCCAACTCTGGGTGCCCCTGCCTGTCTCTAGCGTTGTCTCTTTCTTGCTCCTTTCGTCTTTGTATCCTCTCAGTTTCTTCCATTCCATGCCCATTCTGTCACAGTCAAGGAACAACCCCTTGTATTTTCTTATTTTCTTTAGCCGTGGTTTCCACTACAGGATACTGTTTCACACCATTTTTTTGTCCTGAAAATCAGTCTAACTGGTAAATTTTTTCCCCTCGAGTGTTCCCCGATTCTCCGAAAATTTATTAGCTCAGTCATGTCCTCCTCTCCTGTTTGTTTGATAATATTTTTAATCTCTTTTTCTCTCCTTGTCGTCTTTCTTCGTATGTCCTCCCCTCAGCCTCCTGAAGCCCATAGATAAAAAGTGCCCTTTGCCTCTCCTGGAAATATAAACACATAAGCAATATAATGTGATTCTTTATTGACACTGCTTCGCCCACACAGTGGGCTTTATCAAGTCACAAACAGGGTGAAAGGTACATTAGTATTTATAAGATGGAGTCAGGTGAAGAATGAGGCATGTGACAATCTTCCGAGTAGGGTGATAGAGTCTATGACCTTGGGTAGTTTTAAAAAGAGATTGGACAAGTATATGAATAGACCTTCAGCAGTGTTCCTCCATACCACACACCCAAGGTCCTAGACTCCATCACCCTACTCGGAAGATTGTCACATGCAGCATTCTCCACCTGACTCCATGCTATACTCACGTACCTTTCACCCAGGTAGATCTGTTTGTGACTTCATAAAGCCCACTGTGTGGGCGAAACGTTGTCGGTAAAGGATGACATTATACTGCGTATGTGTTTATATTTCTGTTGTGTAGGTATTTTATAGCATTTATTTCTCTCCCTCTCCTCTTCCTTGTGTGTGTGTGTGTGTGTGTGTGTGTGTGTGTGTGTGTGTGTGTGTGTGTGTGTGTTGTGTGTGTGTGTGTCGTGTGTGTGTGTGTGTGTGTGTGTGTGTGTGTGTGTGTGTGTGTGTGTGTGTGTGTGTATGTGTGTGTGTATGTGTGTGTGTGTGTGTGTGTTTATGTACTCACCTAGTTGTGGGTACAGGGGTCGATTCACAGCTCCTGGCCCCGCCTTTTCACTGGTCGCTACTAGATCACGCTTCCTGCTCCATGAGCTTTATCATACCTCTTCATAAAGCTATGTATGGATCCTGCCTTCACTACATCACTTCCCACACTATTCCACTTCCTAACAACTCTGTGACTGAAGAAATACTTCCTAACTTCCCTGTGATTTATCTGAGTCTCAACTTCCAACTGTGACCCCTTGTTGCTGTGTTCCATCTCTGGAACATCCTGTCTCTGTACATCTTGTCGATTCCTCTCAGTATTTTATGTGTCATTATCATATTCCCCTTAACTCTCCTGTTCTCCAGCGTCGTCAGGTTGATTTCCTATAACCTCTCCTCGTAGGAGATGCCCCTTAGCTACCGGTCTATTCTTGTTTCAAACCTATGCATTTTCTCTAGTTTCCTTACGTGTTTGGCTAGGTGTGTGTGTGTGTGTGTGTGTGTGTGTGTGTGTGTGTGTGTGTGTGTGTGTGTGTGTGTGTGTGTGTGTGTGTGTGTGTGTGTGTGTGTGTGTGTGTGTGTGTGTGTGTGTGTGTATGTGTGTTTGTGTGTGTGAGTGCGTGTGTGAGTGTGAGTGTGAGTGTGAGTGTGTGTGTGTGTGTGTGTGTGGTGTGTGTGTGTGTGTGTGTGTGTGTGTGTGTTTGTGGTGTGTGTGTGTGTGTGCCTGGGTGTGTCTGTGTGTGTCTCTGTGTCTGTGTCTGTTTGTGTGTGTGTGTGTGTGTGAGTGTGTGTGTGTGTGTGTGTGTGTGTGTGTGTGTGTGTGTGTGTGTGTTGTGTGTATGTGTGTGTTTGTGTGTTTGTGGTGTGTGTGTTCACGTGTGATAACTATCATCCGACGTGTCAGTCAGTTTGAAGATCAGGTTGTCATGTCAACACTGGTACTGGCGTCAGCTGACTCCTGTGTCATCCTGACGAACACTCTGCATGCCGGTCATCGCTGCAAGCAGTATTTACTGTACCAGCAGGCTAGGTAGAGCAGCCATTCATCTGACGGCTGTCGTGTCAGCTAGTCATCATCGTGTCAGCCAGTCATCGAGCTAACGTGTGGCACGATGACAGTCAGCGTTGACGGCTGTAGGTTTGTGTTCTGTGACTAGATGCCATACGTCGCGTGTGACTAGAGAGAGAGAGAGAGAGAGAGAGAGATAGCAACATGGGTCATCATTAGAGTTCAAATGCAGGTACCATCATATAGTACAGACCATCTTATGTACGTTCCCCTAACAGAGCAGGATTTTTCCCCTATAGCTCCTCTCCGGGAGACCATACACACACTAACGTGTAGAACGTGTTGGGGAGAGGGGGAAGGGCGGGGGAAGGATAACATTTCCCCAGGAGTAATGTCCACAGTGGGAATAGCGCCCCCATAAATGATATTCTACCCTGAAATTTTAATATCGATATCAACAAATTTAAGAAGCAATAAAAATCTTGTATGAGTGAGCAGGAAATCTTTAGCTCTGACAATGAGCTCGTTGGTTCTTATTTTGACTCGTTTCTGAAGGATATTTTTAAAGACTGGCTCAATAGAGAGAAGGAAATGTCTTAATTTCTCTCTCTCTCTCTCTCTCTCTCTCTCTCTCTCTCTCTCTCTCTCTCTCTCTCTCTCTCTCTCTCTCTCTCTCTCTCCTTCTCTCTCTCTCTCTCTCTCTCTCTCTCTCTCTCTCTCTCTCTCCTCTCTCTCTCTCTCTCTCTCTCTCTCTCTCTCTCTCTCTCTCTCTCTCTCTCTCTCTCTCTCTCTCTCTCTCTCTCCCTCTCTCTCTCTCTCTCCTTTCTCTCTCTACTCCTCTCTCTCTTCTCTCTCTCTCTCTCTCTCTCTCTCTCTCTCTCTCTCTCTCTCCTCTTCTCTCTCTTCTCTCTCCTCTCTCTCTCCTCTCTCTCTCTCTTCTCTCTCTCTCACCATGCTCCATCTCTGTCTCTTCCACCACTCTCATTTACCTGAAAAAAAGGAAAGAAAATTTATATGAGTAATTTCAGTTGTCGGAAAAGTTGGTGAATACAACTTTTAATCTGTTATTTGTGTAAGATACGAAACTATGTTAATGACGGAGACTTTACCAGGAAGGTAAAGCGCTCGACTTAATTACTTTGATGTGGGATAAGAGTATTAAGAGATGTGTGTGTGTGTACTCACCTAGTTGTACTCACCTAGTTGTACTCACCTAGTTGTACTCACCTAGTTGTACTCACCTAGTTGTACTCACCTAGTTGTACTCACCTAGTTGAGGTTGCAGAGGTCGAGTCCGAGCTCCTGGCCCCGCCTCTTCACTGATCACTAGTAAGTCACTCTCCCGGAACCGTGAGTGTGTGTGTGTGTTTTTTTTTTTTTTTGTATATGTGTGTGTGTGTGTTTGTTTGTTTTTTGTATGTGTGTGTGTGTGTTTGTTTGTTTGTGTATGTGTGTGTGTTTGTTTATGTGTGTGTGTGTGTGCTCACCTATTTGTACTCACCTATTTGTGGTTGCAGGTGTCGATTCATAGCTCCTGGCCCCGCCTCTTCACTGATTGCTACTAGGTCCTCTCTCTCCCTGCTCCATGAGCTTTATCATACCTCGCCTTAAAACTACGTATGGTTCCCGCCTCCACTACGTCACTTTCTAGGCTATTCCACTGCCTGACTTCTCTATGACTGAAGAAATACTTCCTAACATCCCTTTGATTCATCTGAGTCTTCAACTTCCAATTGTGACCTCTTGTTTCTGTGTCCCATCTCTGGAACATCCCGTCTTTGTCCACCTTGTCTATTCCGCGCAGTATTTTATATGTCGTTATCATGTCTCCCCTGACCCTCCTGTCCTCCAGTGTCGTATGTGTGTGTGTGTATGTGTGTGTGTGTGTGTGTGTGTGTGTGTGTGTGTGTGTGTGTGTGTGTGTGTGTGTGTGTGTGTGTGTGTGTCTGTGTGTGTATGTACTCACCTATTTGTGGTTGCAGGGGTCGAGACTCATCTCGTGACCCCGTCGTCTCTCTAACTGCTCCATGAGCTTTATCATACCTCGTCTTGAAGCTATGTATGGTTCCTGCCTCCATTACCTCATTTCCTGACAACTCTGTAACTGAAGAAATATGTCCTAACATCCCTTTGACTCATTTGAGTCTTCAATTTCCAATTGTGACCTCTTGTTTCTGTGTCCCATCTCTGGAACATTCTGTCTCTGTACACCCTATCTATTCCTCGCACTATTTTATATGTCTATGTCGTTATCATGTCTCCCCTAACCTTCCTGTCCTCCAGTGTCGTCAGGCCTGTTTCCCTTTACCTTTCTTCGTAGGACATTTCCATTAGCTCTGAAACTATCCTTGTTGCAAACCTTTCCGCTTTCTCTAATTTCTTGACGTGCTTGACCAGGTTTGAGTTCCAAACTGGTGTTGCATACTCCAGTATGGGCCTGACGTACAGTGTCTTGAACGATTCCTTTCTGAGGTATCGGAACTCTATTCTCAGGTTTGCCAATCGTCCATATGCTGCAGCAGGTATCTGGTTGATGTGTGCTTCCGGAGACGTGCTCGGTATTATAATCACCCCAAGATCTTTCTCCTTGAGTGAAGTTTGCAGTCATTGGCCACCTAACCTATACTCTGTCTGCGGTCTTCTTTGCCCTTCCCCGATCTTCATGAGTTTTCATTTGACTGTGTTAAGTTCGAGAAGCCAGGTGCTGGACCACGTGTCCAGCCTGTCCAGGTCTCTTTGAAGTCCTGCCTGATCCTCATCTGATTTAATTCTTCTCATTAGCTTCACATCATCTGCAAGCAGGGACACTTCTGAGTTTATCCCTTCCGTCATGTCATTCACATATACCAAAAACAACACTGGTCCTAGAACTAACCCCTGTGCAACCACGCTCGTCACAGGCGCCCATTGTGATACCTCATCTCGTACCATGACTCGTTGTTGCCTCCCTGTCAGGTATTCTCTGATCTACAGCAGTGCCTTTCCTGTTATACGTGCCTGATCCTCTAGCTTCTGCACTAATCTCTTGTGAGGAACTGTGTCGAAGGCCTTCTTGCAGTCCATGAAAATGCAGTCAACCCACCCCTCGCTCTCGTGTCTTACTTCTGTTACCTTCTCATAAAACTTCATGAGATTTGTGAAACAGGATTTGCCTTCCATGAATCTGTGCTGGTTGTCATTTATAATCTTGTTCCGTTCCAGGTGATCTACCACTCTCCTCCTGATAATCTCCATAATTTTGCATACTATCCACGTCGGTGACACTGCTCTCTAGTTTAGTTCCTCGTTTCTGTTTCCCTTCTTTAAAAGGGGGACTGCATTTACCGTCTACCATACCTCAGGTATGACTCACGAAATCGTAATGACACGATTGCAAACAAACCATACCACGGGCGGGACTGAACCCGCGGTCAGAGAGTTTCAAAACTCCAGACCGTCGCGTTAGCCACAGGCTAACTGGCTAACTGTGGCTAGCTGGTCCAGTGGCTAACGCGACGGTCTGGAGTTTTGAAACTCTCTGACCGCGAGTTCAATCCCTCCCGTGGTATGGTTTATACATCAGGTAGTTGTGCAGTGTCGAGGGATGTGTTGAAGAGCCTGGTTAGTGGCACACACAGCGTCTCTGCTCCCTCTCTAAGGACCCACGGGGAGATGTCCCTTCTCCTTTGAGGTATCAAGGTCACTTAGGAGCTTCTTCACCTCCTCCTCAGTTGCGTATATGTTATGCAACACTTGTTGGTATATTCCTTGTTGGTGTCCCCCTCTGTTCTGTCTTCCCTGAGTCCTTCCTGTTTCCACTGTAAATACTTCCTTAAATCTGGTGTTGAACTCCTTACATACCTCTTGATCGTTTCTTGTGAGTTCCCCACCTACTTTCCTCAGCCTGATCACCTGGTCTTTGACTGTTGTCCTCTTCCTAATGTGGCTATACCTCAGTTTCGGGTCAGACTTTACTTTCGATGCTATGTTGTTTTCGTACTGTCGCTGGGTCTCGCTCCTTATCTCCGCATACTCGTTTCTGGCTCTTCGACTAATCTCCTTATTTTCCTGGGTCTTTTACCTTGTGTACTTTTTCCATTCTCTAGTGCACTTAGTTTTTGCCTCCCTACACCTTCGGGTGAACCAAGGGCTCATTCTGGTCTGTCCAGTATTTTTATTGCCCCTGGGAACAAATCTTTCCTCTGCCGCTTTGCATTTTGTTGTTACGTATTAGATCATTTCGTGTACTGACTTTCCTACCAATTCTCTGTCCCACTGAACCGCCTGCAGTAAGTTCCTCATACCTGTGTAGTCCCCTCCCCTTTTATAGTTTGTTTTTTTCCCATTCAACTCCTGTTACAATCTCCACTTGCAATTCTACTAAGTATTCAAAGCTCAGCACCACGTGATCACTAGCTCCAAGGGGCCTCTTTTATGTGATGTCCTCAATGTACGAACTGCTCAGTGTGAACAGGAGGTCCAGTCTTGCTGGTTCATCCTCTCCTCTCTCTCTCTCTCTCTCTGGTAATGTCCCTGACGTGTTGTTGCATGAGGTTTTCCAGTACCACATCCATCATCTTGGCTCTCCATGTCTTGGGGCCCCCATGTGGCTCCAGGTTTTTCCAATTGATCTCTCTGTAGTTGTAATCACCCATAACCAGTAACTTTGTTCTGCCCAAGTGAGCTCTTCTTGCCACCTCAGCCAGTGTGTCCACCATCGCTTTGTTGCTCTCTTCGTATTCCTCTCTTGGCCTCCTGCAGTTTTGTGGTGTGTTATACATCACTGCTATGACTACCTTGTGTTCCCCAGACTGAAATGTACCTACTATGTAATGCCTTTCTCCAATCTCGTCCTTGCCTTCCATTTCCTCAAATCCCCATTGGTCTTTTATAAGCAGTGTAACCCCTCCTTTCCCGTCTGCTCCTTCTATCTTTCCTCAGGATCTGATATCCCGGTGGAAAGATTGCGTCTGTTATTGTCTCGGTGAGTTTCGTTTCTGTGACTGCTATGATGTTTGGGGACTTCTCATTGATTCTTTCATGCCACTCTTCATATTTATTCGTTATCCCATCCGCATTCGTGTGCCAAACCTTCAACATCTTTTCTAAAACTGTGGTCCTGGGAGAATATTGGGGGGGGGAGCGGGAGCCCTGGCGGGGGACCTATGGGGGGTTGTGGTGGGGGTGGGGTTTGTTATGAGGGGGTGGGGGCAGAGTGCCCATAGGGGGTTGCTGTAGGGGTGAAGTTTGTGATGTGGGGGTGGGGACAGAGGGACCAATGTGTGGGTTTTGGTGTGGAGTGTTCAGTTGTATTGGGGTTGTCGTGGTTGTAGTCTTTCTGTGGGTGTTTCTGGCGGGTGTGTTTGCTCTTCCACCTGAGTCTGGGTCCTGCTCATCTTCATCATTGCCTCTCGTTGCTCCTTTGTGTGTGTGTGTGTTGTGTATGTGTGTGTGTGTGTGTGTGTGTGTGTGTGTGGTGTGTGTGTGTGTGTGTGTGTGTGTGTGTGTGTGTGTGTGTGTGTGTGTGTGGTGTGTGTGTGTGTTGTGTGTGTGTGTGTGTGTGTGTGTGTGTGTGTGTGTGTGTGTGTGGTGTGTGTGTGTGTGTGTGTGTGTGTGTGTGTGTGTGTGTGTGTGTGTGTGGTGTGTGTGTGTGTGTGTGTGTGTGTGTGGGGTGTGGCGGGGGGGGGGAGTTGATTCCTCGATATTTCTGGATTAGCCTGCAACTGCATGATTGTTGTGGAGTATAGAACACAGACGAGGGAGGGGAGGGATGAAGTGGAAAGATGAAAGATGGAGGAGAAGAAGAGAGATGGAAGAGAGGGAGATGTGGAGGGGAAGGAGGCACAGAGGAGAGAAGGATTGAGAAGGGAAATGGAAGAGGCAAAAACAAAAGAAGGGGAAGTGATTGGGAAACATGATTAAGGGGGAGGGAGAGGGAATGAGGGGGAAGAGAGGGAGGGAGAGGAAGAGAAATGAGATTGAAGGAGGGGAATGGAGAGGTGGGAAAGGGGGAGGGAAGGACGAAAGGGAATGGGGGTTTTAGCCAAGGTATCGTCAGAATCAGATTTATTACTGTAATTGTGCGCTTGTGTAAATGTACGCACAAGCGGGAGCAAGCACGCACGCACGCACGCGCGTGCTGCTCTATACGCCTGCGCACGCACCTAGGCACTCTCCCGTTTGGTCACACACGCTGCGCCTGTCATGCGAATATTGTATCGACTGATCTTTATATATTTATATATGTGTCACGCACACACGCATGTACCGAGAGGCAAGCATGCACAAACACGCACGCGTGCGTATTCACACGCACAAGGATGCACGCACGTATGCATCCACAGGCACGCACAGAATCAACACCTGCAACCACAAATAGGTGAGTACAAATACGTGAGTACACACACAAGACCATGAGCCGATACTCAATCCCATTAACCACAGTAAGGTCAGTACATTAATGTAGGGACCACCCCACAAGTCACCTAACTTTTATTGATTCTTCGATATAAACTCTCTGAACATATAAATATATGCACAACAACCAATGTGAAATATATATATATATATATATATATATATATATATATATATATATATATATATTATTATATATATTATATTTATATTATATATATATATATATGTATATATGTCGTGCCGAATAGGCAGAACTTGCTATCTTGGCTTAAATAGCAACGCTCATCTTGCCATATAGGACAAGTGAAAATTGTTTATGCAATAATTTCGCCAAAATCATCCTGAACCTAACGGAAAAAATATATTTCATTGTGTTTGTTTAGTATTAAATTATTGTAAACAAATCTAAAATATATTTAGTTGGGTTAGGCTAAAATAAATTGTTCTTGTTATAATAAGGTTAGGTAAGTTTTCTAAGTTCCTTTTGGAGCAAAATTATAAATTTTTACATCAACATTAATGAAAAAATATATCTTTAAACGTATAAGAGAAAATTTTAGAAAGGACTTAATTTTAAATGAGTTCTTGCTAATTGACCAGTTTTACATATTCGGCACGACATATATATATATATATATATATATATATATATATATATATATATATATATATATATATATATATATATATATATATATATATATATATATATATGTAAGGACTCGAACCCATGCTGCTTTGACCTGCCTCATGGTAGGCGAAAACACATGACGCCCTAATCCACTGGACCACACGATCCTTAAGAGTAGCGCATCCAGCTGAACTGGATGTTGTACTCGCTACCCAAGGACACACGATGGTGTGGATGACTCTAGGCTAACTTCATTCTAGTCCCTGTTTGGTGTACTAGTTCAACGAGCAGTATGACCACGAACGAGTGGTATTGATCAATAACAATACTGCACTAGCCAAGGACTCGAACCCATGCTGCTTTGACCATGGGGCAGGCCAAAGTAGCATGGGTTCGAGTCCTTGGCTAGTGCAGTGTTTTTACTGATGAATACCAGTCGTTCGTGATCACAATAATATATATATATATATATATATATATATATATATATTATATATATATATATATATATATATATATATATATATATATTTTATATATTAATATAAATATAATATGCGCCTGCACTGTACTACCCGTACGATGTCTGCACTCTGAAGGAGGAGTGTTGATATTGGAGTTTAATAACTGTAGTGTAAGCGCGCCTCTGGCAAAACAGTAGAGTGAGTGATGATGAAAGTTTTTCTTTTTCGGGTCACCCTCCCTTAGTGGGAGATATCCGATATATATTTGTTCAGTCGTATCCCACCGAGGTAGTGTGGCTCGAGAAAAGAAGAAACACTTTCACCATAATTCACTCCATCACTGTCTTGCCAGATGCGCACCAGCCTTACAGTTCAGTTGACCCCCCTCCAGACTACAACTTCCCCTCCCGTCCTACAGAGTGCAGGCGCTGTATTCACCACCTCCAGGACTCAAGTCCGGCTAACCTGTTCTCCTAAATCCCTTCGTCAATGTAATAACTAGTGTCCCACAGTTTTCAGAGAAGAGAATAAACATTGGAATGAGTGTAGTGGAATGTATATAGTAAAATGCGTATAGAGGAATATGTATGATATGATGAGCAAGGTGAAGTGTTTATGATGGAATGTGTATACTAACGCTCGCGTGATGAAGATATTATTGTATAGTGTGTATGACAGGAAGTGAATATTTAAACCGGTGAGGTATAACGAAGGGTATATGACGGAATGTATATATTATTATATACACAAGTGGCAAAAGTATATGTGTTTATTGCATATTAAAAGTTACTTACTGTGTAGACCGTGTATAGTGGAGTATATTTACTGTGTAGGCCGTGTATAGTGGAGTATATTTACTGTGTAGGCCGTGTATAGTGGAGTATATTTACTGTGTAGGCCGTGTATAGTGGAGTATATTTACTGTGTAGGCCGTGTATAGTGGAGTATATTTACTGTGTAGGCCGTGTATAGTGGAGTATATTTACTGTGTAGGCCGTGTATAGTGGAGTATATTTACTGTGTAGGCCATGTATAGTGGAGTATGTTTACTGTGTAGGCCGTGTATAGTGGAGTATATTTACTGTGTAGGCCGTGTATAGTGAAGTATATTTACTGTGTAGGCCGTGTATAGTGAAGTATATTTACTGTGTAGGCCATGTATAGTGGAGTATATTTACTGTGTAGACCGTGTATAGTGGAGTATATTTACTGTGTAGACCGTGTATAGTGGAGTATTTCAGTGAAGACTGTGTATAAATGACATGTTTATATTTTAGTGACTGCTACATATGTCACTGTATGTCCGTCACTGTATGCCTGCCAGTGTATGTCTGTGAAAATGTCTGCCACTGTATGTCTGTCACTGTATGCCTGCCAGTGTATGTCTGTGACAATGTCTGTCGCTGTATGTCACTGCATGTCTTCCATTTTATATCCTTCGCTGTATGTCTGTCACTGTATGTCTGTCACTGCATGTCACTGCACAACAAAGGCGAAGTGTGTTTTCTCAGGACGTTAAATGTGTTCCAGGAACTGCCTCGCCAGGTTCCCACCCAGGAAGAAGATTTAGTCACTAACGCGCTCTCGTCAGGGCATACTACCCTCTGGCAAGTACCCAGGACTATCTTTAGGGCATACTACTATCTGGGTAGTACCCAACACTATCTTTAGGGCATACTACCCTCTGGGTGGTACCTATGGCTATCTTCAGAGCATAAGGGACTACTCTCTCTCTCTCCTCTCTCTCTCTCTCTCTCTCTCTGGAGTAAATTAGGCTATCTATAGGGCATGAAGGACTACCCTCTCGGGAGTGCAAAAGACCATCTTCAGGACATGAGTGGTCTGTCCCCTTTGCAGTACCCAAGACAGTCTTCAGGGCATGAGGGACTACCACTTGACAGCACTTCAGACAATATTCAGGGAATCAGGGTCGCTCCCATACCCCTAGTGACCACCATCACTCCAAAATAAATTTTCCCTTTAATTAACCAAACGATTGCTCAAAACCTCTGTCTATCACTTTCCTCTCCCCAAAGCATTCCACCTCACCCACTCCTTCTCGAAGAGCCAGATATATCTCCCCAACACTACACGCACCTCACCACAGACTCCCTCACCTAGTATCTACTTCCAATCTCCAATTTTTTTCTTTTATCAGGGCACAGGGCCAAGAAGGGAGTGTTTAGGAACTTCAGGACATCAGATGTAGGTGACGAACTCTTCAGAAGGAGGCAGCACAGAAGTAGGGAGGGAGGGAGGAGAGGGAAGACTCGTGTTGAATTTTGCAGGTGTTTTTTTTCCCTGGCAACAAAAAGATTATGAGAGTGAGGCGCAGAACAGTCTCGACTCCCACCTATTGTGTCTCCCCCGAGCTGCCTGTCTCACCGCAGGGAGGAGGGAGGGGAGGGGAGGGCCAACAACTCATTTAAGTGCACCCGCGCCCACACCTACTTCCACCTCATCAATTCTATATTCACCTCATCTTTCATATACCCATACCGCGACACGGGTCCACCTCCCAAATATCTGAATACATTCACACAACCTCCATACTCTCTCCCTCCAATTCTGATATACAATCTCTCATCACCTAATCAATTTAGCAATTCTCATGATCTACTTTTTCCTGTATTCTCTTATAATTTTCTTCTTTTCTATAACACCCTACCAAATTCATCCACCAACCTTTGCAACATCGTCTTCAGTAATCTACACAAAGCACAGTGTCATCAGCAAAAAAGAAACTGTGACACACACATACTTATGTGTGAATTAATTAACTTTTAACTCCATGCATCTATGCCAAACCCTCAGCTTTACTTCTCTTATAACCTATCTAATAAACATATTAAACAAACCAGCGGTGACAGCATCACATCCTTGTCTAAGGTCCTGCTTGTTTCCCATCACCTCAACTCTTTCTTATATTCACTCTTTATTTTTCCTTCTTTTACATACACCCTAGAAAAGGGCCCATCCACAACCTTTGCAACTTCTCTTTAGAATTTCCCAACACACAAGTGTAATCATACAACAGTAAAAAAGAACGGTGACAACTCCCCACTTTTGTGTTTGATTCTATTCTTTTAAACCCCATATTCTTTTGCCAAACAAAACACCCGAGCATCCCTTTCTAATGCCCACTTTTACTGGAAATAAAACTCCCTCTTTCCTACATACATCTAACTTAGCCTCAACTCTCCTCGTAAAAACACTCTCACAGCTTTCAGTAACGCCTACCTCCTATACCATAGAGCACTGCAACATCTCCACATTGGCCCCTATCCACCCTGTCATACGGCCTTTTTTCCCCAATCCATAAACTGCCATCAAAAACCTCTTTACCTTAACTAAATACTCTTCACTTATATGTTTACAATGTAAACACCTGGTGTACACACCCCCTACCTTTCCTAAAAGCCTCCTTGTTCATCGCTATCCTATTAATCCGTCTTACTCTTAAGTTCTTTTCAGTAAAAACTCTGCCATAACACTTAACCAGGTATACTCAAAAGAATTATCCCACATAATTTTTGCACCCTGTTTATTGTCCCCTTTGCCATTATACAAAGGAACCTATGCATGCTCTCAGTCCATCCCTAGTACCTTAACCCTCTTCCATACATATATTAAAAATACACCAACCACTCCAAAACTATATTCCCACCGTGCTTTTAAACAATATCTATCTTTATCCGCATCAATCCCAGCTGCCTTACCCCCTTTCATTTTACCTACTGCTCACGAACCTTCCCCACACTCACAATTGACTCTTTCCTCACTTCCTACAAGATGTTATTCCTCCTTGCCCTATACATGAAAACACAGCATCCCCTATCTTCAAGTGCAAACATGTAACAATACCACAAAATATTCCTCCAAATACTATCCATATACCTCTAACTCTCCATTAATACTCTCCTTACTCTCCTGTTTTTAAACTGACATAATCCATTTGTATCTCTAGGCAATCCGCAGCTTTTAAGAGCTCTCTCCGCCAAACTATTTTCTATTTTATCCACCAAACATTATGTTGTACATAAAAAGTAACATCTCGCTCACTCTCTCATTTGCTCTCTTTTTATACATTGCTTCACCAATCTCTTAACCTCTGCACTCTCTTTTTCTCCATATACTCATATTTCTTCCTCCTTGCATACACTTCTACTTTGTAAAACTTCTCAATATGTCTAACTTTTTCTCCCTTACTACTCACTATTACTTCACATCAGTCCACCAATCGCTCCTCTTTCCCTCCCGCAACCACTTTCCTGTAACCACAAACTCTGCTTAACATCTCTAAACACTTACATTTTTTAAACCTAACCATAAACCTCTTCAACCACAAAACCCGCATTGCCTATGCTGTCATTAGCTCATCTACCTCCAGTAGTCTGTTTACATATCTTACCCTAACTGCGCCTCCTCTTTTAGTTTATAAATCTTCACCTCTCTCTTAACCTGATCTTACTATTCTTTCTCCTTGTATCCCATCATACCTTTATTCTCAGTTTAGCTACAACTAAAAAGTGATCATGATTATAACTGCTCTGCGGGCCACACTCATATAAACATGTCCAAACCTAAGTCTACTTCACAGTCCTTTTTAATCCTGCCAATACATAATCCACAACAAACCTACTTGTCAATCTCCGCCCACATCATATGTCTTGTATACTTATTTATCCCCTTTTTCTAAAATCTGATTAAACCTATAAAAACCCCTTTCTATACAAAGATCAATCAAAGGGCCTGCCCCATCATCATTTTACACCTGGCACCCCAAACTTAACTTACCACAAGCCCTCACTAAAAGTTTCTCCTACTTAAGCATTCAGGTCCTCTACCACAATTACTCTCGCACTCTTGGTTCAGAAGGTTCCTATACCTTCACTTAACATTCTCCCCAAAAATCCTCTCCTCCTCCTCTACAGTTCCGTCTCTTTTCCAGGTGCAACAACCCTTATTGTGACCCCACTTTTCGCATCCAACGTTTACTCTTTATCCACTATACTTCTTGAATATACAACATTCATATTCTCCTCTTCTTATTCCTCACTTCCATAACTGATCCTTCAACATTATTGCTACTCCTACCATAGCTCTAACTCTCTCAATACTCCAGATTTAATCCCATTTATTTCCCCCCACCGAAAAACTACTCTCCTCCTACCCCCTTCAGCATTGTTATCGCTAGGGCCAGGACATCCAACTTCTTTTTATTCATAACATCAGCCATCAATCAGTTTCTTGTCATCCACACTACATCCACGCACATTTCAAACCATCCCAGTTTTATAAAGTTTTTCTTCTTATCTCTTTATATATATATATAAATATATATATAATATATATATATATATTAATATATAATATATAATATAAAATAATATTATTTAGCTTTATTGACAGCTATTTACAGGTTAAGGATTCCAACTTTATTGGCAAGCTAAGACTCTCTCACTCTCGAACTCTCTCTGTCTCTCTCTGTCTCTCCACTGTCTGTCTGTCTCTCTCTTTTTTTTTTTTTTTTATTTAACACAGGGTTTGACAGGTTAAGGATCCCCTAGCTTTATTGTGACCAGCTATTTACATGTTAAAGGATCCTAAACTTTATTGGCAAGCTAAGAGACTGTTACCTACATCAGCTCCATTTGAAAGCAATTTTTTATTGTTATGAGACATACAAGTAAGGAAACAGGCATGGAAGTTGAGCCAACTGTTGGGCCAAGCAATTTTCATTTGATCAACTGACTTTATCTCGTTGTACATCATTGTGCTGTACAATGGTGTTCCATCACGAGTCATCCTGGTAATGTATGATCTCAGAAAGAGGAGTGTGATGTTCGGAGAAGGGTACAGCCAGAGTTGAAGATGCAGCATTTCTGCCCGTCTTTGTGGCATAAAAGCTTGTTTCACGCTGTCCTCGTAGTGGATCCAGTGTGGTATATTTTACAATATTGGCCTTGTACAATAACAGTAAGGCCACCCACATCCCCCTAAGGTTTGAAGGCTCTGCTGAAATACCAGATCTATCCATTTGGGTCCAGGCGAAGATGAGACGTCTTGCTCTCTGGTCTGTCTGTCTGTCTTCTGTCTCTCACTCTCTCTCCTCTCTCTCCTCCCCCCTCAGCTCTTTCTCTCTCTCTCTCTCCCAATCTCCTTTCTCTCTCCTCTTCTCTCTCTCTCTCCATCAAACCTCTCTCCTCTCATCTCTCTCTCTCTCTCTCTCACAACTCTTCTCATCTCTCTCTCTCTTCTCTCTCTTTCTCTCTCTCAGTCTCTCTCTCTCCGAAAAAAAAAAATCTTTCTCCTCTCTCTCTACCTCTCTCCTCTCTCCATCTCCGTCTGGCAAACAAAAAATACAGGCAAAAGACAACAAATGAGAACGATGCCAAAATGACAGGAAAAAAAATAGGTAAAGATAGCTAATGACCAGAAATAAGAACCCTACCTCGATTACCCTCGGGCCCATCGCCAATTCTCTCCTCCCCACCCCTTCCCTGCATTTCTTAGAACACACGCACAAACAAACAAACACTACTCACCACACACACTCACACCACACACAGCACACCACCACTACATCACACACTCTCACTCACACCCACCACACACACCTCACACAACACGACACACTCACGACACACCACTCACAACACACACAACACACACTCAAAACTCACAACAAACTCTCTCAATCTATCAACATACACGACGCGCTCACAGGTCCGTCCTCTCCTCTTTCCTCACACTCTAACACTCAATAGATGGTAGAAATCCTAGACGTTATGGGAAATTAATGTAGTGAATGGTAGATGAAGACGTTGATATGTATATGAAATTATGATGGTAGCTGAATAGTATGGGTCGATGAATGTAAGTGTAATGGAATATTACTTAGAGATGGTTATATGAATGTAGTAGATGGTTAGATGAAAGAAATGAAGGGTAAATGAATGGAGTGATAGTGTAGATAATGTAGTGATGTGTATATGAAGGGATTGATGTAGATGAAAGTAGTGATGGGTAGATGAAAGATAATGAAGGAAGATGAATGTAGTGATGGTAAGATGAAAAAGTGATTGGTAGATTAATGTAGTGATTGGGTAATGAATGAATAGTGATGGTAGATGACTGTAGTGATGGGTAAAAATGTAGTGATTGGTACATGAATAGTAGGTTGTCAAAGTGGTGTGATTAAAAGGAAACAACAACTGAATTAAGTGGATGGGAAGATGACTGAGTGATTGGGAATATAGACTGTAGAGATTTTGTCGAAGGAATGAATTGATGGGTAGATGAATTAGGTGAAAGGTACAGAATGTATTGAAGGGTATATGAATGAAGAGATGGTTAGATTAAAAGTAAGAAGGGAATATAAAGTAGTGATTGGTAAATGAATGAAGTTATAGGTTAGAAGAAATGTTAGTGATGGGAAATGACTTGAGTGATAGGATAGATGACTGTAGTGATTAGGAAGATGAATGGAGTGATGGTAGATGCCGAGTCGTGATTGTTAAATACAGTAGAGAACTTGTAAGCTGCATGTACGTGCTTGGTATAAGAATTAGAGAAGGGAAGATGACATTAGTGAAGGGATATAATGTATGATGGGTAAATGAATTAGTTATGTGGTAAGATGAATGAAGATAAGGTGTAGATGAATTACGTGTTGTTAAGCGACATGTCGAGAAATGTGTACAAATGCACAGTCGATAATGTTAAGATCAGTCGAGTAAGTTGACTATGAAAGACGAGAAGTGACGATGCAATGCAGATCATTGGTACGCATCCTTGAATAGATGGTTAACATAATCCAGTAAACGAGCAGTTAAGCTGCCAGTATTTATATTGTACTGACTGGTGTGATAAGGTAGATGACTGTAGTGGAATGTGAAGAAGACAGTAGTAGAAAGGTAGATGAATTGTAGTGAATGGGTAGAAGACAGTAGTGCTGGGAAATGAATGTAGTGAAGGTAGCATGCATTTAGTGAATGTGGTATATGAATTTCGTGAATGAAAGATGAAATGAATTGATGGTAGAAAATGCTAGATGTGTAGATGAAAGTAGATAAGGTAAGATAATGACGGAAGGGTCGATGAATGTAAGTGATGTTAGAAGCATGTAATGATGTGTAGAATGAAATGTCGTGATGGGTACTCACTGTAGAGATATGTAGATTACTGTAGAGAAGAGGTACGATGAATTTAGTGATAGGTACGCATGATAGACTGCAGTGTCTAAGCATGACTAGAATTTAACTGAACCAATAAGAGATTGGTACGTGACATCCACAGACGAATGGGGAAGCTAAATGTATTGATGTTGAAGCATCCAGGCTGATAGGCGAGAAGACAGTGTTCGATCAGTGTCGATGAATAAGTCGAGCTGGTACGTAATAATTACGTGAAAGGGTAAGATGAAAGTAGAATAAGGGTAGAAGACTTGATTGATAGGACAGAATCCAAAATATAATGGGAGCATTCCACTTGGAGATAAATGAACTCATGACCAAATGAATGTAAGCATAAAGACGTTCAGTTATCAGACAGTCTAGCTTGACGAAGAAATAGTCAGCAAGTTACTCAGCATTAATTAGCTGGGAATGCAAGACAGAAATGTAAGGTGATAGATCAAAGAAGTAGATGGTCATCTGTAAAGAATATAGTGTAAGCTGAAAAAGTGCATGGTTATATCATGTAGTGATGGTAATGACATACGATAGCTGTGTAGAATATTGAATTGAATGGTAATGAAGACTGTAGATCTTGGTAGCTGCCTTGTCGAGGAAGGTTAGCATGAACAGTCGTAGATTTGTTGGTCTAAGACAGCAGAGTATGGGTAGATGACTCTAGTGCATTTGTACTACTGAAAGTAGTGATGTAGTATTAAAGTATGAGCTGGAAAAAGAAAGTAGTGAAGGGACTTGAATGGCGATGCTCGTGTAAGATGCATGTAGTGATGGGTCGAAGAATGGAGTGTATAGGTATATGACTGATAGTGATGGTTAGAATGTAGAAGATCTGGGTCTAAGAAAGTATTGATGGTTAATGAATGTAGCGATGGTTCGATAAATGTAAGTGAAGGTGTAGATGAAAAGGAGTGATAGTAGATGCATGTAGAGATGGGTAGAAGAGAGATGAATTATGGAGGAAGATCTACACTTGCTGAGAATTGACACAGATGACTGGATTGAACTACTCATTCCATACTACATTACCTCATCCATACTATCATTACTCATCCATACATCTTTTACGCAATCCAGTACTATCATTTACCTCATCCATTCTAGCACTGACACTCAGCCATACTATCACTTACTCAGTCCATACGATCATTTAACCATCCATACTATCATCTTGACTCATCCATCCTATCACCTAAACGCGCCCATGACTATCATTTACTCATCCATTCTATCAACTTATCTATCCATATATCATTTACTCATCCATACTATGCAGTTAACCATCCATACTATCCTTTACTCATCCATGCTATCCTTACTCATCCATACCTTCATTTACGCATCCAATTCGATCACTTACTCATCCATACTTTCATTTACTCAATCCATAACGATCATTTACTTATCCAGACGTCACTTTACATCATCATATTCTATCACTTACGCTTCATACCTGGTCATTGTACTCATCCATTCGATCAACTTACTCCGCTTGCCAGACTAGTCTTACGCATCCATCTCTCATTTACGCATCCATAATATCATCCTTGACTCATCCATCCGATCACTTAAACTCATCCATACTATCATTTACTCATCCATACTATCATTTCCTCATCCATACGTATCATTTACCATCCAATACTATCACTTCACTCATCCATACTATCTTTACTCATCCATTCTATAAGTTGACTCATCCATGACTAGCATTACCTCATCCAGACTATCATTACTCTCCATACTATGCTTTACTCATCCATACTATCATTACTCATCCATACTATCTTTACTCATCCCCCTTACTATGCATTTTCCTCATACCATCTCTACTATCATTTTCTCATCCTTACTAATCATTTACCTCATCCATACATATCTTTTACTCCATCCATAATACATTACTCATCCAGAGCTATCATTTACTCATCTATTCTATCACTGACTCATCCATTCCATCACGACTCATCTATCTATCACTACTCATCTATGCCTAATCACTTACTCATCTATTCTATCACTTACTCATCTATTCGACTCATTTACTCATCCATACATCATTTACCCCATCCAATGTGCGATCAGTTACGCATCCATCAGCAATTTCTCATCTATTCTTATCACTTACTCAATCTATTCTACACTTACTCATCCAGACTATCATTTACTCAATCCATCGATCACTACTCATCTAATTCTAGCACGTACTCATAATTCTATCCACTTACTCAGCTCATTCTATCACTTACTCACTTATTCTATCCACCTTACTCATCCATACTAAATCATTTACTGCATCTATTCTAGCACTTACTCATCCATCCGATCACCTACTCAATCTAGTCTATCACTTCTCGAACCATTCTATCACTTACTCATCTATCTGCATCACTAACACATCCATACTAGCATTTTGCCTCATCTATACATCACAACGCATCCATTCTAGTCACTGTACTCATCCATTCTATCACTTACTCATCAATTCTATCACTTACTCATCACCATTCTAATCACTTACTTCATCCCTTCTATCACCTTACATCATCCATTCGATCACTCGATCTTATTCTATCACTTACTCAGACATTCTATCACTTCCCATCTATTACTATCACGTACTCATCCTTCTATCACGTTACTCTTCCATTCGATCACTTACTCATCCATTCTATCATAAGACCCCTCCCTACCCTCCAGATCTCCCTCTCGCTCATATACCTCCCCCCCCCTAACTCATCTATTTCTAGCTACCATCTATTCTATCACTTACATCATCCATTTTCTAGCACTTACTCATCCCATTCTATCACTTACTCATCTATTCTATCACTTACCAAACCCTTCTATACACGTTACTCTCCATTCTATCACTTACTCATCCATCTATCATTACTCATCTATCTATCACTTACTCCATCAATTCTATCACTTACTCATCGATTCTACACTACTCAACCCCTTCCCCCTATCACTTTAAACTCATCTATTCTATCACGTACTCAGCCATCACTATCATTGACTCATCCATTCGTACCATTTACTCATCCATTCTATCACTTACTCATCCATACTATCACTTAGCCATCTATTCTATCACTTACTCATCTATTCGATCACTTACTCATCGCATACGATCATTGACCGCAACATATTCTATCACTTACTCATCCATCCTATCACCAACTCAGCTATTATATCACTTACCCAACCATTCTAATCACTTAACACATCTATTCAAATCACTACGCTCGATTCTAGTTCACCGTACTTCAGCCATACTATCATTTACGCATCTATTCTATCACTGTACTACATCCATACTATCACTTACTCATCTATTCTATCACTTACTCAACCATTCTATCACGTACTCATCTATTAAATGCACAAACTCATCTATTCTATTCACTTAACTCAACAAATTCTATCATTTACTCATACCAATTCTCATCACCTTACTAAACCCATTCTATCCTGTACTCATCTATCTATCACGGACTCATCCATCCTATCACCAACCATCTATGCTATCACTTACTCAAACCATTCTATCACTTACTCATCAACTGCTCCTATCAACTTACCCATCTATTTCTATCCACTTACCCATCCATTCCATCACTTACTGCATCCATCCGAGCACTTACTCGCTCAATTCTGACTCACTTACCTCTATCATCCTTCATTTACTCATCCATTCTATCACTTACTCATCACACTCAATCAACTAACTCTCTCCATTCATACAATCACTTACTCATCCAGCTGACATCACTTACCCATCCATTCTAGCACGTACTCACGTCCATGTCTAGCCTTCACTCCTCCACCAGCCTAGCACATTACTCAGTCCATTCTATCCACTTAGCTCATCCATTCTATCCACTTCCTCATCCAGGCAGCACTTTACTACATCAATTCTATTCACGTACGCATCCAGCCGATCACGGCCTCATCCATTCGATCACTACTCTGCCAGTCTATCCTTTACCCTCCATCCGATCACTTACTCATCCCATTCGATCACTTACTCAGCAATCTATCACTAACTCATCATTATATCACTTACTCATCCATTCGATCACTTTCCCTCCATCCTATCACTTACCATCCATTCTATTCACTTACCTCACTCCCACGTCTAGCACTACTTCCACGCATCAGTCTATCACTTACACATCCATGTGTCTATCACTATCCCGCTCCATCCTATCACTTCTACTCATCCATTCGCATCACTTTACCTCCACCTTATTCTATCACTTACTCATCCATTACTAGCACCTCACTTAATCCATTCTAGCCCTTACTCATCCATTCGATCACGTACTCAATGCTCATTCTATCCATTACTCATCCTTTCTATCACTCATCCATTCTAGCACTCATCAATGCTATCACTATACGCATCCATTCTATTGCTCACTCATCCTTTCGAACACTTAAACTTCCCTTCTATCACTTAACTTCCATTCTATCTCTAATCCCCATTCTACAATTAATCCTATTCATCTTTAAGTCGGCCATTCTTCAACTTAACCACTTCCATTCTATCACTTGAATCGGCCAATCCTATCCTTTAATCTCCCATGCGAGCAGTTAATCTTCCATTCTATACCTAACCCTCTTCCCATTCTATCACTTAATCTTCTCATTCTACTCATTTAATCCTTCCATTTTTCACTTACCTTGCTCGTCTATCATTTAATCTTCCATTTCTACCATTTTAATCTTCCTAGTCTAGCAATTAATCTTCCAATTCTATCAAATTAAGCGACCAATCTAGCAATTAACATTTCATGTTCCATCATGTGAACTTTCCGAATCCTAGCATTGAATCTTCCATTTACATCCACCTTTAGCTTCCCTTTCCCTCGCCTCCTCCACACTTATCCCCACTGCCTACCCCCCAAACTCTACCACCTGGACAATGCCCCCTCACACTCTCCTCCTAAGACAGGGGACCAACCCGAGACCCCCACAGCCCTTCGTCTTCTGCGCCACCTTCGTCCACTCGAGGATCACCCTACCCGTTTCCCGATATCCAACAACCCATCATACTATGGGCAAAGCTACTGTAAATTAAGCAGAAAATCGCACTAGCCGAAAACTATATGACCCACTCACTGATTCCTGGTATCTGAATCCTTACTCGTTTGAAATCCTTGTAAATAGGGTTTCACAACTCAGCTAGATATCCAAGTATCTGAAATTTACCACTCGCTGATTTACATGGATCTCATACCAACGTTATGATCACCCTGTATCAGCTAACTGCTCGATCAGATTCCTATACTAGATTTCCGCTAGCTGGGATATCCTAAGTACTGTTTTCACCCATTCGTTATTCTTGTAAGCATGATTCCCATCAACTGATTTCGCAGTGTCTAATTCACTACTCGCATCGGTATCCTATTTGCAAATTAAAATTCCTTTGTATTCCCATTAACAAATTCATGCCACAGGAATCCAAGGTCAGTAATTTACCACCCTCCATCATGCAATAATATTCCTCTCCTCTGTTTCAAACATTAAAATCTATTCGCGAACGGCTCTATTTTTTTTAACCAAAATTCTTCATAAACAATTGCTCAAGTCAAATAAAATTATTTAGGCAGAAACTTTTATTGCAAAATTGTATGCTGATTTTCCGTCATTAAGTATGTTTCTTCTTATAAAAAAAAAAAAAGATCGACACTGCTTTCAGTAATTCTGCCTAAAACTGAGCATTTTACTGACACACAGCGCACTGCGAGATGTGAGGCACTCGGTGTGTGATAACCAAGGAAGTCCAGGGTAGCTCCAGTTCCTTAGACCGAGACCCCTCTGTTTTATTTAATATAAATATATATTTAATATATATAAATATATATATATATATATAATAAATATATATATATATATATATATTATATATATATATATATATATATTATATATATATATATTTTTATATATAATGCAAGTAATTCGCAACGAGAACCGAATTATTACAAACACTGATCTCGGCCCGCGAAGGAGACTCGAACCTACGATCCTTGGAACAAGGTGGACGCCAGGTATTGGTCCAGTGTGGTGAGAATTGGTAAAGCACAGCGTACCTACGTTCCAAGGTTCAGTAGGTACGTGTCCGTCCTCGGCCAGAGATTCAGAGTTTGTGTATATTTTTCGCCTGCTCTTGCGAATTCCTTGCATGTTTAAAATCTCTAGTTGGTCGATGCATGCAGGGATTAGATTGAAAAGCTGTAAGCCTTCTCCTGAAAGCTTGCTGCCTTGGATCAACGCTAGCGCAATCTGCACGCCAAGGTATTGCCCATTGGTGATGAGAAAAGGTAAAGCTCTGCATACCTTGTTCCAAGGTTCGTAAGTTCGAGTCTCCTTCGGCAGAATTCTATTTCCTCCATAAGCATGCTGTTGTAAAGGCACTAAAATGACCGGAGGAAGGGCTAGTCAAACCCCTACTCACTGTATAAATTACTAAATGTAAAAAGAGAAACTTTTACAGCACAAGAACCAAGGACTCGAAACAATGACCGCTTTGGCACTGCTTCATGGTGGCGAAAAAACACATGACGCCCTTATTCACTGAACCATATACGATCGTATGGTCTCAGTGATAAGGCGTGTGTTGTGTTGTTATTGATCAATACCACTCGCTCGTGGTCACAATTAAGTATATAAATAAGATGGGTAAAGGGTATTATATAATATATATATATATAAATATATTATAAATACATAATATTATATATATAAATGTATATATATATATATATATATATATATATATATATTTAATATATATATGTATATGAATATAGTATATATATATATAATATATAAACCAATATAATATATATAAATATATAATATATAATATATATATATATACATATATATATATAGTTAAAAATGTGTCTACCTATTTTGCGAATGAAATGTTCCATTTAATTACAGTTTCTGAGTCGCCAAACAGCGACTTAAAATAATTTCTTCAGAGGATAACAACCCTCTACATTTAAAAAGTCTACAGTCCTGAATAACAAGGCATCAATTTCCCACATAAAAATGCATTGGGGAAAATCGCATACTCCTCATTTATCTCACACAAGTTTAATTAATATATTTGCCATCTTCATGTACTGAGTGACTATTCACTCTCAACAAATTGCCTATTCACTTCATTCCACTGTCTCCTGTGCAATGTTCCTCTGTGATTTACTGAAGAAGCCTTGTAGGCACACAATATTCGGCGGGCAGGTAAAAGGCAACAGTGAAGCACATATTTATTATTCGTCTAACAAAAACACGCTGGAGAACAATCGTATCTACTTCCTGTTTTTTCTCACACAAGTTGAACACCCGGTATTTCGTGTGCCCAGCCAGAGGATGTGTTTATCTCTGTGTTGCCGGTTGGAGATCCTGCCACCGACACTCATTAACAACCAATCAACAAAGCTTTCACCTAATGTTAGAAAAAGAACAGTGTGACTTAACCATTGTGGTTAACTCATACAGAATTCGACCTGAAAACGCTACAACGATGTTAGTCTAGTAGTAGAGAGTCAACGAACGAGACAAGAAACGGACCTCAAGTTGAAACTCGATCTGCTCTAGTATCAAAAAGCACCTAGAAGAAAATAATGAAAACCGACCATCATCAACTTACCTATTATGAGTACCGTTCACGCGTACAAGATACAGTGACATTCCTGCAAGCCTCACTCAACCTTCATGTCTGAAAACCTATATCAAAAAACCACCCGTCACATACAAGCCGGCCAAAATACAGAGGAAATCATGTCAAAAAAGTTATACAAGAAATAGGGCAAATAATACTGCGAGAAGCTCAAACCAAGTGTACCTACGAGAGGTGCAACAATACTTCAGAATGTACCTAGTACAATACTCAACTGTGTCTACCTCCGCAAAATACGCCACCAGTTTACCTCCTGCAGAGATAAACACCAACAGTGTACCTCCAGCACACTCACAGTGTATCCTCCTGTGTACCTCAAAGAGTAAATCCACAGTGAACCACTCAATACTCAACGTGCAGGTTCTGCCATACTCAACAGTGTACCTCCCATACGCAACTACGCCAGCAAGTGTCCCTCCTGCATACTAAACCACAGTATACCTCATGCATACTGTCCACAGTGTAACCATCCTGTAAGTGATAAATTTAGACACATGTGCAACTCTTTTGGGTTATCTTTAATTGAGAAACTTTCGCCACACAGTGCTTCATCCAGTCCATACAAAGGAGAACTTGAAGAACAGGAGGAAGAGGAGGTAATCAGTCCCTCAAACCTGAGATCGATGTGGACAGTCCATCAATTTGAATAGAATACGGCCATACGTGCGAAGAAGGAGCTTTAAAGCCGTAGGCTGAGAGGTGCAGCAAGTCTGGGTGGAGTCACATAAGTGACAACAAATGTCACAATGTGAACACCTGTATGTACCTCAAATATACAAATCCACAGTGTACCTTCCTGCAGTGCACCTCAGTAAAACCTACTGGTTTACTCCACAAATACCTACTGCAGTTTACTCCACAGTATACCTCCTGCCAATACTCCACCAATAAGGTTTTTTTTTTTTTTTTTTTTTATTTACCGCACTCTACAGTGTACCTCCCTGCAATAGTCCCACAGGTGTATCCGCATAGCAGTACTCCACAGTGTAACCCATCTGCATAATCCCATTGTACCTCATGCAGTATCCTCAACAGAGGTCCACTCAGTATTCCACAGAGTACTTACCAGCAAAACAGAACCAACTCCAGATCACCTACGTTTCACTACCACAATCAACAACTTATTTCATACATACACACACCACACACACACCACACACACACACACACAACACACACACACACAAAAGCTATAAAACACACACACACACACACACACACACACACACACACACACACACACACACACACGACAACACACACACAAGGTAGTGGCACAGAAACAAGAGGCCACAATTGGAAAGTTGAAGACAACAAATGAGTCAGAGAGATAGAAGGAAGAATTTCATCTTTCATAAGTTTGTAACAGTGGAATAGCTAGAAAATGACGTAGTGGAGGCAGGAAAACCATACACAGTTTTAATACGAGTTTGATAAAGCTAACTTGGAGCGGGGAGAGAGAGGGCCTAGTAGCAACCGGTGAAGAGGCGGGGCCAGGAGCTAGGACTCGACCCCTGCAACCCAACAAATAGGTGAGTAAAATAAAATAGTGAGTACACACAAAACATAGGACAAGGAAGGTTAGGGAAGAACAAGAAAACAACACGCAAAATTACTGCTGCGAATAAGAAAACGGTGGACAGAGACAGGCTGTTCCAGAGAGTGGACACAGACACAGGGGTCTCTGTTGGAAGTTGACGAACCCCAGATGAGTCACAAGGGATATTAGAGAATATTCTTCACTCATAGAGTGGTCAGGAAATGGAATAGCCTTCAAGGGAGGTAGATAGAGGCAGGAATCATACATAGCTTTAAGATGAGGTATGATAAAGCTCATGGAGACAGGGAGAGTGACCTAGTAGCACTTAGTTCCATTATGAGTACACACACACACACAACAACACACAACCACACACACACACACACACCGCACACACATTGAATATATATTTTCAGAGAATAAGGGGGTACTCGAAAGGGAGGAAACCCGACCAATTAAGCTGATTCTCAGGACGGAAACACAGTCGGGATAACAGGATCCTCCAAGGAGAAACCAACGATTGACAAATACTCGAGAGTACAAGAGGGTGACTCCTAGACAGAACAGAACACAATCCAGCACGACAGCATCTGAGGGAGAGGACAAAAAAGCGAAGGAGCTAGAAAAGAGACAAAGGATGGAACCAGCAGCTGGACAGTCACAGGCAGAACAGAACAGCAAGGGCAAGACACACACACAACTATTTTCAGAACCATACACCTATCACACCATCCAACACATCACTACAATCCATACCCACAGCCTCCACCCAAACACCGAGCTATAGAATTCCACAATATGCCTACCAAGGTACTCACCCACCCACAAACTAGTGCCACCCAAACCACAGTGTGGAAAGGAAACTGAAGGTATGGTCCACAAAAATCTGATGGAATAACAAATAAGTGGAGGAGTGGCATGAAAGAGTACAAAGAGGACATCACCGACATCATAGCTGCTCAACACAGAAACCAAGCTTACAGGTACAGATAACAGATGCATATATCCACAAGAGATACCAAATCCTGAGGAAAGACAGAGGGAACAGGGGTGTGGAGGAGTTGGCATTGCTGATCAAAAATCGCTGGAATTTTGATTAGCTGTGAGAAGAGGAGACAGCGGAGAAGGAAAGCTAAGCAATAGCGGGAGACGGCTTCAACTCTGGAGGTCCCAAGTGGTAAGTACACGCATGAAGACTATAACCCTCCAGACATGACATCTCCACTTGCCTCCAGCCTTCTCCTCGGCTGCACACATTCATCACGCCATGCTTCGCAACCATATAAGAGCTTTGGAAAAAACTATACACTCAACATTTCCCCCCGCATTGCCTCTAAGAGGACGACAAGTTCTTATGTCTCCAACAACTCATTTAAGTGCACCCGCGCCCACACCTACTTCCACCTCATCAATTCTATATTCACCTCATCTTTCATATACCCATACCGCGACACGGGTCCACCTCCCAAATATCTGAATACATTCACACAACCTCCATACTCTCTCCCTCCAATTCTGATATACAATCTCTCATCACCTAATCAATTTAGCAATTCTCATGATCTACTTTTTCCTGTATTCTCTTATAATTTTCTTCTTTTCTATAACACCCTACCAAATTCATCCACCAACCTTTGCAACATCGTCTTCAGTAATCTACACAAAGCACAGTGTCATCAGCAAAAAAGAAACTGTGACACACACATACTTATGTGTGAATTAATTAACTTTTAACTCCATGCATCTATGCCAAACCCTCAGCTTTACTTCTCTTATAACCTATCTAATAAACATATTAAACAAACCAGCGGTGACAGCATCACATCCTTGTCTAAGGTCCTGCTTGTTTCCCATCACCTCAACTCTTTCTTATATTCACTCTTTATTTTTCCTTCTTTTACATACACCCTAGAAAAGGGCCCATCCACAACCTTTGCAACTTCTCTTTAGAATTTCCCAACACACAAGTGTAATCATACAACAGTAAAAAAGAACGGTGACAACTCCCCACTTTTGTGTTTGATTCTATTCTTTTAAACCCCATATTCTTTTGCCAAACAAAACACCCGAGCATCCCTTTCTAATGCCCACTTTTACTGGAAATAAAACTCCCTCTTTCCTACATACATCTAACTTAGCCTCAACTCTCCTCGTAAAAACACTCTCACAGCTTTCAGTAACGCCTACCTCCTATACCATAGAGCACTGCAACATCTCCACATTGGCCCCTATCCACCCTGTCATACGGCCTTTTTTCCCCAATCCATAAACTGCCATCAAAAACCTCTTTACCTTAACTAAATACTCTTCACTTATATGTTTACAATGTAAACACCTGGTGTACACACCCCCTACCTTTCCTAAAAGCCTCCTTGTTCATCGCTATCCTATTAATCCGTCTTACTCTTAAGTTCTTTTCAGTAAAAACTCTGCCATAACACTTAACCAGGTATACTCAAAAGAATTATCCCACATAATTTTTGCACCCTGTTTATTGTCCCCTTTGCCATTATACAAAGGAACCTATGCATGCTCTCAGTCCATCCCTAGTACCTTAACCCTCTTCCATACATATATTAAAAATACACCAACCACTCCAAAACTATATTCCCACCGTGCTTTTAAACAATATCTATCTTTATCCGCATCAATCCCAGCTGCCTTACCCCCTTTCATTTTACCTACTGCTCACGAACCTTCCCCACACTCACAATTGACTCTTTCCTCACTTCCTACAAGATGTTATTCCTCCTTGCCCTATACATGAAAACACAGCATCCCCTATCTTCAAGTGCAAACATGTAACAATACCACAAAATATTCCTCCAAATACTATCCATATACCTCTAACTCTCCATTAATACTCTCCTTACTCTCCTGTTTTTAAACTGACATAATCCATTTGTATCTCTAGGCAATCCGCAGCTTTTAAGAGCTCTCTCCGCCAAACTATTTTCTATTTTATCCACCAAACATTATGTTGTACATAAAAAGTAACATCTCGCTCACTCTCTCATTTGCTCTCTTTTTATACATTGCTTCACCAATCTCTTAACCTCTGCACTCTCTTTTTCTCCATATACTCATATTTCTTCCTCCTTGCATACACTTCTACTTTGTAAAACTTCTCAATATGTCTAACTTTTTCTCCCTTACTACTCACTATTACTTCACATCAGTCCACCAATCGCTCCTCTTTCCCTCCCGCAACCACTTTCCTGTAACCACAAACTCTGCTTAACATCTCTAAACACTTACATTTTTTAAACCTAACCATAAACCTCTTCAACCACAAAACCCGCATTGCCTATGCTGTCATTAGCTCATCTACCTCCAGTAGTCTGTTTACATATCTTACCCTAACTGCGCCTCCTCTTTTAGTTTATAAATCTTCACCTCTCTCTTAACCTGATCTTACTATTCTTTCTCCTTGTATCCCATCATACCTTTATTCTCAGTTTAGCTACAACTAAAAAGTGATCATGATTATAACTGCTCTGCGGGCCACACTCATATAAACATGTCCAAACCTAAGTCTACTTCACAGTCCTTTTTAATCCTGCCAATACATAATCCACAACAAACCTACTTGTCAATCTCCGCCCACATCATATGTCTTGTATACTTATTTATCCCCTTTTTCTAAAATCTGATTAAACCTATAAAAACCCCTTTCTATACAAAGATCAATCAAAGGGCCTGCCCCATCATCATTTTACACCTGGCACCCCAAACTTAACTTACCACAAGCCCTCACTAAAAGTTTCTCCTACTTAAGCATTCAGGTCCTCTACCACAATTACTCTCGCACTCTTGGTTCAGAAGGTTCCTATACCTTCACTTAACATTCTCCCCAAAAATCCTCTCCTCCTCCTCTACAGTTCCGTCTCTTTTCCAGGTGCAACAACCCTTATTGTGACCCCACTTTTCGCATCCAACGTTTACTCTTTATCCACTATACTTCTTGAATATACAACATTCATATTCTCCTCTTCTTATTCCTCACTTCCATAACTGATCCTTCAACATTATTGCTACTCCTACCATAGCTCTAACTCTCTCAATACTCCAGATTTAATCCCATTTATTTCCCCCCACCGAAAAACTACTCTCCTCCTACCCCCTTCAGCATTGTTATCGCTAGGGCCAGGACATCCAACTTCTTTTTATTCATAACATCAGCCATCAATCAGTTTCTTGTCATCCACACTACATCCACGCACATTTCAAACCATCCCAGTTTTATAAAGTTTTTCTTCTTATCTCTTTATATATATATATAAATATATATATAATATATATATATATATTAATATATAATATATAATATAAAATAATATTATTTAGCTTTATTGACAGCTATTTACAGGTTAAGGATTCCAACTTTATTGGCAAGCTAAGACTCTCTCACTCTCGAACTCTCTCTGTCTCTCTCTGTCTCTCCACTGTCTGTCTGTCTCTCTCTTTTTTTTTTTTTTTTATTTAACACAGGGTTTGACAGGTTAAGGATCCCCTAGCTTTATTGTGACCAGCTATTTACATGTTAAAGGATCCTAAACTTTATTGGCAAGCTAAGAGACTGTTACCTACATCAGCTCCATTTGAAAGCAATTTTTTATTGTTATGAGACATACAAGTAAGGAAACAGGCATGGAAGTTGAGCCAACTGTTGGGCCAAGCAATTTTCATTTGATCAACTGACTTTATCTCGTTGACATCATTATGCTGTACGAATGTGTTCCATACTCGAGTCATCCTGGTATGTATGATCTCAGATGGAGTGATGTTTCTGGAGAAGGGTACAGCCAGATTGAAGTTGCTGCTTTCTGCCCGTCTTTGGCATAAAAGCTTGTTCAACGCTGTCCTCGAAGTGGACCCAAGGTGGTATTTTCACAATATTGGCCTTGTACATAACAGAAAGGGCCCACCCACACCCTCCTATGTTGAAGGCTCTGCTGAAATGACAGATCTATCCAGGATGGGTCCAGGCGAGAGATGAGACGTCTTCTCTGTTCCCCTACTCTGTAAAAGCAGTTCGCAGATGAAGGGGGGGGGCAGGCAAACCAAAAAAAGTGGACCCATACTCAAGGTGCGAGCGTACTTGTGCCCGTACGGGATCTTTAACCCCCCTACTGTCAAGAGAGGGGAGATAGGGCGAAGTGCTGAAAAAGCTTCCGGGCTCCCTTTTGTTTTGAAGTTTTCAAAAAGGTTCCATGGTTATTTTGGGGTTTTAAAAATTTCACCCCAATGATATCAATTTTCTTCCCCGGGGGCCCCAACCCCCCCCATTCTTTCCTTTAAACTACTGCACCAGCATTACCTTTTTTTGGGGCCTTTAGAGACGATCATAAATTTGCTTTTCTCAGGGGGCAAATGATTACTTCCACCCTTTTTTCCCCCAAGCTGTTTAAAACCCTCAGGGGGTGTTTGGATTTTAGTTTTAGAGAGCTGGCATTTTTTCTTTTGGGAAAATTTTAAAATGTCGGTGTACAGTCGTCTCTTATGCATGGATTCTGGGATGAGATGAAGAAGGTCGTTGAAGTAGACTTTTCCATAACAATGGCCCCGAAAGCCCCTTTTGGGGAAATTTGCCCCAATAGGATGTCTTGTGATTCCGTTCCATTGAAAATACACTTAAAAACCCTCCCAAATGAAGGTAGTCACGAGGAACATAGCGAAAGGGGCCTGAAATTTTCCCAGTGCTTGAATTTTTTGCTAAAGGCCCTGGTCCCACCCCGGGTAAAAACCCGTGCCGGTCCCCCAAAGGAAGGTTTACCGGACGGGATTTTGGGGAGATTTTAACAAAATGGGAGCAAAAACCCTTTTCCCTTTTGGGCCTTGAGAAAAAATTTTTCAAAAACTCTATTTGCTTAATTTTGTCGGGTTTCCATTTGCGATGCATTTTTTGTAAAACTCTTGTTTTTTTTTTTTTGGAAGGGCAATTCCCTTTTTCCATAAAAACCCCTTTAATGTTAGGCGTCAAAAAATCAAATGGCTACTGGTCTGCCATTTTTCCCCTCGGTAATGGGGGCCCCCCCCTTTTCGGGAAAGGGTTTTAAAAAGGGGGTTTGCACCTCCTTTGCTTTTGTAACTGCATTTTGACAAGTTTTCAGCAGCCGGGGGCCCCTTTGTGGATGGCTGCATTTGGGGAAAAAAAAAAAGGGGTGCTTTCCTTGTCTGGAAGGGCCCCCGGTTTTGGGGGGAAAAATTTTAGGCAAAAACCTTGTCTTTCCTTACCAGGCCCCCCTTTTGGACCTCCCCATATGCTACCTTTTTTAGTGTCCAAATCCCCATTAAAACAACGGCCCACCAGAAAAAATTTCACCCAAAAACTACAACTCTTTCCCCCCCTTTTTTTATTGTTTTCCCTCTTTTTCCTTCCCCCTCTTTTCTTCTACCCTTTTTCCCCCCCCCCCCCCTTCTTTTTTCCCCTTCCCTTTCCTTTCCCCCTTTCTTTTCCCTCTCTCTCTCTCCCTCTCCCCCCTCTCTCCTCTTCCTCCCCCTTCCCCTCCCCCTCTTCCCCTTTCTCTCTTTTCTCTATTAGCTAATGTTTATAAATTTCGAAAACATTAAATGCGTTCATGATTCTAACCCAGAAAAGCCCCACCAACGCAACAACAAGATCATAAACTATCGCTCCCCTCCTCACCGTCTTCAGGCCCATGCGTCACTCACACTCACTCCCCTTATATTTTTGTTGTTAAGTAAGACAAAAGGCAACATTGGGTAACTTTATTCCGAAACGTTTGCCTAAAGTAGCTTTTAGCGAAACAGAAAGTAGGCAGGAACAGGGGGGTGATTTTTTTTTTTTTTTTATTCGCCCGGGAAATTTCCCCCCGGCCCGGGTCTTTTCCAAGTAGTTGTGCCCGGGCCCCTTTTCCCTACGGGGGGCATTCGAAAATTAAATTTCCCCCTGGGAGGAGGTACAATACCCCTTTCTTTGGGACCAAGTGTCCCCAGGCCCAGCCACAGTCCACGCTCAGGGGGTCGTAGGGGAAAGTAGGTCTGGTCTGCCATCTCCGCCCCAAAGGTCGTGGGGGGGAGTCTTATGACTGCAGGGGTAGCAAGCTAGGCCGTTTTTGTATATTGAATACAGTACATCCTCACCCTGAAGACGTGGATTTGAGTTGCCCCTCCCCCATTGGAGAAGAGTTCGTTTCCCAAAACATGGGCGCCTATTTTCTGTACTCGACTAAAAGCCTATGTGAGGTGAAACGTTTCGGAAAAAAGATATTAAAGTTACCAAACCCCCCGGTATTGTTACCCCTTTGTTATATATACGTCTTTTAACCTTTGTATGCTAGAAGTGATCAAGGTCCCAGGACCGAAACGT
>NC_069401.1:48885374-48895374 GCF_026875155.1 Cherax quadricarinatus | reverse complement strand
TGTTTCTGATATCTTCTGGTAAGATGCTGAATAATCTGGGGCCACGAATGTTGATACACTTTTCTCTTACTGTGTCACCGCACCCCTGTTCTTCAATGGCTTTATCTTGCATTTCCTTCCATATCTCTCGCCCCAGTATGTTGTTATAGCAGTGTGCAGATTTGGCACCAGGTCCTCGAGTACTTTCCAGGTATGTATTATCATGTATCTCTCTCCTCCGCTCCAGTAGTACATATTCAAGACTTTAAGGCATTCGCAGTAATTTAAGTACTTTACTGGCTCTATGCGTGCCGTAAGCGATCTTTGTATATGTTTAAGCTCTGATATTTCTCCTGTCTTGAACGAGACCGTCAGCACTGAGCAATATTCCAATGGGGGAGCACTAGCGATTTGAAAAGTGTCACCACTGGTATTATTTTTCCCTAGTTTTAGTTGGAACTTTTCACCACTGAACGTCATGTTGTTCTCCACTGCCCATTGGAAATCACTGCTTCTATGTTCCTGTAATTTTTCAGTGTCTTAAACCGTAGTGACTTTCATCCTTATTTTGGTGTCATCTGCAAATTATTTTTTTTTATTATCACACTGGCCGATTCCCACCAAGGCAGGGTGGCCCGAAAAAAGAAAAACTTTCACCATCATTCACTCCATCACTGTCTTGCCAGAAGGGTGCTTTACACTACAGTTTTTAAACTGCAGCATTAACACCCCTCCTTCAGAGTGCAGGCACTGTACTTCCCATCTCCAGGACTCAAGTCCGGCCTGCCGGTTTCCCTGAATCCCTTCATAAATGTTACTTTACTCACACTCCAACAGCACGTCAAGTATTAAAAACCATTTGTCTCCATTCACTCCTATCAAACACGCTCACGCATGCCCGCTGGAAGTTCAAGCCCCTCGCACACAAAACCTTATTTACCCCCTCCCTCCAACCTTTCCTAGGGCGACCCCTACCACTACAGACTGATACACTCTTGAAGTCATTCTGTTTCGCTCCATTCTCTCTACATGTCCGAACCATCTCAACAACCCTTCCTCAGCTCTCTGGACAACAGTTTTGGCAATCCCGCACCTCCTCCTAACTTCCAAACTACGAATTCTCTGCATTATATTCACGCCACACATTGCCCTCAGACATGACATCTCCACTGCCTCCAGCTCTCTCCTCGCTGCAACATTCATCACCCATGCTTCACACCCATACAGGAGCGTTGGTAAAACTATACTCTCATACATTCCCCTCTTTGCTTCCAAGGACAAAATTCTTTGTCTCCACAGACTCCCAAGTGCACCGCTCACCCTTTTCCCCTCATCAATTCTATGATTCACTCATCTTTCATAGACCCATCCGCTGACACGTCCACTCTCAAATATCTGAATACATTCACCTCCTCCATACTCTCTCCCTCCAATCTGATATCCAATCTTTCATCACCTAATCTTTTTGTTAACCTCATAACCTTACTCTTTCCTGTATTCACTTTCAATTTTCTTCTTTTACATACCCTACCAAATTCATCCACCAACCTCTGCAACTTCTCTTTAGAATCACCCAAGAACACAGAGCAAAGAGCAACTGTGACATCTTCAAATTCAAAGTTTATTCTCTATAAAGATTACAATGTTGAATTTACAGAATTTGGTTGTTGTGTGGTTTACATGTAGTTAATAATGATTACAGAGTGTACCACTAGAACGCCTAGCATGGCTAGGCATTTCTGGCAGACTTAGTTTAATTCTTTATTTTAAAATATTACAAATTATGAGGTAAGTTGGTATTATGGCTAAGTGACTAAATACTAGTTTGTGAGTTTAGCAATGTGAATGCCTTTGTTTTGGCACAGTACATAGTTTCAGTATTGGAGTATCATAGGATTCATTATTTTAAGATTGAGATTAATATTTCTGTTTGTGGTCAAATGGGGTGAGTGAGTGTAAGTGTGAACCACCAGGTGGTATTCGTGTAGTTAGTTGATGGGGTTTATCAGGGAGATAAGATGTTTTCTAATGGTAGTTTTGAAGGTGATGAATGTGTCTGCAGTTCTAGAGTTCTCAGGTGGGGTTTGTTCCAGATTTTAGGGCCTTTGACATACATTGAATTTTTGTAAAGGTTTAGTCGGACATGGGGAATGTTGTAGAGATGTTTGTGTCTGGTGTTATGCCTGTGGGTTCTGTCACAACTATCAAGAAAGCGTTTTAGGTCAAGGTTGATATTGGAGTTTAAGGTCCTGTAGATGTAGATTGCACAGTAGTAAGTGTGGATGTACTGAACAGGGAGTAAGTTTAGATCTATGAAGAGTGGAGGGGTGTGTTGCCAGGGATGGGATTTAGTGATTATTCTTACTGCAGCTTTTTGTTGGGGTTATTATTGGCTTTAGGGTGGGTTTCTGCAGTTGATCCCCAAGCACAAATAGCATAAGTGAGGTATGGATAAATAAGTGAGTGGTATAGTGTGAGAAGGGCATTTTGCGGCACGATAGTATCGTATTTGGAGAGGATCCCAACTGTTTTGGATACTTTTTTGGTTATGTGATGGATATGGGTGCTGAAATTCAGGTTGTTGTCAAGGTATAGGCCTAGGAATTTGCCCTCTTATGTCTGGTAATTAGAGGTGTTGTCGATCTTAATGTTAATTTGTGCATCTCCTGCTCTGCTACCAAACATAATATAGTAGGTTTGTCAGTGTTAAGCGTAAGTTTATGGCTGTCATCCAAGTCGATATTTTGATCAGCTCCTCGTTAACATTGGTGTTGAGGTGGCAAGATTAGGGTGAGAGATGACTAAGTCGTGTCGTCAGCAAAGAGAATGGGTTTAGGTGTTGGGATTCGTTTGGAAGATCATTGATGTATATGAGGAAGAGCAGGGACCAAGGACATTCCCTGCGGAACTCCAGTATCAAGTGGCAGTGTTTTGTGCTGTGTCTTTAATGGTAACTAACTGATACCTATTAGTAAGGTAAGATTTGAAAATAAGCAAGTGCATGGCTCTTATACCGTAATGGTCCAAGTTTTGTGGAGTAGGATGTCGTGGTCTACTGTGTCAAAGCTTTTCTTGGTCAATAAAAATTCCTAGTGGATATTCCTATTTTCCAATGCTGTGTTAAAGCAGATCTAGCATTTTTATGGTTGCATCATTAGTTCTTTTATTTTTTCTAAATCCAAATTGGCAGGGGTTGAGTATGTTTTGTGCTGTTATAAATGAATATAGTCTCCTGTGCACGAGTTTCTCAAAGATTTGGATAGCAATGGTAAGTTGATATTGGCTATAGTTGTTTAAGTCTGTAGGGTCACCACCTTTATGTATTGGTGTAACCCTTGCCATCTTGAGTAGTTTCGGGAAGGTGCTAGTTTCTAGTGATTGTTAAAAAGTAATGAATAGCATGCGAAAGGATATGGGCCGCTCGCTTGTACAGTATGGTGGGACATTAGACAGATTCCCTGAGTTGTTTTTAAGTGACTTTATAATCTCGGTGACTTCCGAGGGCTCAGTTGGTGCAAGATAGAAGGAATCTGGGAAATTCCCATCTAGGTAGTCCCCGGCATGGGCATTAGTATGTGGGATTTTATTGGCGAGATTAGATCTATGGTTGAGAAGAAGTCGTTTATCTTGTTAGCTGTGTCAGTGGGATGTAGTGGTGTTTTCATTAGGTTTAGTTAGGACAATATTCTTGTTTTTTTTCAGTTTGTGGGTTCCCTAGAATCTGAGAGAGTGTTTTCCAGGTCTTTTTTATATCTCCTCTGTGGTCTGTGAATCTACTGGAGTAGTATAGTTGTTTGGCTTTTTTTATTACTTTGGTGAGAAACTGATGAATAGTGTTTAAGAATATCTTTGTGTATTAAGCCCTGTCTATATTGCTTTTCATATTGGTGTTTCTTGTCAATGGATTTCAGAATGGTGCTGGGTTAGCCATGGGCAACCAAGCCGTTTGTTTGTGATCTGTTTCGTTTTTATAGGACAATGTTTGTTGTATAGTCTAAGTAATTTGTTAAGAAAAATGTCTGTCCAGTCAATCAATACCATTGGCCTTGGAGAATTCTGTAGGCCAGTCAACAATCTCTAGGTCAGTTGTGAACTTCCTTATTGAGGCCTCGTCATGGAGTCTAAATGAGACTTTGTTGTATTCAAGTGGTGGTTTATTAATGTTTGTCAGGAGGAAGGTAGGGTAGTGGTCTGTAGTGCTATCTGTGATTATCCCTGATTTAAGGGGGGCTAGTATATTGGTCCATATGTGGTCTATTATGGTTGCACTTGTCTCAGTGAGCCTGGTTGGTTTAGTTATTGTTGGTATAATAAGTGTGTTGTTCATATTGTTGATGAAATCAGTTACAGGCTGATCATCTAGTAAGCCAAGGTTGATGTTGAAGTCTCCAGCTAAGAGAAGGTGGTGCTTATTCATTTGTCTGTTTGTTATTAGTGACTTTAATTTCTCACTGAAATTTGGGATGTTTGTGTGAGGTATCCGGTAAACAACAGAGTTACAGATTTTGCCCGACGGCCCCCTTAAGGTTTTTTACAGTAAAATTAGCAAAAATGTATTCCCCATATTCATCACTAAAGCAAGTGGTGCTAATACAAGATAATTGGTTAGAGTAATAGATTGCAATACCACCCCCAACTTGGTTTGGTCTGCAGTTGTGAATTGCTGTGTATCCTAGTAGAGGGTAGATATCTATTGTGTCCTGCTTAAGCCAGGTCTCAGTAAGAATAATGCAGGAGAAGGGTGTCTTTAGTGATTCAAGGAGTGCCAGGAGGTCATCATAGTGTTTGCTTAAGGACCTGATGTTGTAGTTAAGTACTGATAGGCTTTTAGCATTGTTTAGGATAGTGCTGGCTTGTGATGCTGTGTAATAAAGGCAGTTACTTTCCAATAGGTTTTGATTGGGTGTCAGATTATTTATGTGTGATTATCTTTTAACTCCGCACCTCTTGCCAAGACTCCCGCATTTACTTCTCTTGCAACCCCATCTATAAACATATTAAACAACCACGGTGACATCACACATCCTTGTCTAAGGTCTAGTTTTACTGGGAAATAATCTCCCTCTTTCCTACATACTCTAACTTGAGCCTCACTATCCTCGTAAAAACTCTTCACTGCTATCAGTAACCTACCTCCTATACCATACATCTGCAACATCTGCCACATTGTCCCCTATCCACCCTGTCATACGCCTTTTCCAAATCCATAAATGCCACAAAAACCTCTTTAGCCTTATCTAAATACTGTTCACTTATATGTTTCACTGTAAACACCTGGTCCACACACCCCCTACCTTTCCTAAAGCCTCCTTGTTCATCTGCTATCCTATTTTCCGTCTTACTCTTAATTCTTTCAATAATAACTCTACCATACACTTTACCAGGTATACTCAACAGACGTATCCCCCTATAATGATGATACAAAACTGTGATGGGTGTTTTTATCTATAACTGCTATGAGGATGAGGAAGTGCAGCGGTGCCAGGACAGTGCCTTGGGGAACTGAGTTTCTTACCTCACTGATGGTGGATTTTACTCTGTTTTCTACTACTTTTTGTGTTCTTCCCCGTAATGCCTATTTCCCTCATTTTGTATATTATCACCCCATGATCGCATTTGTCAAATGCCTTTGCCAAGTTTGTGTACATCACATCTGCGTTTTGGTTGCCTTCCAACACCTCCGTAATTCTGTCATAATGATTCAGCAGCTGTGACAGGCATGATCTTCCTGCTCTAAACCATGCTGGTTTAGATTATGCCGGTTGTGCTGTTCCATGAAATTTTTCATCTGGAAGAGGATTATCAGGAAGAAGAAGAGGAGGAGAAGGAAGAAAAGGAGGAGGGGGACACAACTCCCCTCCCCCACAACGCGGTAATATCACCTTGCCTCCTCTATTTCTAGATTCTATTAGCCATTTCCTCCCTCATCCTTATGCTTATTTATATTCTCTCGTTCGGAGTCATCGTCTTCTCTGGTATAGTCAACAGAACACAGATAATAAAGACCATTATAGAAAAACACTGATGAATAACAGGAGAACACAATTAACAAAGCAGGAGAATACAGAAAATGAATAACAGCGGGAGACAGATGAAAATATAGCAGAACACGGAAAATGAAAAGCACGGCAGGAGGACACAGAGGAAACTGCAGAACACGGCAAAGAGGGAAGTTGAGTTTTGATACTACTGTTTCTTTCCTCTCTAACAAAGGACAAGTTCTCGTAGTTGACTTAGCTGCTCAAGCAAAGAACATTGCGTAGCTGCTCAAGCAAAGAACATTGCGTAGCTGCTCAAGAAAAGAACGTTGCGTGTCTACCCCTTTCCTTTCCAGCAATAGCAAGTGTGGCATTTCTTTGGCCCTGGGACCAGTGTTTCTATGACTTATGGTTTAAAATGTACTTTGCTCGTCATGTTTAATAGTCAGGGAATGTATTTATGAGGCACAAGGTGTTGGTGGACCAGAGTGAACACACTCCCTTGTATAATGCACACACTCGTACACATATATGTACACATAGTTACGCACGCGCACACGATCCTAAGTAAAAATGGCGCATGCACAGATGGCACAAGCGATAAGCAAGAAAAGAAATGGCGCACCTAGCCTACCCTTAGATAATCTTACCAGCATCCATCCATATGGATGGATGGATGACTATTACAAATACAAAAATAATAATCTCTAGGCTAGATGTTCTGATGTCTTTTCTGAGCATTAGCAGCTAATGCTCAGAAAAGACATCAAAAAATCTAGCCTAGAGACCATTATATATATATATATATATATATATATATATATATATATATATATATATATATATATATATATATATATATATATATATATATATATATATATATATATATATATATATATATATATATATATATATATATATATATATATATATATATATATATATATATATATATATATATATATATATATATATAACAGTATCACGTCTGAGTGTCTTGGATACATAATGTCACCATCAGAGCTAAACATTGTTCTACTAGATACAAGCCCTTAAAACATAGAAGCCTCTTTATCTAGTTCTAGTCCCTTACATCTGAAGAGCCTCTTCGGCTCCACTTAGACGACAGCGGGAAGCAAGTTTCTATACTACAAGACGGGCAGAAAACAGCAACTTCACTCTGGCTGTATCCTTCTCCAGAACATCACTCCATCTGAGATCATTTATCCCCAGGATGACTCGGGTCTGGAACACATTCGTACAGCATTATGATGTCATCGAGATAAAGTCAGTTGATCAAATGAAAATGCTGGCTCACAGATGGCTCCAACTTCATCCTGTTCCCTACTTGTATGTCTCATAACAACAAAAATGCTTTCAAATGAGCTGATGTAGGTAACAGCTGTTAGCTTGCCGATAAAATTTGGAATCTTTAACTTGTCATTAGCTTGTCAATAAAGGGAGGGAGGGAGGGATCCTTAACCTAACCTTGTCAAACCCTGTGTAAAAAAAAAAATTATTCCAGTCCCATATAACTGAAGAGCCTCTCTAGTTCCAGTCCCTTATATCTGAAGAGCCTCTCTAGTTCCAGTCCCTTATATCTGAAGAGCCTTTCTAGTTCCAGTCCCTTATATCTGAAGAGCCTCTCTAGTTCCAGTCCCTTATATCTGAAGAGCCTCTTCATCTGGTTCCAGTCCCCTGTAACTGAAGAGCCACTTTATCCAGTTCCAGTCCTTTATAATTGAAGATCTTTTTCATTTAATTCCAGTCCTTTATAACTGAAACGCCTCTTTATGTAGTTCTGTAATAAATAATAAATAGTAACTTTTACTTGCGCATTTATTTATTTATTTATTTATTTATTTATTTATTTATTTATTTTTGGAGAGAGAAACATAGCCATATATTTTCAGGTTACTTACAAGGGCCATTTGATCACTACTCTACAAAGACAACATTTCAGTATTTCTACTACGATAGTTTTACTACCAGAGCAGTGTTACTATCACGGATGTCATTCGGTGTAATATTGCTCGAATTAATGTGTTAGGTATATATATGTCTTGACGTTTAAAGAAATTTGATTATTTTGAAAACTCAGACTCTTTCAAGGCATTCTTTAACCAAAACGTCTGGCCGGTTGTTGCAAGACAACCATGTACATTATTTCGGAAAAGTAATTGATAACTGGAATAATGGGACTGGTGTGAATTGGGTGGTGAAGAAAGCAGCAGCTTCTGTTCTAAGAATACTTAAACACACTAAATGGGAAAATGGGCTAACACATCTTCTCAGCATACTTTTTTTTTTTAACTCGACAGCCGTTTCTCACTGAGGTAGAGTGAGTAAAGTCGTCGACACTATGCCTAACCCTTCTAGGGTAGGGTAGGGTAGGAGCCTGAGCCAGAGCTTGTAGCTCACAAGACTGTCATTTCCCATTAGCCCCCTTGGGGCGGGGATGGCAGACCAGAGAGGCCTAGCTTGTGGCTAGGCCTGGGGACAGTTGGTCCCAAAGATGAGGAGGTACTTGTGCCTCCTCCCATGGGAGATTTAGGTCTCAGACAATCCCTAAAGAGGGAGCCAAGGCCGGGCCACCACTTGGAAAAGGCCCGGGCCGGGAGAATACCGGCGAATCTTTAATAATAATAATAATAAGTGAGTAAAGTAAAGGAAATGCATTCACTATCATTCATTCAATAGTTGTAATGCTGGAGTTCAGACATCACAAATTAAATGACCCTCCGATCGGCAATATCCCCAGCCCTTGGCTCCAGTAAGTGACGAGCCTCATGTAAGTTTGTATGTGTGTGAATTTTCATCTGAGCTGCCTTCTGGGGTGATCTCTGCTAAAATGTTATTGGTTACACTCCTCCATTTTAGGTGTCTCAAGGTGAATTCCCCCAGTAGCAAGATGTTTGGGGCAGGAGTTGGGAGATTTTCCAGACAGTGGTCAGTTTTCAAAAGCTCTTCCTGGAATTGTTGGGAAGTTGCATCCGGAGGTTCTTATTCAACCACAATGACAAGGTTTTGGTTTTCGATTTTTACTGCCAAAACTTCAACTACATCATATAGGTGTTTAGTAGTTCTGAGCAAATGAGCGACTCTGTGACGTTCAGGCCAACCCCCCCTTCCCCATTGTTGTCTGTTTAGTCTGTTGCATCTGAATAGGTTATAACCTGGGATACATATTTCGTTGTCAAAATTATCCTTTATGTGGGTTTCTGTGAAAGCAGCAAACAGTGCGTTTGATTTCGTGAGCAGTCCCTTCATGTAAGGCATTTTGTTTGTTGATGGCTTTAGACCCTGTATGTTTGCAAAGATAAAAGTCGTTATATTGTTGAAATTTAGGGAGGCTTTGTTTGCCCGCATATATAGTTCTTTTGTATGAAGGCAAAGGGAGCAAAAATGAGTTTAAAAATTATAGGGGAGTAAACCTGTTGAGTATCTCAGATGAACAAGGATGGTTTAGGAAGGGTAGGGAATGTGCAGACCAAGTGTTTACAGTGAACCATACAGGTGAACAGTATTTAGATAAGGGTAAAGAAGTTTCGCTGCATTTATAGATTTGGAAAAGGCATATGATAGGGAGGCTAGGGAAGCAATGTGGGAGACATTGCAAATGTTTGGAATTGGTGATAGGTTACTGAAAGCAGTTAAGAGTTTTTACGAAGATAGTGAGGGACGTTAAAGTATGTTAGAGAGAGAGAGAGAGAGGAATATTATATCTCAGCAAAACTAGGCTTTAGATAAGGATGCGTGATGTTAGTGTGGTTGCTCAATATATTTATATATGGGGTTGTAAGAAAGGTTAATGCTCGGATGATGGGAAGAGGTGTGGGATTAAGAGATAAAGAATATAACACAAATTAGGAATTGTCACAGTTGCTTTTTGTTGATGAAATTTAGTTTGCTTTTGGGGATTGTGAAGAGAAGTTGCAGAGGTTGTTGGACGAGTTAGGAAGGTTGTATAAAAGAAGGAAAATTAAAGTGAACATAGGAATTGGAGGGAGGGAGTATAGAGGAAGTGAATGCATTCAAAC
>NC_069401.1:48837874-48880374 GCF_026875155.1 Cherax quadricarinatus | reverse complement strand
GTTGTTTCTGTGTTGTGCTGCTGTGTTTCTGTGTTGAGCCGCTGTGTTTGTGTGTTAATTATTTCTGTGAAGAGTTGTTATTGTCTGTGTTATTCTGTTCTTATTTGTGTGCATAGCTCCTGTTATTTATGTGCTAAATTGTTATTTTCACTTATAAAAATTCAGAAACATTTTGGCTGGATCTTTACCACATAATAAAAATCCAAGGTAACCAGGATTCCCAAGTTCTTGTTTTTGGCTTACGGTATTACCAAGTTCTGCGTTACTCACTTTACGAATGACAGTTATTTTAATTTCCATGGATGAAGACTTTGCGTTTATCCACATCAAACTGTACCTGACATTTATAAAACAACGCATTAATTTGTTCGAATCGTTCTAGCATTTATGGTCTCCTCCAGATTTAATATTTGACCTACATATGTAACATCAGCTAATTTTGTCATGTCTATTTTTACCTCCTCGTCAAGATTAATAATGTAAATTAACAAGAGTGAGGGGAAGGGGGCCCAAAATTGTCCCCTTTGGAACGCCAATTTTGACTGGTCCACATTCTGATTTCAACCCCTTTATTCACAATGAACATTTTTTCTCCTGTACCATGTGCAACCACTTTCTGTAACCATCTTGGAGCTCAGGTAAACATCGTAGTACTTTTTTTTTAATCATGGTTCACCTCTTCAAATAGTTTCCTGAAGAAAGTAAGTAAATTTGTTAAGCAAAACGATCACTCGTAAATCTATGTTAACACAAGCAAACTACCTTTATCTAGATGACATAGAATTGTGTAAGTTATTATTGACTGTTAAAAATGTTTCACTATTAAGGCAAGACTGACTGAGTAGCAATTCGGTGCTAGGGGTCTTTTTCTCTTTTTATAACTGGGCACTACATGGAACTTTTTCACATCTCCTGCACGATATCAGTTTGCTATGATATTTCTTGCTGAAGCTGTGCTCTCTGTATCTCTTCTAGGTTAATCCAATATATTATACCTTATGTATATGTCCCTTATGCTTCAGTTCCCATCATTCAGACTATACCTGTTGCACCCATAGAAAAATAATTGTACTTAACTTCTAATATCTATGCCTTATGAACTACTACTTTTAAATATGGTATATTGCATAGCCTAAATAGCGCTTTACTAATAAGGTCCCTTGAGAACAACTCGTCGGTCCCCAGGAACTTAATTTGCTGCAATAGTTCTATTTACTTATTTGAATCTTAGAAATATAGATCGGTGGCACACATCGGGGGTATATATTCTAGAGTTAATGTGATCTATGTTTATTGAAGGTGTTGAAACCCACCATTGGTAAGGCAGCAGTTCTTAACCAGGGAATTGTTCATCGTATGACTGTGACCCGTGACAGGAGACTTTTATTCCCACCCCGTGTATATAATCTATTGCCTGAGACAAACATTTAACTGAATAACATCAACCGTGCCCGTCAGATATGCCGGACTATCGAAACTGCCGTAGCTACGGAACATTTAGTGTAATGTTTAACGATATCTTCATCGCCTTACTGAAGTCCTCCTGCCCAGACTTGCAGATTTCATCACTTGATGAACGAAACTCATCTCATGTCATGGAACAAGACAGAGAAATGTAGTTGTAAATGGTACGATGATACCGACTGAACTTTTAGGACATTTATGAAAGGAATCGCTTCACAGCGATTGGCTTCTTCTGAAGCCACTTGTGGCGAAACGTTTCTTTAATAAATGTCCTGAGCTGTACACAAGTATCCTTTTCCACAGAGAAATGTAGACTGCTTTCATTCTCACTAGTTAACTGCCGCAAAGAGTAAGGTAGCAGCTGTAAGATAAAATAATTTTGTTTAATTAAAAAAATCCAAAGTAAGAATGAAGTTTAGAAATCTGAACAATAATTCAGTGTTGTTCACATAAGATCAATACGAAGTTCTTATTAAGAAACTCGAGACCTGTAAAAGGAGACGCCACCACGCTGGTACTGAAATTGTGAAACAGACACTGCGAAGAAAGAAGTCAAGATGTGATCTTCAAGATGCTGGAAGAACGTATGATCACAGAAGAGCTTTGAAGAGGGAAATAGAGGGAGGTACATCCGTAATGCCGACAGGTGAGGCTATGAACACACAAAAAGCAAAACGAGCTTATATACTGGGGCAGCACTTCGCTCAAACACTGTCCTAATAAATGCCTATTAACGTGGGTATCTTCACATCCACACACATAAAGGAGAACTGCAGACCCAGTCAACACACAAAGATGCACTAAAACAACTTGGTAGAAAGACAATGCATAGATTTTTTATTCCAGTTATGTAGACTGAAGAAAAGCTGGAGAGACGCTGTTGAAATCGATGCAAGCAGAGCAAATGTAAAGTAAAAATATATACACATATTGATTTTATCAACTGACGCTTTAGTCGGAGGAAAGAAATTAATGTTGGTGGGTTTATATAACCCATATCATAGTAACATAGGTATTTAAAACCAATATGTAATACTTAATGAGGAACAACAGATTATAAAACAAAATTAATAGTGTAAGCTGATCAGGATAAAACAATGATGCCTCTGGCAAGAAAAATTTAATCAGAGGGGAAGGTAGATGTCCAGCTATATTTCCTCATTAATTATTGTTTTGTTATGTACTAGAACATACAGTAGAAGACTCGCTAGAAAAGGATACCATCTTCATTTGTTTTACTGTTTACTAGATAAGGGAACATAATATAATTTTAAATGATCACAGTCCTGTTGCAAAAAAGAAGTATATATAAAATATATATATATATATATATATATATATTATATATATATATATATATATATATATATATATATATATATAATTATTCCTAGAAAATAACAAATGTAACAAGATGTAATTCATATAAGGGTAGAAACAAAAGATAACTGAATAAACTTAACTATTAAAAATAAAATTACTTAGTTAACAATGAAAAAAAATCAACAAAAACTCAGAACTAGAGCCAATCTTTCTCCTTATTAAATAGTGGTTTTGTTTCATTTATTTTCATGTTATCTTCTATTTATCAGGAGTTATGCAAGTAATAGGTTTGATCATTATTTATCAGGAGTTAAGAAGTAATGGATACGATCAAGTTTGTAACTTTAATGATGCTGGTGACAAACAGTCTATCACCCAACAAGCTGCAGAACTTTAATAAGAGAAATTATTACAGAGAGTTTGAAAGTTATTAAAATAGAAGAGGTGCTGTGTTCGGAATACGTTGCGAACAGCATGTTTACAAGCAATTCAAGCACTCTAGAAATAAGTATACTGCCATACACCTTGATATAATGTTATATGCCAGAATATACTACACAGCAATGCAATACTCTCCAATATTCAACAGAATATTACAGAGTAATACATTACACTGCATTATGCATGTTGACACTACAGTTATAAAACTGCAACGTTAACATCCCTTCTTCAGAGTGCCGGCATTGTACTTCCCATCTCCAGGACTCAAGTCCAGTCTGCCGGTTTCCCTGAATCCCTTCATAAATGTTACCTTGCTTACACTCTAACAACACGTCAAGTCCTATAAACCATCTGTATCCATTTGCTCTTATCTAATATAGTATAACATTCCACAATATGCCAGCTAAACACTTAATACAATACACTACAATGACTCCAACGCAAACAATGAAAAAGCAAAAATTCTCAATATTATTTCTATATAAGGAAAAATTATTGCATACCTTTTGAAAAACCATTGATTATGCAGAGCACTTCTGACAGACTAAGACTAAACTTTAAACTCATTCACCAAAAAGCCAGACTTAGTAACCTTATGACGACGATTCGATATCTCCTGGACTTGTCAAGTCACAACTGGGGCGAGAAAGTAGAGAAGACCTGAAGACCATATGGTAAAGGGGCGGGAGGGGGGGGGGTTAAAGAATGAGAATGGTAGTCGTAGCAGTAGTAGTATTAGTAGCAGTACTGATAGTAGTAGTAGTAGAAGTAGAAATAGTAATAGTAGTAGAAGTGGTAATTGTAGTAGTAGTTGTAGTACTAGTAGTAGTAGTAGAATTAGTAATAATAGTAGTAATAGTAGCAGCAGTAGTAGTAGTAGTGGTAGTACAATTGGTAATAGTAGTAGTAACAGTAGCAGTAGTAATAGAAGCAGTAGTAGTAGAATTAGTAACAGTATTAGTAGAAGTAACGGTAGTAGTGATAGTAGTAGCAGTAGTAGTAGTGGTAATAGTAGTTATAGTAACAATAGTAGTAGTAGTAATAGTACTAGTAAAAGTAATAGCAGCAGCAGCAGTAGAAGGAGCAGTAGTAATGACGGTAGTAGTAATATTCGTAGAAATAGTAGTAGTAGTAAAAGTAGTAGTAATAGTAAAGTACTAGTAGTAGTAGTAACAGTAGTGGTAGTGTTGGTAGTAATAACAGTGGTGATTGACATTATACATTTGCACTGTTGACGTGAGATAATTTCACTCTTAAGGTAAAAAGAATTTAATCATCTGAGGATAAGATTATAAGATACACTACAATATACTACAACATACCAGAGTATAATGCAGTATACTGCAGTGCAATACGCTACACTACACAATAATACAATTTAATGCAATAAACTGCAATGTAATACAGGAGGCCTGGTCATGGACCGGGCCGCGGGGGCGTTGATCACCGGAATAACCTCCAGTTAACCTCCAGGTAACCTCCAGTTAACCTCCAGGTAACCTCCAGGTAACCTCCAGGTAACCTCCAGAGTGTTCAGCAGAAGTTTGTGGTTACAGGAAAGTGGGTGCAGGAGGGAAGAGGAGCGATTGGTGGAATGATGATGTAAAGAGAGTAGTAAGGGAGAAAAAGTTAGCATATGAGAAGTTTTTACAAAGTAGAAGTGATGCAAGGAGGGAAGAGTATATGGAGAAAAAAAGAGAGGTTAAGAGAGTGGTGAAGCAATGTAAAAAGAGCAAATGAGAGACTGGGTGAGATGTTATCGACAAATTTTGTTGAAAATAAGAAAAAGTTTTGGAGTGAGATTAACAAGTTGAGGAAGTCTAGGGAACAAATGGATTTATCAGTTAAAAATAGAAGAGAGTTATTAAATGGAGAGTCAGAGGTATCGGGAAGATGAAGGGAATATTTTGAGGAACTGTGATTTCGTGTATAGGGCAAGGAGGAATAACAACTGAGGAAGAGCCATTCATGAGTGTGGAGGAAGTTCGTGAGGCAGTAGGTAGAACGAATGGGGGTAAGGCAGTTGGGATTGATGGGATAAAAATAAAAATGTTAAAAGCAGGTGGGGATATAATTTTGGAGTGGTTGGTGCTATTATTTAATAAATGAATGGAAGAGGGTAAGGTACCTAGGGATTGGCAGAGATCATGCATAGTTCCTTTGTATAAAGGCAAAGGGGACAAAAGAGAGTTCAAAAATTATAGGGGGATGAGTCTGTTGAGTGTACCTGGCAAAGTGTACGGTACAGTTATTATTGAGAGAATTAAGAGTAAGACGGAGAACAGGATAACAGATGAACAAGGAGGCTTTAGGAAAGGTAGGGGGTGTGTAGATCAAGTGCTTACAGTGAAACATATAAGTGAACAGTATTTAGATAAGGCTAAAGAGGTTTTTGTGGTATTTATGGATTTGGAAAAGGCGTATGACAGGGTGGATAGGGGGGCAATGTGGCAGATGTTGCAGGTGTAAGGTATAGGAGGTTGGTTACTGAAAGCAGTGAAGAGTTTTTACAAGGATAGTGAGGCTCAAGTTAGAGTATGTTGGAAAGAAGGAGATTATTTCCCAGTAAAAGTAGGCCTTAGACAAGGATATGTGATGTCACCGTGGTTGTTCAATATATTAATAGATGGGGTTGTAAGAGAAGTGAATGCGAGGGTCTTGGCAAGAGGCGTAGAGTTAAAAGATAAAGAATCAAGCATTAAGTGGGAGTTGTCACAGTTGCTTTTTTCTAATGACACTGTACTCTTGGGAGATTCTAAGGAGAAGTTGCAGAGGTTGGTGAATGAATTTGGTAGGTTATGTATAAGAAGAAAACTAAAAGTGAATATAGGAAAGAGTAAGGTTATGAGAATAACAAACAGATTAGGTGATAAAAAGAATGGATATCAGATTAGAGGGAGAGAGTATGGAGGAGGTGAATGTATTCACATATTTGGGAGTGGACATGTCAACGGATGGGTCTATGAGAGATGAGGTGAATCATAGAACTGATGAGCGGAACACTAAGGAGTCTGTGGAGACAAAGAACTTTGTCCTTGAAAGCAAAGAGGGGAATGTATGAGAGTATAGTTTTACCAATGCTCTTATATGGGTGTGAAGCATGGGCGATGAATGCTGCAGCGAGAAGGTTGGAGGCAGTGGAGATGTCATGTCTGAGGGCAATGTGTGGTGCGAATATAATCCAGAGAATTCGTAGTTTGGAAGTTAGGAGGAGGTGTGGGATTGCCAAAACTGTTGTCCAGAGGGCTGAGGACGGTGTTGTTGAGGTGGTTCGGACATGTAGAGAGAAGGGAACGAAACAGAATGACTTCAAGAGTGTATCAGTCTGTAGCGGAGGGATGGCGGGATTGGGGTCGGCCTAGGAAAGGTTGGAGGGAGGGGGGTAAAGGAGGTTTTGTGCGCGAGGGGCTTGGACTTCCAACAAGCATGAGTGAGCATATTTGATAGAAGTAAATGGAGACAAATGGTTTTTAATACCTGACGTGCTGTTGGAGTGTGAGCAAAGTAACATTTATGAAGGGGTTCAGGGAAACCGGCAGGCCGGACTTGAGTCCTGGAGATGGGAAGTACAGTGCCTGCACTCTGAAGGAGGGGTGTTAATGTTGCAGTTTAAACTGTAGTGTAAAGCACCCTTCTGGCAAGACAGTGATGGAGTGAATGATGGTGAAAGTTCTTCTTTTTCGGTCCACCCTGCCTTGGTGGGAATCGGCCAGTGTGTTAATAATAAAAATAAAAAAAATACTATTATTACCACTAATATAATAAACAAATAATAGATACAGTAAATCTTAAAATACTACAATATTCAGTTGAGTGCAATGCAATATTATGCAGTTCAAGAAGAAGGAAGGAACATGTGTTGGAAGGTTGTAATGTTAATAAATAATCGTATAAAATCTTTATATTCGATAAAAGTTGAGCTTAAAGATGAAAGATTTTCAAGAGGAGACACACTTGGTGCACTCCATTACAATGATGTTCATTGTAATAGTTTCCATGTTAGTGGTTTCCATGGTAATGGCTTCCATGGTAATGGTTTCCATGGTAATGGCTTCCATGGTAATGGTTTCCTGTGTAATGGTTTCCAGTGTAATGCTTTCCATGGTAATGACTTCCTCTGAAATGGTATCGTCTGACACAGTTGAAGTTGGTTATGCAAGGTTATTGATGGATGATAAACAAATGAGTTTGATCAGATGGAACATCACCTTGAGTTTTGAGTTGTGTGGATGGATTATAAAATCACTTTTAATACCAAATAAACAATACAGTTATGGGGTCGACGTCGATAGATATAACTGCATAAACCTGGCTTTTTTTTTGGGGGGGGGGCGGGGGGGGAATCGAATCCCTTACAAAAAATCAACTCTAAAATTCCAGACTAATAGTGAAATAAAAAAAATATATATTCAGCGCATATTCTTCATGAGAACTGCCTGGATGGTGGTCAAGGAGGGCTCTTGATCCTGGGAATTAGGGCTGCCCTTCTCTTTCTTGAATCAAACCTTGTTAACTTTTTTCCCCCTTTGGGTTTACTGTTTTCCAATGAATATAATAATAATTGGCGTTGGTAAAGAGCTTCATAAAAATATGATGGCACATTGTTAATGGCACATTGTTAATGGCACATTGTTAGATGAACAGTGTAGTGTACCACGAGGCTCATTCAGCGTAGTGTACCACAAGGTGGCATTCAGTGTAGTGTACCACAAGGTAACATTCAGCGTAGTGTACCACAAGGTAACATTCAGTGTAGTGTACAACAAGGTTGCATTCAGTGTAGTGTACAACAAGGTTGCATTCAGTGTAGTGTACCACAAGGTGGCATTCAGTGTAGTGTACCACAAGGTTGCATTCAGTGTAGTGTACCACAAGGTGGCATTCAGTGTAGTGTACCACAAGGTGGCATTCAGTGTAGTGTACAACAAGGTAACATTCAGTGTAGTGTACCACAAGGTTGCATTCAGTGTAGTGTACAACAAGGTGGCATTCAGTGTAGTGTACAACAAGGTTGCATTCAGTGTAGTGTACCACAAGGTGGCATTCAGTGTAGTGTACCACAAGGTTGCATTAAGTGTAGTGTACAGCAAGGTAACATTCAGTGTAGTGTACCACAAGGTAACATTCAGTGTAGCGTACCACAAGGATACATTCAGTGTAGTGTACCACAATGATACATTCAGTGTAGTGTACCACAATAATTCATTCAGTGTAGTGTACCACAAGGATACATTCAGTGTAGTGTACCACAAGGATCCATTCAGTGTAAGTGTACCACAAAGATACATTCAGTGTAGTGTACCACAAGGATCCATTCAGTGTAACTGCACCAGAGATACAATCAGTGTAGTGTAATACAAGGATGCATTCAGTGTACTGTACCACAAGGTTGCATTCAGTGTAGTGTACCACAAGGTTGCATTCAGTGTAGTGTACCACAAGGTTGCATTCAGTGTAGTGCACCACAAGGATACATTCAGTGTAGTGTACCACAATGATACATTCAGTGTAGTGTACCACAATAATTCATTCAGTGTAGTGTACCACAAGGATACATTCAGTGTAGTGTACCACAAGGATCCATTCAGTGTAAGTGTACCACAAAGATACATTCAGTGTAGTGTACCACAAGGATCCATTCAGTGTAACTGCACCAGAGATACAATCAGTGTAGTGTAATACAAGGATGCATTCAGTGTACTGTACCACAAGGTTGCATTCAGTGTAGTGTACCACAAGGTTGCATTCAGTGTAGTGTACCACAAGGTTGCATTCAGTGTAGTGCACCACAAGGTTGCATTCAGTGTACTGTACCAAAAGGTTCCATTCAGTGTAGTGTACCACAAGGATGCATTCAGTGTAGTGTACCACAAGGATGCATTCAGTGGAGTGTACCACAAGGTTGCATTCAGTGTAGTGTACCACAAGGTTGCATTCAGTGGAGTGTACCACAAGGATGCATTCAGTGGAGTGTACCACAAGGATGCATTCAGTGGAGTGTACCACAAGGTTGCATTCAGTGGAGTGTACCACAAGGTTGCATTCAGTGGAGTGTACCACAAGGTTGCATTCAGTGTAGTGTACCACAAGGATGCATTCAGTGGAGTGTACCACAAGGTTGCATTCAGTGGAGTGTACCACAAGGATGCATTCAGTGGAGTGTACCACAAGGTTGCATTCAGTGTAGTGTACCACAAGGATGCATTCAGTGGAGTGTACCACAAGGATGCATTCAGTGTAGTGTACCACAAGGATGCATTCAGTGGAGTGTACCACAAGGATGCATTCAGTGTGGTGTACCACAAGGTTGCATTCAGTGTAGTGTACCGCAAGGTTGCATTCAGTGTAGTGTACCACAAGGATGCATTCAGTGGAGTGTACCACAAGGATGCATTCAGTGTAGTGTACCACAAGGTTGCATTCAGTGTAGTGTACCACAAGGTTGCATTCGGTGAAGTGTACCACAAGGTTGCATTCGGTGAAGTGTACCACAAGATTGCATTCAGTGTAGTGTACCACAAGGTTGCATTCAGTGTAGTGTACCACAAGGTTGCATTCAGTGTAGTGTACCACAAGATTGCATTCAGTGTAGTGTACCACAAGGTTGCATTCAGTGTAGTGTACCACAAGGTTGCATTCAGTGTAGTGTACCACAAGATTGCATTCAGTGTAGTGTACCACAAGGTTGCATTCAGTGTAGTGTACCACAAGGTTGCATTCAGTGTAGTGTACCACAAGATTGCATTCAGTGTAGTGTACCACAAGGTTACATTCAGTGTAGTGTACCACAAGGTTGCATTCAGTGTAGTGTACCACAAGGTTGCATTCAGTGTAGTGTACCACAAGGTTGCATTCAGTGTAGTGTACCACAAGGATACATTCAGTGTAGTGTACCACAAGGATACATTCAGTGTAGTGTACCACAAGGTTACATTCAGTGTAGTGTACCACAAGGATACATTCAGTGTAGTGTACCACAAGGATACATTCAGTGTAGTGTACCACAAGGTTGCATTCAGTGTAGTGTACCACAAGGATACATTCAGTGTAGTGTACCACAAGGATACATTCAGTGTAGTGTACCACAAGGATACATTCAGTGTAGTGTACCACAAGGTTACATTCAGTGTAGTGTACCACATGGATCCTGTAACCTACATCTGTACATTATAGATGCTTGTCTTTTAATTAGAGTGAATTAATTACGAGGGGTAAGGATTGGTTAAGTGTTGTAACAAGACTTGTCATTGTTTGACAGCTGAGATAATGTCCAGATCTTATTTTGTATTAAGTCACTTTATTTTCTTTATTTGACATTTTTATAATTTTCTAGTAAAGGTATGAAAAGAGACCAAATGCTATCACTTTAGGATATGTTTAAGGAAGTATTTTTATCCTGAAGCCTATGTCACTTCAAATGGTACATCGGGAGTGATCATGGTTCTAGGACTGAAATATTTTCATTAAACATATCTAAACGTGACTGCATTTTGCGTCTTCCACTATTTATGAAAATCATATACATACATACTTTTATATCTCGATAATCCCCCACACTCGCCCATAGGTCAGTTAGTGTTTTGCTGTTGATTTGGAAAGGATGTGAGCTATTGTGCTCTGTCCCCATTAACACACAATCACCTCCACATGCAGTCATTTTGGGGTCTTAGAATTTCTGAAAATTGTCTTGTGTCTGCAACCTATGTTCATCCTGACAGTCTTGGTGATCTAGTGTATTGTACATTGTCATGTTTGTTGACTTAGGCTTTAGAAGTAATGTTCAGCGTGAACTCTCTTGTTTTAATCACATTGTTGGCATCTTCCTCTGGAAATAAGGGTCGTCACTCTGTTTTTCAGGGTATCCGTAACACACCAGGTACACAAACACTGATTCCAAACATTACCTTCTGTGAATTTTATCTCCGAGGTTGTCTCGTGTGTACTCAGCCTCAGCGAATACTAAGTGGACTTCTTATTCGCTCAGCTTTGTGGACTCAGTCAGGTGTGATTATTTTGATGCGTACATACTGTGCTGTGAGAACTCACTTTATGACAAAAAGGTACCTACAAACCTATGCACTGTTTTGACTTGGAGTCGTGTGCTAGTGAATTTCACATCTTGAATGAAATCTGTGCGTATCTTAAGAGTTTTGCGTAATGCACCTTTCATATGATAAGCCCATTGTTGGACTGATAAGTAATCATTTGTGTGTTGAATAAATTACATTTTGACAAATGGGATGAAAGGCGTGTAATCAGACATTACTTACATTGTGTTCTGCAAAAGGACTATTGATTCTTGTGCAGACTGTAAGCATATTTGTACAATATGTTTTTATTCAGTCAAGGTAGGTGCATTTTACACTTATTGTTCTAACAACTCCCTGGACTGATGGAAAGAAGCGAGATTCGCGGTATAAAAGTTTGCGATGTTTTACCTCCAACAGCCCCTGCTATGGAAGCAGAAGCTAGCTTGTCTTCCCAGCCCCATTGAAAGGAAGGGTGCCTAGATGCTGGTGAATGGTTCTTGATTCGAGGAGTTGGAGCTATCCTTCCCTTTCTTTGAGAGAACATGATTACCACCGTTCCACAAGGCGCTGTATGATCCGTAGGGGAATTTGGATTTTTTTTTTTAAAGCTGACAAATATAAACTATAGAAGAAATTCATCAAAAGTAGTCGCACTAATCGCTACTGGAGTTCAAAGCAAACTAGTGCAAGGTGACATAAATTGAAGAGGATTGCATGAAGACCAGATACAGAATATAAACTGGGACTGAAGACAATACATCAGTGTAAGGAATGAGAAAAATCTGAGAGCACCGACCATATCAGTAAATGAGTATGTAAACCATATAATATCAGCAGTACATGCGTGGCTAACCAAACTTATAGAACAATAAGGCACAATATCGTGACTGAAACAATGCATAAATAACCCGCACATAGGAGAGAGAGAAAAGCTTATGACATTTTCGGTCTGTTTTGGACCATTCAGAAGTCACAGTGCGACTTGTGAATGAATACTACTTGTGAATGGTCCGAGACGGACCGAAACGTCGTCATAAGCTTTTCTGTCTCCTATATGTGGGTTATTTGTGTAATAACCAAACTTAAAATTGTCATCAGGCATATCCACAAAGAATCCTTCAAGTCACAATGCTGACTCCCATCATAACTGCTCCACTTCGGACGAAACTTCTGAAAAACCTCTTCTATTACTAACGAAATATAATTTACAGTCCTCCCCGAACACATACTTAAAGATACCTCAAATAATAATTTCTTTCACTAAGACTGCTTAAAAGTTGTGAATTAAATCAAAGAATAGCAGAAGGATCTCCATCCCAGAGACTAAAATAACAGAAGCAATAACAAATGTGATATTCCCAGCTGGGTATCCAATACCAAGGAAATTACAGGTTAAAAGTGTAACCGGAGAGGTGGCATTGTTGGCCAGGGATGCACTGAGTTTTGAAGAAGCCGGATGAGACTCATGAGTGGGTATTATATAAGTCTCCACTGTATTTGAAGTCATAGGGCAACGACACTGAAATGATAAATGTAATCAAGAAAGTGGCAAAAAATAAAAAAGAACCTACAGGGTCAAGCCCCCAAAAAACGAATCACGGAAAATTTTAACCACAAGGAAATGAACTGAGAGAAGTAAAAGGAAGACCAGACATATTGGCAGTTATATTGAAGGAGGTGATAAACTATGTATAAGCATATCTAAAAGAGAGAGATTGCGAGAGAGGGAGAGGGAGAGAGAGAGAGATGGGGAGAGGGGATAAACCGCCAATACTGAACTTAATCTTTACTTGAGATTCATCAGAGGAAATGAATTGAGGGGGAGCCTCTGAGTTCCAGCAATCATGCAGTCTTGATAATTGAATCTGACTGGAGAGGAGTACAGAAAATGGAAGAGAGAGTAAAATCAAACTTCAAGAGAGGAGATTACACAATGATGAGAGTCTTCTTCAATACATAACAATGGGAAAGAAAATTGGATGGGAAGACAACGAATGATATAATGAAGTACCTAACTGGGAAGTGCTGAGAGGTGAAGGAGAAATCCATACTAAGAAGAAAAGAAAGCAAGTGGAGAACAGTAGTTTACCCACAGCTGCAGAATGATGAATTACAAAAGTACCAGAGTGAGGAAAAAATTCAAAATGAAAAGGAGAGTAGGAACAGAAGAGGCAACAGAGTACATAGGAACAAATTTTCCAAGGAGAAAACATAACCCAAGCTGAATTGTTGTCAACTTAACTACGGATTCATACGAGACAACAAGCTCTCACTCAGGGAGGAAAAGGTTCTACTTTACTAAGCAATCAGAGTGTCACAACAGTGTAATAAAAACAAATAAAAATTGAGAAGGGTTAAAGGGTAGCATATTCCTGGACTGTATGAAGGCATTTGACAATCTACAAATTGGAAGAGCAGACAGGGACATCGGGAACGTACTACAATACCCAGTAGCAAAGAGACAAAATTATGGTCAGGTAGGAGGTAGCAGGAGGAGAAGACATGTCATGTGGGGCCACACAGGTATTTCTGTAGTTCCTCATAGACGACAACAACAACATACCAGATGGTATTGCCCCGTGGATAACTGTTCACAGACGATATAATCGGAAGAATATAATATAAACACAGAGAAAACAGGGACTACTGGGATAGTCAGACAAATGGTTACTGAATACATACTGCAGGAACAGGGATTTCAAACGTCAGAGGTTTGAAAGAATCTTGGGGTAATTATAGCACCTACCATATCACCAGTGGTGCAAGTCAACCGAGTATCATCAGTGGTTAAGCGAGTCTAGCAAACCCATAACATTCAGTAATCTTAGAGAGCCATTTAGGAATGTATGTATCTATATATCAGAATATAGTGAATGCAGTACCTACCTGAACATTAAAACTGATTCATCAGCTACAGAATAGATTGAACGTCCCGAGATTCGCAACAAGACTAGTCCCGAAGTCGAGAGACCTGATTTGAAAGAGACTGAAAAACTGGAATCTTAAAGCCTTAGTAGGTAGAAAACCCAGAGGATGCATGATTGCGAGATAATCTGATGACTTTATAAAGAATCGGGGACAACATGTCATATAATCATAAATAGACATTAAGGAGAAAAATGAACCACAGAGACATCTGAAAAAAAAAAAACATTCTTTAGTCTCAGAGTGGACTGGTTTTATATTAACAAGACAAGGAGTCTGGGGAATAAACAATACAAAGTTTCAGGGATAAATACGACATCGCCACCAAGGAAATGAAATGAGTGAAACCTGTCATTTGAAGTAGAGTCAGAACCAAGAGCTGAGACTATTCCTGCAACCACCACTAGGCGAGTACACACAAATGAAAACATACAGGCAAGAAAGAGAGTTAATGGCATCATTTTAATGTTTGAGTTACACAGAAAAATCGCAAAACAGGAGAAACTAGTTCTCTCTCTCTCTCTCTCTCTCTCTCTCTCTCTCTCTCTCTCTCTCTCTCTCTCTCTCTCTCTCTCTCTCTCTCTCTCTCCTCTCTCTCTCTCTCTCTCTCTCTCTCTCTCTTCTCTCTCTCTCTCTCTCTCTCTCTCTCTCTCTCTCTCTCTCTCTCTCTCTCTCTCTTTCAACACACTGACACAGGAATAATATTAGAGAGTTGTTCTTAGGGTTCTTAGGAAAACTTTATGACATAACTCAGTAGCGAGCGTCTTCAGGCTTGTACCACAAGTTTTTAATGTTTGTAAACGAGTCATGAACATATTTATAACTTCAAAACATTTGCCGAGTTGCTGAGGCTGAGATACATTCATAAAGCGACGTTATTCTATTATTATTGTTATTAGTATTAGTATTAGTATTAATATTAGTATTATTAATAATAGGAATCGCCAAACTCGTAAGTAGTCAAACAGCGCTTTGGAAATGGGAGAAAATTAGGTCTGATTCAAGCGCTTTTTTTTTTTTTTTTTGCTTTTAATCTGAAGAGTTTACAAAAAAAAAAAATGTCAAATGGGGAGTCTCAAAAACATTAAATTTCGACTTGTTGATCCATCTTTCCACAGGATTGAAAACAAAAACGTTTTGATGCAGTCTATAATTCCTCTACAACATTCTAGAAATATGTTTGTATCCTCACATTGTTAATTAATGATAGTATTATGCTCCTGGGTAAGCATTAAAACCGTCGGGGGTCAAACAGAGCTTGTTACGAAGAATAAGACACATTTGCAACATCTAGGTAAACGTAAAATAAAGATATGCAAATGTTGCACGTTTCAAATTCTTTAATTTGTCAGTACTGTATACTACTGATGTTATGATAAGAGTTTGGGGATTAAGACACTGGTAGCAGAGGATCGTTTTAATGCAATGTTTCGCCCAAGGCTGGAGCGATAAGGTCCGGTGATGAAAGGTGTCAGCTGTGACGTGCTTGTGACGGAAGCCAGACACAGGAATGGTAGGATTATTGACAGTGGAGGCCAAGTACACCTTATGTGGATTCTCTCTTACACTGATCTTCAAAAACGTGATAAAACTGATGAATAGGCATAAGCTTATGCCTTTGAAGGAGGAAGAGATATTTTTGAGCTGTCCATTACTAGTCTGAGAACAATAATGCAAGAACTCAGCGATATTTCATATATATGAGACAGGGAAACTGATACTCGTCAGTCCATCTATTATCATTCTATTACACTACATGTTAATCGCATAAAATATAACCAGCAAGTTCTTGTATGTCACTACTGACTGGCTGGGCTACAGTTAATGTAGACTTAGCTAAATGTAAACTTTGCCAGAGGAACTGTTGTCACACCCTGCCTCATTATGTCCCATTATTCACAGTGGCACATTACCAGTAACACTGGAAAAATACCGAAACTTTGTTTATCGTAAATAAATCGTTACCACTAACTATCCTAAATAAATTGTTAACACAACTATAACTTACTAAACATTTAATAATATCGATAACTCGGAACTACGCATAAGTTACAGTGGAGTGTTTCTGTGGCCGAATTGATGGTTATGTAAACAACCCACTAATATTTTAAATATTTTATTAATTTATAAATAGTTTATTACCACCGTAACTTGCATAGTTCTCAAAATGTTGGGATCCAGTCCTTGGACCCATCATGTGCCTCTGTAGTGTTTTAACTGCCACTAAGAGAATGGGTAGTGGGTCGGCAATACTAAGCTAACTGGTGATGAAGAGGGGGGGGGGATGATGATGGTGGTGGGGGCGAGGGTAGTGATGAGAGTGGTGGTGATGATGGTGGTGATGATGGTAGTGATGATGGTGATGATGGTGATGGTGGTGGTAGTGATGATGAGGGTGGTGTAGGCGAGGGTAGTGATGAGTGGTGGTAACAATGGTGGTGAGGGCGAGGGTAGTGATGAGTGTGGTGGTGATGATGAGGGTGGTGAGAGCGAGGGTAGTGATGAGTGTGATGGTGATGATGAGGGTGACGATGAGGGTGGTGAGGGCGAAGGTAGTGATGAGTGTAGTGGTGATGATGAGGGTGGTGAGGGCGAGGGTAGAGATGAGTGTGGTGTGATGATGAGGGTGGTGAGGGCGAGGGTAGTGATGAGTATGGTGGTGATGATGAGGGTGGTGAGGGCGAGGGTAGTAATGAGTATGGTGGTGATGATGAGAGTGGTGAGGGCGAAGGTAGTGATGAGTGTGGTGGTGATGATGATGATGAGGGTGGTGGGGGCGAGGGTAGTGATGAGTGTGGTGGTGATGATGAGGGTGTGAGGGCGAGGGTAGTGTTGAGTATGGTGGTGATGATGAGGGTGGTGAGGGCGGGGGGTTAAAAAGTAATGAGTTTTGGTGGTGATGATGAGGGGGTTTGAGGGCGGGGTTTGGGTGAGGGAGTGGGGTTGGTGGTAATGATGATGAGAGGGGTGAGGGCAAAAGGTAGTGGATGAGTTGGTGGTGAGATGATGATGATGAGGGTGGTGGGGGCTTTTGGGCAGTGATGAGGGGTGGTGGTGTTGATGAAGGTGGTGAGGGGGGGGTTTGTGTTTGGTTTTGGTGATGATATGAGGGTAGTGAGGGAGGGCTTGAGGGTGTAGTGATGATGATGATTGGTTTTGGTGGGGGGGAAATTTTGTGAGGCTGAGATGTAGGGATGGGGGGGGGTTAAATTAAAGAGTATGATTTTAAAGAGGGGGGTTGGGGCGGGGGAAAAGATGAGGTTTGAGGTGGGGGGGGGGAAAGTGGGGGTTTGGTTGGGGGGGGGTTTAATTTTTGGGGGTGATTTTTATTTTCTTTGGTATTATTTTTTTAATATATAATTTTAATTATTATAAGGGGTTTTTTTTGGGGGTTTTTTCTTTTCTATTTATCCTTTTTAAAATATTTATTTTTAAAACCCCCCCTTTTTTTTCCTAAAATTTTAAACCCCCTTTTTCCCCTAATTTTAACAAAAACCCACCCCCCCCCCAAACCAAAACCCCCCCTCCCCCCCCCCCCCCAAAACCAAACCCCCACCCCCCCCTAACCCCCCAAACCCCCAACCACCCCCCCCTTCACCCCAAAACCAAAACCCCCCCCCCCCCAAAACCCCCCATCCCCAATAACCCCAACCCCCCCAAACCCACCATTTTAACCCACAAACCCCACCCCCCCAAACCCCCCCAAACAAACCCCCAAACCCCCCCCCACCCCCAAACACAAACCCCCTTTTCCCCCACCACCCACAAAACACATCCCCCATTTACCCCCCCACAACCCAAAACCCCCCCCCCCCCCCCAAACCCAAACCAACAAAAAAACCCCCCAAAACCCCCCCAAAAAAATTTTTAACACAAAACCCCCCCTTTCCCCAAAAAACCCCCCAAACCCCAAAATCCCCCTTTTACCCACCCAAAACCCAAAAAACCCACCCCCCCCCCCCCAAAACCCCCACCAAACCCCCCCCCCCCCAAAACCAAAAAACCCAAACCCCCTCCCCCCCCAAAACCCCACCTTTTCCCCCACCCCAAAAAAAAACCCCCAAACCCCCCCTTTCCACCCCCAACAAAACCCAACCCCCCCCCCACCCACCTTTTAACACTCCCCCCTCCCCCACCCCCCCCAAACCAAACCCCCCCCCCCCCCACCCCCCCACAACCAAAAAACCCCCCCCACCCACCAAAAAAAACCCCCCCCCCCCCAAACCCAAATTAACCAAACCACCCTTCCCCTCACAATTTTTAACCAACCCCCCCCCTTTCCCCTTTACCCCCCCTTTTAAAAACCCCCCCCTTCCCTACCCCCCCATTTAACACAAAACCCCCCTTCCCCTACCCCCCTTTAACCAAACCACCCCCCTTCCCTACCCCCAAAATTAACCAAACCCCCCCTCCCCCCACCCCCATCTTCCCAAACCCACCCCCTTCTTATAAAACCAAAACCCCCCTTTCCCCTCCCCCACATTTAACCAAACCCCACCCCCCTTTCCCCTCACCACCATTCAACAAAAACCCACCCCCCTTTCCCCCTCATACCATTTTAAAAATAACCCCCCCTTCCCCCCCTCCCCCCCCTTTTTAAAAATCCCCCCTCCTTCCCCTACCCCCCCATTTAAAAACCCACCCCCCCTTCCCTCTCATCCCCCATCCTAACAATAACCCCCCCCTCCTTCCCCTCAACCCATTTTAACATCCCACCCCCCTTCCCCTCCCCCACCCTTCAACACATAACCCACCCTCCTCCCCTATCCCCCCTTTTAAACAAAAAACCCCACCCCCCTTCCCCCTCCCCCCCCCCTTTTAACACATAACCCACCCTGTTTCCCCGCACCCCCCATTTAACACATAACCCCCCCCCCTTTCCCCTTTCACCACCCATTAAACATAACCCCCCTCCTTCCCCCATCACCCATCTTAACACAAAACCCCACCCTCCCCCCCTCACCCCCCTCAAACATAACCCACCCCCCCTTCCCCCTCACTCACCCATTTAACAATAACCCCACCCTCCTTTCCCCCTCACCCCCCATCTTAAACATAACCCCCCCTGTTTCCCCCACCACCCATCCCCCAGCACAAATTACAAAGGTTTTAAATTTTTAAATTATACGAAAAAATATGAAAATGAAACATAATTTGGGGGGAAACCTTGTGGGATTAAACCCAAAATTACCCCCAAAAAGTCTTCGGTAAAAATGCAAGAAATGGCTTCGCAAGGATATTTTGCCTTTGTTTTTTAATATTTCCAACCCAAAATTCCTTTAGGGGACATAGTAAATAGTCGAAAAACTTCCGCTTTGAAAGCCCATTAAAAATAAAACTTTTTTTGGGAAACTGGCGTATTACAGGTGTTTTATGCTAACAGAAATTGTTGGGGGAAGAAATATGGAAGACATGGGGATGAAAACAAGGAAGAAAAGGTTATGTAAAACAAGGGAAGACGGGAAGATATAAACAAGGGGAAGACAAGAATTATGTAAACAAGGGAAGACAAGGAGATATAAAAAAGGGAAAGAATTGGGATAAAAAACGTGGGGACAAGGGGTTTTAAAACAAGGAGGCAAGTGGATTAAACTGGAAGAATAGGGAATAAACAGGGGAGGAAAAGGAGGTATAAAAAATGGGGGAAAGGGGATTAAACAAGGAGGAAAAGTGGTTTTAAAACCCAAGAAACATAGGGTATAAACATGACGGCAAAGGATATAAAAAATGGGGAAAAGGAGGATATAAACAATGGAGGACAAGTGGATATAAACGGGGAAGCCCTAGAGGATTAAAAAAAGGAGGACAAGGGAAAAAACAATGGAGGACAAGGAGGATATAAAAAGGGAACACATAGGGATATAAAATGGAGGACAAGGAGGAATAAACAATGGGGACAAGGGGATAAAAAAAGGGAAAGCCAAGAAGTATACACAATGGAAGAATGAGCATATAAAAATGGAACCCATTAGGATAGAAAAATGGAAAAAAATGAGGAAAAAAACATGGAGGAATGGGGGATAAAAAACGGGAAGCCATGGAGGTAAAACAATGAAAACAAGAAGGATATAAACAGGGAGGACTGGAGGATTAAAAAATGGAAGACTTGGGGATATAAACAGTGGAAAAAATGGAGGTTTTTAAAAATGGAAGACATGGAGATAAAACAAGGGAAGCCCCCTACCTCAGTGGTTGTGTTTCACATTCCCTGACAGCCTCTTTTACCCCAGTCCTTCCCCCCCTCCCCTTCCCTTTCTCCCCCCCCATTCCCTCCCTTCCACCCCCTTTCCCCCTTCCCTTTTTTTTTTTTTTTTTTTTTTTTTTAGTTCCTCCATGAAAAAAATCCTAGTTTTTGGGAGGTGGGTAAATTTAACTTTGGGTGTGGGGGGTAATGGATTTTTGGAAGGGGTGTGGGTATTTGAGCGAGATATGGGGTGTTGGAGTCAGTTTTAAATGTTTGGAAAGGGATTGGGTATGTGAGGGTGGTATGTGGGGGTGTGGGCGGGAATGTGTTTGGAAAAGGATATGGGGATTGAGAGTGGGCGGGGTGGTGGGCGTGAATATAATGTTGGGGAATGTTTTTTTACCGTTGGTTAAGGGAAATTGGGGGAGTGATTTAACCTGTAAATTGATTTATTTTTTTAGTGTTAATGGGAAAGGGGGATGGATGTTTTTTCTGGTGATGTTGGGTCGGTATGAGAATCGGTCGTCTTTGTTTTAAATTTAGGGGAAGTAGCGACGAGGTTGAGTGATGCTTTTTACAGGGAATTAATAAATAATATATAATTAATATTATATTATTTATATTTTATATATATTATATATAATATATCAGGGCAAGTCAGGGGAGGGGGGGGGGGGGAAATCTTTCGTCAAGTATTTTACACTTAGTGGGTCATAGGAGTCGAAGGGTAACCGTGCCAGTGAACTACCTATTGAGACTTTTCTCCCTGCTTTGGTTTTTCCCTTACCAAAATTGCAAGTTATGAGTATGAAAAGTGTGAAAGTCTTGAGCTAAAAATTCCCCCCCTTCCCCCTGGGGTTTTCCGCATAGTTAAAAATCGCCCCCTTGCGATTTCATATATATAATTATATTTATATATATATATATATATATATATATTATATATATATTATATAAACTTTATATATATATATATTATTTAAATAATTTAATTATAAAATTTTATTTATTATGTCGTGCCCAAAATTAAAAACTTGCAATTTGCAAGAATTCATTTAAAATTAAGTCCTTTTTAAATTTTTTTATATGTTTTAAAGATATATTTTTTTCATTAATGTTGATGTAAAAATTTATAATTTTGCACCAAAAGGAACTTAGAAAACTTACCTAACCTTATTATAACAAGAACAATTTATTTTAGTCTAACCCAACTAAACATATTTTAGATTTGTTTACAATAATTTAATACTAAACAAATACAGTGAAATATATTTTTTTCGTTAGGTTCAGAATGATTTTGGCGAAATTATTGCATACACAAATTTTCACTTGTCCTATATATGTCAAGATGAGCGTTGCTATTTAAGCCAAGATCGCAAGTTCTGCCTATTCGGCACGACATATATATACAAGGAATTCGCAAGAGCAGGCGAAATATACACAAACACTGATCTCTGGCTGAAGGAGACTCGAACCTACGAACCTCGGAACAAGGTACGCAGTGCTTTACCAATCTACCCACACTGGACCAATACCTTGGAGTCCAGCTTGCGCTAGACTTTGATCCAAGGCAGCCAGCTTTCAGGGAGAAGGCTTACAGCTTTTCATCTCATCCCCTGCATGCATCAGCCTTACTAGAGATATTAACAATGCAAGGAATTCGCAAGAGCAGGCGAAATAAACACAAACACTGATCCTTGGCTGAAGGAGACTCGAACCTACGAACCTTGGAACAAGGTACGCAGTGCTTTACCAATCTACTCACACTGGACCAATACCTTGGATGTAGGTTCGAGTCTCCTTAATATCTCTAGTAAGGCTGATGCATGCAGGGGATGAGATGAAAAGCTGTAAGCCTTCTCCCTAAAAGCTGGCTGCCTTGGATCAAAGTCTAGCACAAGCTGGACTCCAAGGTATTGGTCCAGTGTGGGTAGATTGGTAAAGCACTGCGTACCTTGTTCCAAGGTTCGTAGGTTCGAGTCTCCTTCAGCCAGAGATCAGTGTTATATATATATATGTATATATATATATATATATATATATATATATATATATATATATATATATATATATATATATATATATATATATATATATATATACAATATAACCACGTGGGGAGCTAAATGATAGTTATCATTGAGCTCACTCTCCCCTTTTTTATGGATTAAAATATTCATTACAAAGTATCACATTTGGTAATGACCTTATGTAAAGGAACACCTGAAGAAGAAGAAGAAAGAAGAAGAAGAAGAAGAAGAAGAAGAAGAAGAAGAAGAAGAAGAAGAAGAAGAAGAAGAAGAAGAAGAAGAAGAAGAAGAAGAAGAAGAAAAGAAAGAAGAAGAAGATAAGAGAAGAAGAAGAAGAAGAAGAAGAAGAAGAAGAAGAAGAAGAAGAAGAAGAAGAAGAAGAAGAAGAAGAAGAAGAAGAAGAAGAAGAAGAAGAAGAAGAAAAGAAGAAGAAGAAGAAGAAGAAGAAGAAGAAGAAGAAGAGAAGAAGAAGAAGAAGAAGAAGAAGAAGAAAAGAAGAAGAAGAAGAAGAAGAAGAAGAAGAAGAAGAAGAAGAAGAAGAAGAAGAAGAAGAAGAAGAAGAAGAAGAAGAAGAAGAAGAAGGTGAAGATATGAGGAGGAGGAGGAAGAGGAGGAACTGGAGATCATGTAAGCTCTGAGGAAGATCTCAAGATACAGTGACAGCATTTATACAGTTACTTACGATATATATATTCAAAATTCTCGCCGTGAATACCAAAACTCTAAAATTTTAGCAGAGGCATTGATGAATAATAATATAATAATATTAATGCTGTATCAACATTATTGATTAATAATATATCAACATCTGTCCAAGAAAATGCTGAAATATCAAAAGAGGAAATTATATTGCTAAGTAAATGAACATTTGTCCAAGAAAAAAGCTAGAATATCCATAAAGACAAAGTTATTGCTAAGTGCATCAACATCCTGACTCACAAAATTGTAATTACACGGAGGGGCTGGAACTCATGGCAGGCCTGGGAGTTTCAGTATTACCCCGCCATGGGTTCGAACTCCAACCATTTTGAGATTTATATAAAGATTTGTTGAAGGAAACGCAGAAATATCAGCAAACGATAACGTTATTGTTTAGATTCATCAACATCTGTTCTAAGTTACGTTAAAGTATTAAAGATAACTTTTTTCTTTAATATATCAACATTTGTTCATGAAAATCTAATTTAAATGGAAAAAAATAATAAGGAAAGCTAAAATCATTGCTTAAAAGTATAAATAATAATAGAAAGCAACGAGTACTAAGGAAAATTAACGAGAAAAATAAACAAGAAATAGGAAATTATTTCCTCATCGAAGTCCCCAGGAAAAAATATAAGCCAGCAATGTAAAAAAGATTACCACACAATTACCGAATGAGCAAACTCTAATGGGAGAGAATGGAGTGGGAGGGTGGAAGAGGTGCTGGATGCTGGGAGAGGCATGGAAGAGTGGGAGAGGCAGGGAGGCGTGTCTTCCATACCTGGTTCAGACGTCTTTACGGAGGTCTGAAGACAACCTTGGCCAACCTGGCGTGTAAGAGAGTTGTCTCAGATTGTCTGCAGTTGCTGGTCGAGCGTCAGCTCTGGCTTCATTGGTCACAGACACAGCCACGATTACCACACAGATGGGTCGAGGCATTGCCACCTGCTGCGCTTAATGACCCACACAGGTTTACTGCATCATATAAATAATAATGATAACAATAATAATAAAATTTAATTTTATTATTATTACTATTATCAGTATTAGTATCATTATTATTATTAGTAGTAGTAGTAGTGGTGGTGGTTGTAATAATAAAAACAGAAATATACTTATGGTGAAACGATAAATTCGTAGGGGTTATATAACGCATTAGGAAGTAGAGGAAATCAGGTTTGACCCGAGGAAAAAGAGCATCAATTCCATGGATCAAGAGCCCTTCACAGTCGTCGAGATACCAGTCACTTCAGCACCCCATCCCCGTCACTCACCCCTTCCCTCCTGTCTCAATGAAGGGACTTTTCTCTGAGGTGTAAAACTTCCCACAAAGCATCACAACTCTGCACCACCACCACTTATATACATTTCTGACAACCCATCAATTTTAACAACTCATCAATTCTTGACACCCATCAATTTTAACAGCAGCCATTTATAACCGTCATAAATTTTTGACAGGTCATCTTTCCTGACAGCTCCACTTTTTGACAGCATGTATATATATATATATATATATATATATATTATATATTATATATATATATATATATATAATAATATATATATATATATATATGATAGTATATATATGTATATATATATATAATATATATATATATATATATATATATATATATTATATATATATATAAATATATATATTTATATATATATATATATATATATATTTATATATATATATATATATATATATATATATATATATATTATATATATATAATATATTATGCAATAAGATCACAGTAAAAGGTGATTTCAAAATATGCAAAACAACCACTCTGAAAAATTTGAGAAATTTCCCAAAGCGCTTTCGTGACTACTCACATTTTCAAGGAACTATGAAAGTGAAGCATCCAAGGAAGCTATATAAGGGGTCCGGCCAGCACCTCACTATCAGACCCCAAAACGGTTAAACACGTGACGCGCGGCGAGCCAATTTTGGATAGGTCCTTTGCACAACTCACCCCCAAGCTATTCTACCCAAGAAAATTTTAAAAAATTATTTGTCCAGTGTATTATTAAATTCTTCCCAAATTCTTTTAATTAAAAATGGATCTAATTTATATAAACCAAAGGAAATATTCATATTATTGTCAAAACTGCTTTTTATGAAACAAGATTCAATTATATTCCTGTCGACCATGGACTTGCTTGATACTACTTTCTCACTTTTTGAAAAATCAATTGGATGGTTAAAATCTCTTACATGAATAAATAGAGCATTGGAATCTTGTCCAGTTCTAATGCTATATTTATGTTGTTTTAATCTTAGTTCGAGATTTTTACCAGTTTGACCGTAATAAACTTTATCGCAAATTTTACAAGGAAATCTTATAGACAATCCATCAGCATTTTGGGGGGAATTCTTTATCAAAAGTTTTTTTACTGTATCAAGATTTTTGAATACAACTTTAATATTAAAAGTCTTAAGAAGAGAAGGCATATCAACCAGTTTTCATGGTAAGGGAGAACCAACATATTTTTAGTTGAATAAGGCTGGTTGCCCCTTTTTGGATTATAAAAAGTGTTTCTGGCAACTTTAAAAGATTTATCAATTACATTTCTTGGGTTTTTTTAAATCATTACCTATTTCATAAATTTTGGATTTTTCCCTCATCTATGAACTCAGGACTACAAATTCGAAAAGCTCTCAAAAACATTGATGAGAAAACGACAGTTTGACTCTTCTGATGCGAGGAATAATAGTGGACATGGGGAACAGTTATTTGTAGGTTTTCTGTAAATTTTAAATTTGAATTCATTATTACCCTTAATAATTAAAACATCTAAAAAAAGGCAATGAGTTATTTTTTTTCAAATCAACAGTAAAGTTTATAGAATGGGCTAAGCTATTAATTTTCAAGAAAATGGTGTATATCTACATTTTTGGGCATAAGACACAAAATATCATCAACATATCTGAACCATTTAGCTCTATTAGGGAGGATTGTGTTAAGCAACCTTGTTTCAAAAATTCCCATGTATAGGTTACAAAGAACAGGGGAAAGAGGATTTCCCATTGCCATACCAAACTTCTGAGTGTAAAACTTATCATTAAATACAAATTTTGCATCAACAATGCAAAGTTTAATAAGTTTAATGATAGTAGGAACTGGCAATGGTAAATCATAGTTAACGAGTTCTTCAGATAAGAAACTTAATAAATCATCAACAGGAACTTTCGTAAACAAGGAAGTAACATCAAAACTAACCATGTTAAAATCAATTAAGTCAGTTTTGAGGTTAGTTTTGATGTTACTTCCTTATGCCCAAAAATGTAGATATACACCATTTTCTTGGAAAATTAAATAGCTTAGCCCATTCTATAAACTTTACTGTTGAGTTTGAAGAAAATAACTCATTGCCTTTTCTAGATGTTTTAATTATTAAGGGTAATAATGAATTCAAATTTAAAATTTACAGAAAAAATACAAATAACTGTTCCTATGTCCACTATTATTCCTCGCATCAAGATAGAGTCAAACTGTCTGTTTTCTCATCAATGTTTTTGAGAGCTTTACGAATTTGTAGTCCTGAGTTCATAGATGAGGAAAAAAACCAAAATTTATGAAATAGGAATGATTTAAAAAAAACCCAAGAAATGTAATTATAAATCTTTTAAAGTTGCCAGAAACACTTTTTATAAACCAAAAAGGCAACCAGCCTTATTCAACTAAAAATATGTTGGTTCTCCCTTACCATGAAAACTTGGTTGATATGCCCTTTTCTTCTTAAGACTTTTAATATTAAAGTTGTATTCAAAAATCTTGATACAGTAAAAAAACTTTTGATAAAGAATTCCCCCAAAATGCTGATGGATGTGTCTATAAGATTCCTTGTAAAATTTGCGATAAAGTTTTTTTCGGTCAAACTGGTAAAAATCTCGAACTAAGATTAAAACAACATAAATATAGCATTAGAACTGGACAAAATTCCAATGCTCTATTTATTCATGTAAGAGATTTAACCATCCAATTGATTTTCAAAAAGTTGAGAAAGTAGTATCAAGCAAGTCCATGGTCGACAGGAATATAATTGAATCTTGTTTCATAAAAAGCAGTTTTGACAATAATATGAATATTTCCTTTGGTTTATATAAATTAGATCCATTTATAATTAATAGAATTTGGGAAGAAATTAATAATACACTGGACAAATAATTTTTAAATTTTCTTGGGTAGAATAGCTTGGGGGTGAGTTGTGCAAAGGACCTATCCAAGTTGGCTCGCCGCGCGTCACGTGTTTAACCGTTGTGGAATCTGATAGTGAGGTGCTGGCCGGACCCCTTATATAGCTTCCTTGGATGCTTCACTTTCATATTTTCCTTGATAATGTGAGTAGTCACGAAAGCGCTTGGAATTTCTCTATTCTTTCAGAGTGGTTGTTTTGCATTATAATATATATATATATATATATATATATATATATATATATATATATATATATATATATATATATATATATTATATATATATATATTTATATATATATATATATATATACATATATATATATATATATATATGTCGTGCGAATATGTAAAAACTGGTCAATTAGCAAGAACTCATTTAAAATTAAGTCCTTTTTAAAATTTTCTCTTATACGTTTAAAGATATATTTTTTCATTAATGTTAATGTAAAAAATTTTAATTTTGCTCCAAAAGAATATTAGAAAACTTACCTAACCTTATTATAGCAAGAACAATTTATTTTAGCCTAACCCAACTAAATATATTTTAGATTTGTTTACAATAATTTAATACTAAACAAACACAGTGCAATATATTTTTCTCGTTAGGTTCATAATGATTTTGGTGAAATTATTGTATACACAAATTTTCGCTTGTCCTATATGGCAATATGAGCGTTGCTATTTAAGCCAAGATAGCAAGTTCTGCCTATTCGGCACGACATATACATATACATATATATATATATATATATATATATATATATATATTATATATATACATACATAAATATTTATAATATATAAAAATATATATATAAAATTTATATATATATATATATATATATATTATATATATAATTTTATATATATATATATATATATATAAATATATATATATTATATATATATATATATATATATATATATATATATATATATATATATATATATATATATATGTATATATACATATATATACATATACAGAGATACACAGAGTGCGTATATTACTTCAGTTCTAAACTAATAAAACAATAACATTTATTGGGTTATATAGATAGAAATGGTTGACCCAGTGTTGGGTTTCTTCTTTAGTCAGTCTTGTCTTGTGTATGATGTGGGTAATAGTCACCCCATACCCATCCTGTGTGGCAGTAGTCACCCCATACCCATCCTGTGTGGCAGTAGTCACCCCATATCCATCCTGTGTGGCAGTAGTCACCCCATACCCATCCTGTGTGGCAGTAGTCACCCCATACCCATCCTGTGTGGCAGTAGTCACCCCATACCCATCCTGTGTGGTAGTAGTCACCCCATACCCATCCTGTGTGGCAGTAGTCACCCCATACCCATCCTGTGTGGTAATAGTCACCCTATACCCATCCTGTGTGGCAGTAGTCACCCCATACCCATCCTGTGTGGCAGTAGTCACCCATACCATCCTGTGTGGCAGTAGTCCACCCCATACCCATCCTGTGTGGCAGTAGTCACCCCCATACCCATCCTGTGTGGCAGTAGTCACCCCATACCCATCCTGTGTGGTAGTAGTCACCCCATACCCATCCTGTGTGGCAGTAGTCACCCCATACCCATCCTGTGTGGCAGAAGTCACCCCATACCCATCCTGTGTGGCAGTAGTCACCCCATACCCATCCTGTGTGGCAGTAGTCACCCCATACCGATCCTGTGTGGCAATAGTCACCCCATATCCATCCTGTGTGGCAATAGTCGCCCCATACCCATCCTGTGTGGCAGTAGTCGCCCCATACCCATCCTGTGTGGCAGTAGTCACCCCATATCCATCTTGTGTAGCAGTAATCGCCCCATACCCATCCTGTGTGGCAGTAGTCGCCCCATACCCATCCTGTGTGGCAGTAGTCGCCCATATCCATCTTGTGTGGCAGTAGTCACCCCATATCCATCCTGTGTGGCAGTAGTCACCCCATATCCTTCCTGTGTGGCAGTAGTCGCCCCATACCCATCCTGTGTGGTAGTAGTCGCCCCATACCCATCCTGTGTGGCAGTAGTCACCCCATATCCATCCTGTGTGGCAATAGTCGCCCCATACCCATCCTGTGTGGCAGTAGTCACCCATACCAATCACCCATACCTGTGTGCAGTAGTCGCCCCATACCCATCCTGTGTGGCAGTAGTCACCCCATACTCATCCTGTGTGACAGTAGTCGCCCCATACCCATCCTGTGTGGCAGTAATCGCCCCATACCCATCCTGTGTGGCAGAAGTCGCCCCATACCCATCCTGTGTGGCAGTAGTCGCCCCATACCCATCCTGTGTGGCAGTAGTCACCCCATACTCATCCTGTGTGACAGTAGTCGCCCCATACCCATCCTGTGTGGCAGTAATCGCCCCATACCCATCCTGTGTGGCAGTAATCGCCCCATACCCATCCTGTGTGGCAGTAGTCGCCCCATACCCATCCTGTGTGGCAGTAGTCACCCCATACCCATCCTGTGTGGCAGTAGTCACCCCATACCCATCCTGTGTGGCAGTAGTCGCCCCATACCCATCTGGTGGCAGTAGTCACCCCATACCCATCCTGTGTGGCAGTAGTCACCCCATACCCATCCTGTGTGGCAGTAGTCGCCCCATACCCATCCTGTGTGGCAGTAGTCGCCCCATACCCATCCTGTGTGGCAGTAGTCACCCCATACCCATCCTGTGTGGCAGTAGTCACCCCATACCCATCCTGTGTGGCAGTAGTCACCCCATACCCATCCTGTGTGGCAGTGGTCGCCCCATACCCATCCTGTGTGGCAGTAGTCACCCCATACCCATCCTGTGTGGCAGTAGTCACCCCATACCCATCCTGTGTGGCAGTAGTCACCCCATACCCATCCTGTGTGGCAGTAGTCACCCCATACCCATCCTGTGTGGCAGTGGTCGCCCCATACCCATCCTGTGTGGCAGTAGTCACCCCATACCCATCCTGTGTGGCAGTGGTCGCCCCATACCCATCCTGTGTGGCAGTAGTCACCCCATACCCATCCTGTGTGGCAGTAGTCCACCCCATACCCATCCTGTGTGGCAGTAGTCACCCATACCCATCCTGTGTGGCAGTAGTCACACCCCATACCCATCCCTGTGTGGCAGTAGTCACCCCATACCCATCCTGTGTGGCAGTAGTCACCCCATACCCATCCTGTGTGGCAGTAGTAGCCCCATACCCATCCTGTGTGGCAGTAGTCACCCCATACCCATCCTGTGTGGCAGTAGTAGCCCCATACCCATCCTGTGTGGCAGTAGTCACCCCATACCCATCCTGTGTGGCAGTAGTAGCCCCATACCCATCCTGTGTGGCAGTAGTCACCCCATACCCATCCTGTGTGGCAGTAGTCACCCCATACCCATCCTGTGTGGCAGTAGTCACCCCATACCCATCCTGTGTGGCAGTAGTAGCCCCATACCCATCCTGTGTGGCAGTAGTCCACCCCATACCCATCCTGTGTGGCAGTAGTAGCCCCATACCCATCCTGTGTGGCAGTAGTCACCCCATACCCATCCTGTGGTGGCTATGTAGTAGCCCCATACCCATCCTGTGTGGCAGTAGTCACCCCATACCCATCCTGTGTGCAGTAGTCACCCCATACCCATCCTGTGTGGCAGTAGTCACCACCCATACCCATCCTGTGTGGCAGTAGTCACCCCATACCCATCCTGTGTGGCAGTAGTCACCCCATACCCATCCTGTGTGGCAGTAGTAGCCCCATACCCATCCTGTGTGGCAGTAGTCACCCCATACCCATCCTGTGTGGCAGTAGTAGCCCCATACCCATCCTGTGTGGCAGTAGTCACCCCATACCCATCCTGTGTGGCAGTAGTCACCCCATACCCATCCTGTGTGGCAGTAGTAGCCCCATACCCATCCTGTGTGGCAGTAGTCACCCCATACCCATCCTGTGTGGCAGTAGTCGCCCCATACCCATCCTGTGTGGCAGTAGTTCGCCCCATACCCATCCTGTGTGGCAGTAGTCGCCCCATACCCATCCTGTGTGGCAGTAGTCGCCCCATACCCATCCTGTGTGGCAGTAGTCGCCCCATACCCATCCTGTGTGGCAGTAGTCGCCCCATACCCATCCTGTGTGGCAGTAGTCGCCCCATACCCATCCTGTGTGGCAGTAGTCGCCCCATACCCATCCTGTGTGGCAGTAGTCGCCCCATACCCATCCTGTGTGACAGTAGTCGCCCCATACCCATCCTGTGTGGCAGTGGTCACCCCATACCCATCCTGTGTGGCAGTAGTCACCCCATACCCATCCTGTGTGGCAGTAGTCACCCCATACCCATCCTGTGTGGCAGTAGTCACCCCATACCCATCCTGTGTGGCAGTAGTCACCCCATACCCATCCTGTGTGGCAGTAGTCACCCCATACCCATCCTGTGTGGCAGTCGTCACCCCATACCCATCCTGTGTGGCAGTAGTCACCCCATACCCATCCTGTGTGGCATTAGTCGCCCCATACCCATCCTGTGTGGCAGTAGTCGCCCCATACCCATCCTGTGTGGCAGTAGTCGCCCCATACCCATCCTGTGTGGCAGTAGTCGCCCCATACCCATCCTGTGTGGCAGTAGTCGCCCCATACCCATCCTGTGTGGCAGTAGTCGCCCCATACCCATCCTGTGTGGCAGTAGTCGCCCCATACCCATCCTGTGTGGCAGTAGTCGCCCCATACCCATCCTGTGTGGCAGTAGTCGCCCCATACCCATCCTGTGTGGCAGTAGTCGCCCCATACCCATCCTGTGTGGCAGTAGTCACCCCATACCCATCCTGTGTGGCAGTGGTCGCCCCATACCCATCCTGTGTGGCAGTGGTCGCCCCATACCCATCCTGTGTGGCAGTGGTCGCCCCATACCATCCTGTGTGGCAGTGGTCGCCCCATACCCATCTGTGTGGCAGTGGTCGCCCCATACCCATCCTGTGTGGCAGTGGTCGCCCCATACCCATCCTGTGTGGCAGTGGTCGCCCCATACCCATCCTGTGTGGCAGTGGTCGCCCCATACCCATCCTGTGTGGCAGTAGTCGCCCCATACCCATCCTGTGTGGCAGTAGTCACCACATACCCATCCTGTGTGGCAGTAGTCACCACATACCCATCCTGTGTGGCAGTAGTCACCCCATACCCATCCTGTGTGGCAGTAGTCACCCCATAACCCATTCCTGTGTGGCAGTAGTCGCCCCATACCCATCCTGTGTGGCAGTAGTCGCCCCATACCCATCCTGTGTGGCAGTAGTCGCCCCATACCCATCCTGTGTGGCAGTAGTCACCACATACCCATCCTGTGTGGCAGTAGTCACCACATACCCATCCTGTGTGGCAGTAGTCACCCCATACCCATCCTGTGTGGCAGTAGTCACCCCATACCCATTCTGTGTGGCAGTAGTCGCCCCATACCCATCCTGTGTGGCAGTAGTCGCCCCATACCCATCCTGTGTGGCAGTAGTCACCACATACCCATCCTGTGTGGCAGTAGTCACCACATACCCATCCTGTGTGGCAGTGGTCGCCCCATACCCATCCTGTGTGGCAGTAGTCACCACATACCCATCCTCTGTGGCAGTAGTCACCACATACCCATCCTGTGTGGCAGTGGTCGCCCCATACCCATCCTGTGTGGCAGTAGTCGCCCCATACCCATCCTGTGTGGCAGTGGTCGCCCCATACCCATCCTGTGTGGCAGTAGTCACCACATACCCATCCTGTGTGGCAGTGGTCGCCCCATACCCATCCTGTGTGGCAGTAGTCGCCCCATACCCATCCTGTGTGGCAGTGGTCGCCCCATACCCATCCTGTGTGGCAGTGGTCGCCCCATACCCATCCTGTGTGGCAGTAGTCACCCCATACCCATCCTGTGTGGCAGTAGTCGCCCCATACCCATCCTGTGTGGCAGTAGTCGCCCCATACCCATCCTGTGTGGCAGTGGTCGCCCCATACCCATCCTGTGTGGCAGTGGTCGCCCCATACCCATCCTGTGTGGCTAGTGGTCGCCCCATACCCATCCTGTGTGGCAGTAGTCGCCCCATACCCATCCTGTGTGGCAGTAGTCGCCCCATACCCATCCTGTGTGGCAGTAGTCACCCCATACCCATCCTGTGTGGCAGTAGTCGCCCCATACCCATCCTGTGTGGCAGTGGTCCCCCATACCCATCCTGTGTGGCAGTGGTCGCCCCATACCCATCCTGTGTGGCAGTGGTCGCCCCATACCCATCCTGTGTGGCAGTAGTCGCCCCATACCCATCCTGTGTGGCAGTAGTCGCCCCATACCCATCCTGTGTGGCAGTAGTCACCCCATACCCATCCTGTGTGGCAGTAGTCGCCCCATACCCATCCTGTGTGGCAGTAGTCACCCCATACCCATCCTGTGTGGCAGTAGTCGCCCCATACCCATCCTGTGTGGCAGTGGTCGCCCCATACCCATCCTGTGTGGCAGTAGTCGCCCCATACCCATCCTGTGTGGCAGTGGTCGCCCCATACCCATCTGTGTGGCAGTAGTCGCCCCATACCCATCCTGTGTGGCAGTAGTCGCCCCATACCCATCCTGTGTGGCAGTAGTCGCCCCATACCCATCCTGTGTGGCAGTAGTCACCCCATACCCATCCTGTGTGGCAGTAGTCACCACATACCCATCCTGTGTGGCAGTGGTTATCACTTGTACCTCAATGCATTTTTTCGGTTCACACACATAATGCTCTTGAGGAGTTCTGGATCCAAGGAATTAGAGCTGAGCTGCTCTCTCCTTCCATGATTGAAACCTAATTCGCGAGAGTTGTGGTTCTCCTACAGGTTTAGCGCTTCCCCATGAACCTACCAATAATAAAAGTAATAATAAGAAAAGTAATGTTAATATTAACATTAATTAGAAGGTGCGCTGAGTATTAATATTAATGAATTAATAAGAAGCGTTACAGCAGTATGGGTCATACAACGGTAGTCGTTGGTGGTGGTGGTTTATTAGTCAGGAAACAGGACATGTTTTTCCTGACACGGGTGTTTTGTCAGCTCTGTGTCAGGGAACACTAGTGAGATGAAGTGATCGTAACTAGTTAAGCATTTCCTGGGTATATATTTACATCATTTACAATTACATTAACTAAGATTATCATTTAACAACCAGCGGATCACTACCTTAGTACAGTGCTGACCTGACGCCCTCATGTAGGTGGACCATCTAACACAGTGCTGACCTGACACCCTCGTGTAGGTGGACCATCTAACACAGTGCTGACCTGACACCCTCGTGTAGGTGGACCATCTAACACAGTGCTGAGCTGACACCCTCGTGTAGGTGGACCATCTAACACAGTGCTGACCTGACACCCTCGTGTAGGTGGACCATCTAACACAGTGCTGACCTGACACCCTCGTGTAGGTGGACCATCTAACACCGTGCTGACCTGACACCCTCGTGTAGGTGGACCATCTAACACAGTGCTGACCTGACACCCTCGTGTAGATGGACCATCTAACACAGTGCTGACCTGACACCCTCGTGTAGGTGGACCATCTAACACAGTGCTGACCTGACACCCTCGTGTAGGTGGACCATCTAACACAGTGCTGACCTGACACCCTCGTGTAGGTGGACCATCTAACACAGTGCTGACCTGACACCCTCGTGTAGGTGGACCATCTAACACAGTGCTGACCTGACACCCTCGTGTAGGTGGACCATCTAACACAGTGCTGACCTGACACCCTCGTGTAGGTGGACCATCTAACACAGTGCGACCTGACAACCCTCGTGTAGGTGGACCATCTAACACAGTGCTGACCTGACACCCCTCGTGTAGGTGGACCATCTAACACAGTGCTGACCTGACACCCTCGTGTAGGTGGACCATCTAACACAGTGCTGACCTGACACCCTCGTGTAGGTGGACCATCTAACACAGTGCTGACCTGACACCCTCGTGTAGGTGGACCATCTAACACAGTGCTGAGCTGACACCCTCGTGTAGGTGGACCATCTAACACAGGGCACCTGGAAAAACCCTTTTCGTGTAGGGGTGGCCCACAAAACCGGGCCCTGGTAAAACAAAAACCCCCGGGGGGTTAAGGGGGGCCCCCCCAAAAACCAAAAGTCTCCGGAAACCCTCGTTGGGGTGGCCATTTAACACGGGCCCCTAAACCTAAACCCCCTTCTGTGGGTGGACCACCAACACCGGGTTGAGGGACCCCTAGTTAATAAACCTTTAAAAACCGGTGCGACTTTTGGCCTTTTTTCGTGTAGGGGAAACCCATTTTAACACCAGTTTTTTTCCTACCCCCCGTTTTGGGGGGGGTTTTTTTTACCCCAGTTGCCCTCACCTGTTGGAGGTTCTCACAGTCCGGGCCCCAAAACACCCTCGGTGGTGGCCTTGTGTGTGTTTGTGTGGTGGTTAAAAAGGTGTGTGTTTTGTGTGGTGGGTGTCCCCGGGTTGTGTGGTGGTGTGGGGTGTTTGTGTGGTGGGTTGTGGGGTGTGTGTGGTTTTGGGTTTTAAAGTGGGGTTGGGTTGTGTGGTGGGTTTTTTGGTGTGATTGCCCCGTTTTTGGTGGTTGTGTGAATGTCGTGTGGTGTTGTGTGGTGTTTTGTGGTGGAATTTCCCGGGGGGTTGGAAAGGGTGTGGTTGTGTGTTGGGTGGAGTCCCCTGGGGGGTTAGGGTTTTTGGGTGGTTAGGGGTTTTGGGGGGGTGCCCGTGGTTTGGTAATTTGTTGGGGGGGTTTTTTGGGGTGTGTTATTTTGTGGGTGGTTGGATGGGTGTGGGGGTTTTTGTTTTTTTGTGGGGGTTTTGTTTGTGGTTGTGGTGTTATGGTTGTGTGTGTTTTTTTTTGTTGGGGAGGGTTTGGTTTTTTTTTGTGTGTGTGTGTGTTTTGTGTGGGTGTGTTTTGGGGTATTTGTTGTTTTTAAAAAAAATTGGGTTGGGGGGTTTTTGTGTTTTTTGCTTTGGGGGTTTTTTGGGGTTTGGTAATGTGTGTGTGTGTGTTTTTGTGTTTGTGTTGTGTGTGTTGTGTGTGTGTGTGGTGTGTGTGTGTTTGTTTTTATGTGTGTGGTGTGTGTGTGTGTGTGTTTTGGGTGTGTGTGTGTGTGTGTGGGGTGTGTGTTTTGTTGTTTTGTGTTGTGTGTGTGTTGTGTGTTGGGGTGTGTGTGTTTGTGTGTGTGTTTTGGTTTTGGGGTGTTTTGTTGTGTTGGTATTTTTTGGGTGTTTGTGGGGGGGGGTTAAAGGGGGAAGGTGGGGGGGGGGGGAAAAAGGGGGGTGGGGGGGGGGGGAGGGGGGGGGGGGGGGGGGGGGAGGGGGGGGGGGAGGGGGGGGGGGTGTGGGTAATGGGTGGGGGCGGGGGGGATGGGGTGGGGGGGGGGGGGGTGGGAGTGGGGTGGGGGTGGTGGTGGGGGGGGTTGGTGGGGGGGGTGGGGGGGGGTGGGGGGGGGGGGGAGGAGGGGGGGGGAGGGAAGGGGGGAAAGAGGACCCAATTTAGGGGGCCGGGGGGGAAGGGAAAGGAGGGGGAAAGGGGGAGGAAAAGGGGGGAAGGGGGGGAAGGGAAAGGGGAGGGGCAGGAGGTGAAAATTAAACCCATCATTTCTATGCAATTTTATTGCTTCAAAGCCCCTTGGAAAAAAAATTCACCCCTCTCCCCCCACAGTTGGGGAGGAAAAAAAAAAAAAAGATATCATTATGGGGGAAAGACAAAGGGGGGTTGACCCCAAAATGATAAAAAATTTCTTTCATTTAAAATAGTCGGAAAAAGAACTAAAAAAAAATCAATTTTTAGAAAGAAGTTTAAAAATTAAATCAAAAGTCAAAGGGGAAAACCTTCGGGACGTTGTTTCAGGTCGTCTGGACCCATTTTTAAAGTGGATATTATTTTTTTATCAAGTGGCCTTATTATTTTTTTTAAATTATTATAAAGGGGTGGCCTTTTTCTTTTTATTATTAAAAAAAGTGGCCATTTTAAATATTATTATCAAGGGGGCCTTATTATTATTATTATTATCAAGGGGCCCATAAAAATTATTATTATTATCAAGGGGCCTTTATTATTATTATCAAGGGGCCCATATTATTATTATTTTAAACTGGCCATTTTATTTTATTACCCGGGGCCCATATTTTTATTTCAAGGGGGGCCATATTATTATTTTTTTTATTATCAAGTGGCCATAGGGATTTTTATAAAGGGGGCCCATATGATTTTTTTTATAAATTTGCCCATTTTTTATTATTATTATTATAAAGGGGCCCAATTTTTTATTATTATTATTATTATTTTTATTATTAAGGGGCCATATTATTTTTATTTTTATTTTAAAAGGGGGCCATATGATTTTATCAAGGGGCCCATTGATTTTTTTTAAATAAAGTGGCCTTTATTTTTTTATTATTTTTTTATAAGGGGATTTATTTATTATAAAGTGGCCATATTATTATTTTTTTAAAAGGGGGGGCCTTATTTTTTATTTTTTCAGGGGCCATATTTTATTTTTTCAAGGGGGCCATATTTTTTTTTATTTTTATTTTATTATAAAGGGGCCCATTTTTAAATTTATTATAAAGTATAAAAATTTTTAAATTATTTTCAATTTGGCCCATATGATTTTTATAAGGGGCCTTTTTTTTATTATAAAGGGGTTTTTTATTATTATTTTTTCAAGTGGCCTTTAATATTATTTTTAAATTTTTTTTATTTTATCAAGGGGCCATATTTTTAAATTTTTATCAAGTGGCCTTTTATTTTTTTAAATCAAGGGGCCAATTTTTTTATTATTTTTTCAAGTGGCCTTATGATTATTAAAAAGGGCCATTTTATTCTTTTTGGGCCCTTTTTATTATTTTTTTAAAAAGGGGCCCCCATTTATTTTTTTTTTTTATTTTATCAAGGGGCCATATTATTATTTTTTAAAAAAGGGCAATATGTTTTTATAAATGGCCTTTTTTTTATTATCAAGGGGCCAATATTATTTTTAAATAATTTTTTTATTATTATCAAGGGGCCATATTTTTAATTATCAAGTCCCCTATTATTATTATCAAGGGGCCCCATAAAATTATTTCAAGGGGCCCATATTTTTTTTTTTTCAAGTGGCCATATTGTTTTTATAAAGTTTATTATTATTATTTTTATTTTTATTATCAAGGGCCATTTTATTTTTATAAAGGGGCCCATATTATTATTACAAGTGGCCATATGATTATTTTAAAGTCCCCCAATATTTTATTTCAAGGGGACATTTTTTTTTATCAAGGGGCCCAATTATTTTTTATAAGGGGCAATATTATTTTTTAAATCCAAGTTAATAATATTATTACCCAAGTGGCCTTTATGATTTTTATTAAGGGCCATTTATTTTTATCAAGTGGCCTTTATTATTTTTATCAAGTGGCCATTTTATTATTATCAAGGGGCCATTTTTAAAAATTATAAAGGGGCCATATTATTATTAAGGGACCATATTTTATTATAAAGGGACATATTTTTAAATTATCAAGGGGCCCATTTTATTTTATAAAGGGGGCCTTTTTTTATTAAAAGTGGCCATTTTATTATTTTTCAAGTGGCCATATTTTTTCAATTGGCCATATTATTATTTTTAATTTTATTTTATTATCAAGGGGCCATATTATTATTATAAAGTGGCCATATTTTTATTATCAAGGGGCCCATTTTTATTATTATCAAGTTGGCCATATTTTATTTCAAGTGGCATATTATTTTTTCAAGGGCCATATTATTTTATCAAGTGGCCATTTTATTATTTTTTCAAGTGAACTTTATTATTATTATCAAGTGGCCATATGATTATTTTTAAGGGGCCTTTTATTATTATCAAGTGGCCATATATTTTATCAAGTGGCCCATATTATTTTTAATCCATTTAAACCCATATTATTATTATCAAGTGGCCATTTTATTATTATCAAATGGCCATATTATTTTATCAAGTGCCCTATTAAAATTTAAGGGGCCATATTATTATTTTTTTTTTCAAGGGGCCTATTTTTAATTTTTTAAACGTGGCCATATTATTATTACCCAAAGGGGCCCCTTTTATTTTTATCAAGTGGCCATTTTATTTTATCAAGTGGCCATTTTGTTATTATCTAGTGGGCCATTTTTTATTTTTAATTATTATTTTTTATCAAGGGGCCATATTTTTTTTTATTAATAAAAGTGGCCTTTTTATTATTACAAGGGGCCAATATAATTATTTTTCAAGTGCCATATGATTATTTCGTGGCCATATTATTATCAAGTGGCCATTTTTTATTTTTTCAAGGGCCCTTATTTTTTTTTTAATTATCAAGGGGACCTTATTTTTTTTATAAGTGGCCATTTTTTTTTATTTTTAAGGGGCCCCTATTATTATTATAAAACCCGTTGGCCATATTTTTATTATCAAGGGGCCCATATTTTTAAATTATCAAGGGGCCATTTTATTATTTTCAAGGGGCCCCAAATTTTTTATTTCATGTGGCCATTTATTATTATAAAGGGGCCCAATATTATTACCCAATTGGCCATATTATTATTTTTTTTTTCAAGGGGGCCTATTTTTTTATAAAGTGGCCATTTTATTTTTTTCAAGTGGCCATTTATTTTTATAAAGGGGCCATATTATTTAAAGGGCCCAATATTATTTTTTCAAGTGGCCTTTATTTTTTATCAGTGGCCATTTTTATTTATTTTTTCAAGGGGCCTTATTATTTTTTTCAAGGGGATTTTTTTTCTATTTTTTATCAAGGGGCCCTTATTATTTTTATAAAGTGGCCATATTATTAAATTTTTAAAGGGGCCATATTATTTTTTATCAAGGGGGGCCAAATTATTTTTAATAAAAGGGGCCAATTTTATTTTCAAGGGGGCCCTTTATTATTATCAATTGGCCATATTATTTTTTATCAAGGGGGCCAAATTATTATTTTCAATTTGGCCCTTTATTATTATTATAAAGTGGCCATATTTTTTTTAAAGGGCCATATTTTTTTAGGTGGCCATTTTATTTTTTCAAGGGGCCTTTATTTTTATTATAAAGGGCCCCATATTTTTATTAAAAGGGGCCCATTATTTATGATCCAAGGGGCCTTTTTTTTTTTGATTTTTTAATAGGGGAATTATTTCAAGGGGCCTTTTTATTATTTAAAAGGGGGCCCTTATTATTATTTTCAAGTGACCATTTTAAATTATTATAAAGGGGCCCAATTTATTATTATCAAGTGGCATTTTATTATTATAAAGGGGCCAAAAATTATTATTTTTAATTCCTATTTTTTTTTAAGGGGATTTATTATTATTTTATTATAAGGGGGCCATTTTAAATTATTATCAAGTGGCCTTTATTATTTTTTTTCAAGTGGCCATAAAAATTTTTATCAAGTGGCCTTTATTATTATCAGGGGCCTTATTATTTTTACCCAAGGGGCCCATTTTAATTTATTTCAAGGGGCCATTTTATTATTAAAAAAGTGCCTTATTATTTTTTATAAAGGGGCCATATTTTTTATCAAGTGGCCAATTTTTATTTTTCAAGTTTTTTGGTTACCATATTTATTTTTTTTAAAGGGGCCCAAATATTTTTTTTATAAAGGTGGCCATATGATTTTTTTTCCAAGGGGCCCCCAATTTATTATTATCAAGGGGGCCATTTTATTTTTATCGGGTGGCAAAATTATTATTATCAAGTGGCCATATTTTTTTTTTCAAGTGACCATATTTTATTTTTCAAGGGCCATATTATTATTATAAAGTGGCCTTTTTTTTATTTTTCAAGTTTATATTTATTTTAAATTTGGGCCCATATTATTATTATCAAGTGGCCATATTATTATTTTTCAAGTGGCCATATTATTTTTTACGTGCCTTTATTATTTTTATTATCAAGGGGCCCATTATTATTATTTTTAAGGGCCATATTATTTTTATCAATTTGGCCATATTTTTTATTATCAAGTGGCCAAAATTTATTTATTTAAAGGGGCCCCATATTATTATTACCAAGGGGCCCTTTTTTATTTTTTAAAAGTGGCCATATTATTTTTTATCAAGGGGGCCATTTTATTATTTTTCAAGGGGCCATTTTTTTATCAGTGGCCAATTATTTTTTATAAATTTGGGCCTTTATTTTTTTTTTCCAAAGTGCCTTTTTTTTTTATTATCAAGTGGAATAGATTATTTTTCAATTGGGGCCCATATTATTTATTATCAAGGGGCCCATATAAATTATTATCAAGGGGCCCATTTGATTTTTATAAAGTGGTATTTTATTATAAAATGACCAAAATTATTATTATAAAAGTGGCCAATTATTTTTTTCAAGTGGTTTTTATTATTTTTAAATCAAGTGGCCATATTATTTTTAAAGTGCCCCATATTTTATTATCAAGTGGCCATATTATTATTATAAAAGGGGCCCATATTATTATTATTATCAAGTGGCCATTTTAAATTTTATTATAAAGGGGCCAATATTTATTTTTTCAAGGGGCCCTTATTATTATTATCAAGGGGGCCCAATATTATTATTATAAAGTGGCCCAATTTTATTATTATAAAGGGGCCCATTTTTTTTATAAGGGGGCCATATTATTATTTAAAGGGGGCCAAATTTTTAAATTTTTCAAGGGTTTTTTCAATTTTTTATTACAAGTGCCCGTATTATTTTTAAATCAAGTGGCCATAATTATTTTCAAGTGGCCATATTTTTTTTTTTTATCAGGGGACCTTATTATTATTTTAAAAAATTGGCCTTTTTTATTATTACCCAATGTGGCCTTTTTTTTTAAACAAGTGGCCATATTATTTTATAAAAGTGGCCTTTTTTATTATTTTTAAATCAAGTGGGCCATTTTATTATTATAAAGTGGCCAAAAAATTTTATTTCAAGTGGCCTATTATTATTATAAAGTCCCCCATATTATTATCAAGGGGGCCTTATTATTATTTTCAAGTTGACCTATTTTTAAATTATAAAAAGTGGCCATATGATTATTATCAATTGGGCCATTTTTATTATAAGTGGCCATATGTTATTTTCAGTGGCCATATGATTATTTTTCAAGTGGCCATTTTATTATAAGTGACCAAAATTATTATTATCAAGGGGCCATTTTTTTTTTAAATAAAAGGGGCCCATATTATTATTATCAAGGGGCCATTTTATTTTTTAAAAGGGGACCATATTTTTATTATCAAGGGGCCCCA
>NC_069401.1:48827874-48830374 GCF_026875155.1 Cherax quadricarinatus | reverse complement strand
GTGTGTGTGCGTGTGTGTGTTGTGTGTATGTGTGTGTGTGTGTGTGTGTGTGTGTGTGTGTGTGTGTGTGTGTGTGTGTGTGTTGTGTGTGTGTGCGTGTGTATTCACCTAGTTGAGGTTGCAGGGGCCAAGTCCTAGCTCCTGGCCCCGCCTCTTCACTGGTCGCTACTAGGTCACTCTCCAGAACCGTGAGCTCTATCATACCTCTATTTAAAGCTATGTGTGGATCCTGACTCCACTACATCGCTTCCCAAACTATTCCACTTCCTGAGTGTGTTGTGTGTGTGTGGGTGAGTGTGTTTGAGATTCTATCATGAAATTGGATAAGTATCAGTGTTACCAAAAAAAGGTTGAACAATTCTGTAACAATAAAAAAAACGATATGAATAAAAACAAATTCAGAAAAAAAAAAAAAAAGGAAGTACATACAGCTATTATTTTTTTTTTACTTTTCTGTCTTTGCGAAGGTTGAGAACATAACACGCGCACCAGGACATCTCCCAAAATTGCAACCTCCTTAAGAAAAAAAATATATATATATCTTCCTTTATGAGCGATGTTATTTAATTATTCAAAGAGACAAGTGAGGAGTATTCTTAAGATACGGCTGAGTCAGCCCGTAGACTTTCCCTAAACTGCTCAAGGTTGTGGTCTCGAGGTCAGCAAGCTTATAAACCCGTTCAGACTTAACTTAGCAAAGCGCTAATTCAGTCCATCCCTTCCTATTCTAATCCACCCCAAACCAATCTTGGTAAAGTCCTATTCTGCACTAATCGAGGCCATTCTAATCAGTCCCGTACCAAGTGAAGTAAAGCTTACAATGGCCCTAACCCAGGTATAACCAAGTTCTTGTACAGTTTAGTATAACCTTGCCCATCAAGCCCACAATGACCCTAACCCAGGCTCGTCCAGCCCAGGTAAATGCGTGTGTTCCATCAGTGAAGTTTTTCATTACGAAGAGGAGCATGTAGGTGGGTATTATTAGTGAGGGAGCGAGCAGGGTGGGCGGCAGGGTGTAGTGAGTGGTAATGTGAGTGGCAGGGTGTAGTGAGTGGTAATGTGAATGGCAGGGTGTAGTGAGTGGTAATGTGAGTGGCAGGGTGTAGTAAGTGGTAATGTGAGTGACAGAGTGTAGTGAGTGGTAGTGTGAGTGACAGAGTGTAGTGAGTGGTAGTGTGAGTGACAGGGTGTAGTGAGTGGCAGTGTGAGTGACAGGGTGTAGTGAGTGGTAGTGTGAGTGGCAGGATGTATGAGTGGTAGGATATTGTGGGTGATAGGGTGTAGTGAGAGGTAGGGTATACTGGGTATTGGGGTATAGCGCAGGGTTGTAGTGAGTGATAGACTGTAGTAAGCAGCAGGGTATGGTGAGTGGTAGGGGTGGGTGGGTGAGTGTGAGGGTTGGTTGGTGGGTTAAGTGGGTAGCTTGGTGTAGTAGGCAGATGGGTGTGGTTTGGTTGGGTTTAGTGAGTGGTTGGGTGTAGAAGGTAATTAACTGTATGCTGTTAAGGCATTCATACATGATGGAATATAACAGAGAAACATACCTGTTGCTCCCAGTATATAATTTATCACCTAATGTATGATAACAGCACACCCCTAATGCATCAAATTTTGTTAAATAAAAAAAAATATTTTGAATTTCTATCTCAGCTATTCAGTCCGTATTTTTGTCATGCTCGACATGCTATTGTTGCAATTCCAGTCTTCCATGTCGATGCTCAGGAGTACTGTGCATGCTGCAATCATATCTCCTCATGCTCTACTCTTCTCTAAACGGTAGTTCTAATTAAAAATATTTTTAATGATCGTTTCTGCTCCGGCATTTGGTAAGTGGAGAACCTACAGCATTTCTTGGAGTTCTTCACGTGAGGGTTCAACAGTGGCGCTGCTTACCCAACGACTGCTATTACGTATGTTGTGTTTTGAATGATTCGTGCAGGCAGTTGTTGTTGTTACATGCGATGCTGTTGATATTTTAAGTGCTGATGTGGACTTCTTCACTAAACATCTTCACTGGATACCATAAACATTTTCAGTACATCTTCATTAATATATTCAAGAGACATCTTCTCTACATAAGCCTGATCTTCCTCTCTACATTCCTCAACATCTTCACCACACATCCCTATACATCTTCATTACACAACCCTGAACATTTTCGCTATTGAACCCTAAGCATTCTTTCTACAAAACCCTGAGCATCCTTACTGCATAACCCTGATCTTCCTCGCTACATCCTTGAATAACTTTAATACACATCCCTGAAATATCTTTACTACACAGCGCTGAACATCTTCACTACATAACCCTGAACTAGCCAGTATTTCCAATGTAAATATTGAAATCAAAGCCAGAATTTGCCTAAATCATTAAAATATCCAGGGTGACCTTTATTAGTTCAATTCATTTATTAGATAATTATTGTTTGATATACCAAGACAGAATTTTTGGAACCTAACTCAGCGAGAGGCAAGACATAAAGGAAGGTATTCCTTAAATT
>NC_069401.1:48824600-48827374 GCF_026875155.1 Cherax quadricarinatus | reverse complement strand
ATAACTTTAATTACCATCCCTGAAATATTTTTACTACACAGCGCTGAACATCTTCACTACATAACCCTGAACTAGCCAGTATTTCCAATGTAAATATTGAAATCAAAGCCAGAATTTGCCTAAATCATTAAAATATCCAGGGTGACCTTTATTAGTTCAATTCATTTATTAGATAATTATTGTTTGATATACCAAGACAGAATTTTTGGAACCTAACTCAGCGAGAGGCAAGACATAAAGGAAGGTATTCTTACATTAAGTTCTCCTGTTCACCTAGAAGTAAACTGGTGCCTTTTTTTTTTTTTTGTTTTTTTGTCGATTGTAGAGTCGCATCCTGGGTGAGGCGAGATATATGGGCAAGTCTCCTTACACATGAGAGCATGTATAAATATACTTCCAATCAATTTAAGGGAATGACTACCCAACAACTTCTGGAATTTTCTGGCAAACACAAGTGTTTTCCTACGTACGATACATCCTAGCAGGTACAGGAGTTTCCTTTACACACATTGTAACATTACAGCAGTTACTAGAGTTTTCTTAGGGGACAAAAGCAATTTTCTTACTTAAGACATTCCAGCAAGCACCGGAGTTTTCTTGCACAAAGGATCAGCGTGTTTTCTTGTCGAGAACGTGTAAGTTTCCGAATATTATATTTAGGCCATGACAAGAGATTATTCAAGTATCAATGACAGAGGCTTGATAAAGCTCCTGGTGCAGTCTAAATAAAACATTCATAACCATGTATATGTCTCCATCTACTTAAGCTCCTTACTCCTGTTATCCAAGTCCATACACCAGGAAATATATACTGCATACACACACACCACACACACACAACACACACACACACACACACACACACACACCCCGCCAAAACACACACACACACACCACACACACACACACACACAACACACACACACACACACACACACACACACACACACACGCAAACGTGGGAGAAAACCTTTGTGCAACAACATGTTGAAGGAACACATCATGTTGCAGCAACAACTTTAGAGAGGCGAGAATCATCAATAATAACTCTGGTATATACCTGACAGGAAAGAAATGATGTGCTTAAAGGAAGGAAAAACTTATTGGCTAGAAAAGAGAGAAGTTAAATATGGCCCTGACTAATACAGGACTTATTTATTAGAAAGAAAAATTGAATCAATACATTTTGAACTCATTCAAAAAATAATTCTGGAAAAACTTAAAATAACATATGCAGCAAAATAATCTTTCAATGAATAAAATGAAAAAATATTAGATGATAGATTGAATTTAAGAAGACTAACATACATGACCTCCAAAATATTTAGAGGTTAAAATTGAACTCATATATTGAATGAAAATTGAGCACAGTGCTTCAGGAGTAAAAAAAAATGTAATAATGGCTGTTGGTTTAATAACAGATGTTGGTTTAATAAGAGATGTTGGTTTAATAAGAGATGTTGGTTTAATAACAGATGTTGGTTTAATAAGAGATGTTGGTTTAATAACAGATGTTGGTTTAATAAGAGATGTTGGTTTAATAAGAGATGTTGGTTTAATAAGAGATGTTGGTTTAATAACAGATGTTGGAATGTAATGACGGGAAACACTGGAGCCAACGTAGAGGCTATCACTTTCAAGATGGCTGCCTGCATGCCGGTGATGTGGCTTTTGATCGCAGGAAATGGAGCATGCCTTCTCCCTGCAGTGGATCAAGCCTGATTACCACCTCCTTCCTCAGTCGCAATATGACCTCTGCGGGTTTAGAGCTTCCTTACAAGTGAAACAGTGGACAGTCTTCTAATTCACAAACATATTTATGAGGGAAAAAATTATGACAAGATGGGTAATAATTATTTCATAATTGTTTGGTAGTCGGAAAAGAGTTAAACAGAGTTAAGTTTAACCTCCTAAAGAATAATTACAAAGTAATATATTTAGAAGAACACGTGATTTTTTTTAATTCTTCATCATTACGTGGACCAGAAAGACATTGTTTAAAAGGTGGTCGTATGTATTTTCATTCTCTAATAAAAGTGTTTATGCACTTCGGGTCATTGTACTACAGTGTCTCTAAAATTATGTTTTTTTTTTATATAAGGTAACACTTTGGTGATAAGGACGCTCATTACATAAGTTAATTCTGTACCACAAATGAAGGATGTATTTCACATTCTTGAAGGTTACTTGATTAAGATTTTGTGGGTTGTCGCCAATGAAAATGGAAAAGAAATTGTGTCTTTATTTTTTGACCTTCGAAAATTTCTTTAACGTAGAGTATATGTATACATATCAATAACAACAGTGCGACTAGCCAAGGACTCGAACCCATGCTGCTTCGGCCCGCCTCATGGTGAGCGAAAACACATGACGCTCTAACCCACAGGACCACGTAATCCTACAAGAATGAAGCACCCAGCCAAGCTAGGTGTTTTACCGTCATCTGAGGACATACAGTGGTGTGGGTGCCTCTGAGCTAATTTCATTCTACTCCCTATTTGGTGTACTAGCCCAACGAGCAGTATTTTCTACTATCATAACCACGAACGAGTGGTCGCAGTCGCAGTTTTGTTATTGATCAATACCACTTGTTCGAGATTACAATAGTGTATTATATATATATATATATAATATATATATATATATATAAATATATATATATATAATATATATATATTAAAATATAAAATATATTTATATATATAAAATATATATATATATATATAATATAAAATATTATATATATATATATATATATATTATATATAATATAT
>NC_069401.1:48807100-48812100 GCF_026875155.1 Cherax quadricarinatus | reverse complement strand
TTATTATGATAACAATCAAAATTTCTTATATAATGATGACAAAGATGATGAGGCTGACAACAGAGATAATGATGGGGATAGTGACACAGGGATGATGACAGGAGAGCGGGGCACGAGGAGGAGGAGGAGGAGAAGGAGAGGGCGGAGGAGGAGGAAGAGAAGGCGATGGTTATGGTGGTAGAGGGCGGGGGGAGGCAGGAGGAAATGGTCTGCCCTATAAGAATAAAAAAAATTGTATTGTTGACAGAATGAAGACATTGCCAGTAACAAACAATATCAGCAACACGATAAATTGCGCTTATTAGTACTGGTGGATCTAGGTTGAAGTTCGCCAGAAATCTACAGAGGGAGCTCACAGTTTCATTAAAGGGAACGCTTGCACTAACATTAAAACTAACGCGCTTCCCAAATAGCAAGACTAAACTGTTCAATTTTCAACTCCTAGAAGAGTTTTTCCATACCATAATCTAGCTCTAGTAGCAGTATGCAAATTTATCGAATTAGTAAGACTGTGTTACTGCCAATATCTTTTTTAGTTATCACTACTGTTTACAGGCAGACTTATGGTATTGCAATGGGAATGCCTCTGAGCTGAATATTGGCTAATTTATTTATGTATTACATCTAGATTGAATTACCATCATAGATATTACACCAGGGGCCAAGTTAGGTTCAACTTTGTAGATGGCATTTTCTTAAGAGGTAATTAAGCTATATTTAAACTTAATATGTACATCATACAATATTTTTTAACAACTATCTTGAGAACACACAGATATAATAGACACATAAAAGTTTACTACGTAGATTTAACCTTGAATAACTTCTGGTCAGAGGCAACATTTGGACATTTTCTTGGATAATTTAATGAATATGCATCCTTCTATGAAATTAAAATATAAAATGAAAAAACCGAAGATAAATTCCCCTTTTTTTATGTTCTCATCAAGTGGACAAGTGGATATATTGAGGCAACAGTATACAGAAACGACATGAGTCAGATCTTTTACAATTAGTTATGACCAACATGTTTAAAATTCGACAGTATAGTCGATGTTCCTAAGAGCTTATCGTGTGTATCATCCAAGTTATACAGATGACGAAACATCTAAAACCAGAAATATTATCAGGGATTTATAATACTCCACAGAAGTTTATTTTCCCAAGATCATCATGCTGCCAGAAAATCGTTTAATAAAGTTCTGAATCTTAAATATGAAGACTTCAGTAAATGTACAGTGCTATCTTTCAACGACAACCTAAAACATTAAAAAGTCACAGAGTGGATACAATAACACTATCAATACATAGTAGTCAAAAACTAATTCCAATGAGAAAGAGAGAGAGAAAAAAGGAAAATGCTCGAAGAAACGTGAACATGAGCACGAAGGGATGTTAGACGGGGAACGCAAGCTGTGACGGCTTCTATCATGTATGTGATTATCAACTCCGTAGTATAGAGTTTGATAATTGAAAATTGGTTTTAAATCTGGGAATCATTTGAAAAACATATAGTTGTATAAACCGTATGCATTAGTTCCAAATATTAGCTTTTACGAAGGAATATATAATTTCAACGGGATAATTTGCACATCAAGACAATAATCATCTTCGCACAAAGTTGGATAATAAAGTTATTAGAGCCGATAACAATGAATCTCAAACTAAATAACCATAAATATATACATATATATATATATATATATATATATATATATATATATATATATATATATATATATATATATATATATATATATATATATATATATATCATATATATATATATATATATAATATATATATATATATATATATATGTATATATATAAATATATATATATATATATATATATATATATATATATATATATATATATATATATTTATATATATATATATATATATAATATATATATATATATATATATATATATTTATATATATATATATATATATATATATATATATATATATATATATATATATATATATATATATATATATATATATATATATGCAAAACAACCACTGTGAAAGAATAGAGAAATTCTAAGCGCTTTCGTGACTACTCACATTATCAAGGAACAATAAAAGTAATACATCAGATGAAAGCATATAAAGGGTTTAGACCACACCTCACCATCATATGCCACAACAAAGCAACACTTGACCCAAGATTAAGAATTTAATAATTTATTATTTGTCCAATGTATTAAATTCTTCCCAAATTCTATTAATTGTAAATGAATCTAATTTACGTAAACCAAAGGAAATATTCATATTATTATCAAAGCTGCTTTTCATGAAACAAGATTCAATTATATTCCTGTCGACCATGGACTTGCTTGATACAACTTTCTCAACTTTTTGAAAATCAATTGGATGGCTAAAATCTCTCACATGAATAAATAGAGCATTGGAATCTTGTCCAGTTCTAATGCTATATTTATGTTGTTTTAGTCTTAGTTCGAGATTTTTACCAGTTTGACCGTAATAAACTTTATCGCAAATTTTACAAGGAATCTTATAGACACATCCATCAGCATTTTGGGGGGAATTCTTTATCAAAAGTTTTTTTTACTGTATCAAGATTTTTGAATACAACTTTGATATTAAAAGTCTTAAGAAGAGAAGGCATATCAACCAAGTTTTCATGGTAAGGGAGAACCAACATATTTTTAGTTGAATAAGGTTGGTTGTCCCTTTTTAGATTGTAAAAAGTATTTCAAGCAATTTTAAAAATTTTATCAATTACGTTTCTTGGGTTTTTCAAATCATTAGCAATTTCATAAATTTTGGATATTTCCTCATCTATGAACTCTGGACTACAAATACGCAAAGCTCTCAAAAACATTGATGAGAAAGCAGACAGTTGTGAAGAATAATAGTGTACATGTGAAGAATAATAGTGTACATAGGAACAGTTATTTGTAGGTTTTCTGTAAATTTTAAATTTGCATTCATTATTACCCTTAATAATTAAAACATCTAGAAAAGGCAATGAGTTATTTTCTTCAAGCTCAACAGTAAAGTTTATAGAATGGGCTAAGCAATTTAATTTACAAAGGAAATTTGTATATCTACATTCTTGGGCATAAGACACAAAATATCATCAACATATGTAAACTATTTAGCTCTATTAAGGAGGATTGTGTTAAGCAGCCTTGTTTCAAAACATTTCATGTATAGGTTACTAAGAACAGATGAAAGAGGATTTCCCATTGCCATACCAAACTTCTGAGTGTAAAACTTATCATTAAATACAAATTTTGCATCAATAATGCAAAGTTTAATAACTTTAATGATAGTAGGAACTGGCAATGGTAAATCATAATTAACGAGTTCTTTAGATAAGAAACTTAATAAATCATCAACAGGAACATATATATATATATATATATATATATATATATATATATATATATATATATATATATATATATATATATATATATATATATATATATATATATATATATTATATAGGGATGTGTGTTTATATATATTCTTGTACATGCATGTGTAGTGTGACCTAAGTGTAAGTAGAAATAGTAAGACGTACCTGAAATCTTGCATGTTTGTGAGAAAGAAAAAAGACACCAGCAATCCTACCATCATGTAAAACAAGTACAGGCTTCCGTTTTACACTCACCTCGGCGGTGCTGACTACCAACCTACTACCTAGGACCAACCAACTAATGTATATATATATATATATATATATATATATATATATATATATATATATATATATATATATATATATATTATATATATATATATATATATATATATATATATATTATATATATATATATATTAAATATATATATATATATATATATATATATATATATATATATATATATATATATATATATATATATATATATATATATATATATATATATAATATATATATACCACTTCTCTTCTGTTTAGCAGTTAGGAAAATCACAGTCAGACTGACCAGTGAGCTAAACATCTGGTTCCTGGATGATGGCACACTAGCAGGTACAAAGGAGTCCCTTCTAGATAATCATTCACAAGTGATCACACTTGGACAGGAAATGGGTCTCATCCTGAATACATCCAAATGTGAAATCATTTCAGTTAATCAACAAGTGATAAATGTAGTGAGATCAAACCTACCAGGAGCATCAGTCATTGCCCCCACAAATAGCATCTTCCTTGGAGCACCTCTGGGAAGCAATGCCATTGACACAATTCTCGGGAAGAATCTGGAAAAGTTGAGCTGAATGGAACAACGAATAGGCAATCTTGACACCCACGATGCCTTGTACCTTCTCAGAAAGTGCTTAAGTCTCCCCAAGTTGACATATTTCCTAAGATGTGCACCTTCATATGATAACCCTATACTGCACGAATATGACAGTATCCTGAGGCAGATTTTTACAAAAGTAATTAACCTTACTCTAAGTCATCACAGATTGAGCTACCTGCTTTTCTGTTCTCATGCATTGCATCCAGAGGTCTTCTCCCTGAACATCTTAGGGAAAGTGCATTTAAGCTCCCTAAGGAGCTGGGCAAAAGACTCATCAGGGTAACTAGGGATCCCAGGGCAGCTGGTTTTATATTCCTGCTGCTCAGCGCTGCTGTTCAGAGGGGTAATGCCTGCTGTATTTTGGGCACACGCCCCAGCTCTGAGGAGCTGGATGAGATTTTCGCATTATAATCAGAGACAAACACGTAACAATATGTACTGGACATGTATCTCTCACATCTCATGTACTGTATATACCATCTTTACATCAACAATATATCTCTTAATCTTTTGTACCATATTATGTAATAAAATATACCTATTGCTAAAAAAGAATGAAAAGATGGGGTGGTAGGGGAAGTGGAATATTCAAACGGCTTCAGGAAGATATCCAAATAATCTTCCTTGAAACCTTTTTATCCACTTTTCCGAGGCTGTGGGTCCCACAGTTTACACCGAAGGTGGACATCATCTACATATATATATATATATA
>NC_069401.1:48789600-48799600 GCF_026875155.1 Cherax quadricarinatus | reverse complement strand
CACATACACACACACACTGCTCATGGAGCAGGGAGAGAGAGGACCTAGTAGCAATCAGTGAAGAGGCGGGGCCAGGAGCTATGACTCGACCCCTGCAACCACAAATAGGTAGAACAAATAGGTGAGTACACACACACACACACACACACACACACACGAAAGAGTCAAAGAAGCATCACCGGACATCATAGCTCTTACAGAAACCAAGCTTACAGGTATGATAACAGATGCCATCTTTCCAACGGGATACCAAATCCTGAGGAAAGACAGAGGGAACAGGGGGGGGTGGAGGAGTGGCGTTGCTGATCAAAAATCGCTGGAATTTTGATGAGCTGGAGAGAGGAGATAGCGGAGAAGAAAGTGATTACATAGTGGGAAACACTTCACTCTGGAGGTCCCAAGGTGGTAATAGCAGTGATGAAATAACCCACCACAGAACAGCAGGAGGCCAAGGCAAGAGTACGACGAGAGCAATAGAGCGATGGTTGACACACTGGCTAGAGCGGCCAGAAGAGCTCATGCATGCAGTGCAAAGCTCCTGATCATGGGGGACTTTAACCACAAGGAGATCGATTGGGAGAACTTGGACCCACATGGGGGCCAAGATACATGGAGGGCTAAGATGATGGAGGTGGTACTGGAGAACTTCATGTACCAACACGTAAGGGACACTACAAGAGAGAGAGGAGAGGATGAACCAGCAAGGCTGGACTTAGTATTCACCTTCAGTAGTGCAGATATCGAGGACATCACATATGAAAGACCCCTTGGGGCCAGTGACCATGTGGTTTTAAGCTTCGAATACACAGTAGAGCTACAAGTGGAGGGAGAAGCAGGAAGGCCAGGACGAATGAAGCCAAACTACAAGAAAGGGGACTACACAGGAATGAGGAACTACCTGAACGGGGTTCAGTGGGACAGAGAACTGGCAGGGAAGCCAGTTAATGAGATGATGGAATATGTAGCAACAAAATGCAAGGAGGCTGAGGAGAGGTTTGTACCCAAGGGTAACAGGAGTAATGAAAAAGCCAGGATGAGCCCATGGTTTACCCAAAGGTGCAGGGAGGCAAAAACCAAGTGTGCTAGGGAATGGAAGAAATATAGAAGGCAAAGGACCCAGGAGAATAAGGAGAACAGTCGTAGAGCCAGAAACGAATATGCACAGATAAGAAGGGAGGCCCAAAGACAATATGAAAATGACATAGCAGCGAAAGCCAAATCTGACCCGAAACTGTTGTACAGCCACATCAGGAGGAAAACAACAGTCAAGGACAAGGTAATCAGGCTAAGGAAGGAAGGAGGAGAGACAACAGGAAATGACCGTGAAGTATGTGAAGAACTCAACAAGAGATTCAAAGAAGTGTTCACAGAGGAGACAGAAGGGACTCCAGAAAGACGGAGAGGTGGGGCACACCACCAAGTGCTGGACACAGTGCACACAACCGAGGAAGAAGTGAAGAGGCTTCTGAGTGAGCTAGATACCTCAAAGGCAATGGGGCCAGATAACATCTCCCCATGGGTATTGAGAGAGGGAGCAGAGGCGCTATGTGTACCCTTAACAACAATATTCAATACATCTATCGAAACAGGGAGATTGCCTGAGGCATGGAAGACAGCAAATGTAGTCCCAATCTTTAAAAAAGGAGACAGACATGAAGCGTTAAACTACAGACCAGTGTCACTGACATGTATAGTATGCAAAATCATGGAGAAGATTATCAGGAGAAGAGTGGTGGAACACCTAGCAAGGAATGATCTCATCAACAGCAGCCAGCATGGTTTCAGGGACGGGAAATCCTGTGTCACAAACCTACTGGAGTTCTATGACATGGTGACAGCAGTAAGACAAGAGAGAGAGGGTGGGTGGATTGCATTTTCTTGGACTGCAAGAAGGCGTTTGACACAGTTCCCCACAAGAGACTGGTGCAAAAACTGGAGGACCAAGCAGGGATAACAGGGAAGGCACTACAATGGATCAGGGAATACTTGTCAGGAAGACAGCAGCGAGTCATGGTACGTGGCGAGGTGTCAGAGTGGGCACCTGTGACCAGCGGGGTCCCGCAGGGGTCAGTCCTAGGACCAGTGCTGTTTCTGGTATTTGTGAACGACATGACGGAAGGAATAGACTCTGAGGTGTCCCTGTTTGCAGATGACGTGAAGTTGATGAGAAGAATACACTCGATCGAAGACCAGGCAGAACTACAAAGGGATCTGGACAGGCTGCAGACCTGGTCCCAGAAATTTTGGCTCCTGGAGTTCAATCCCACCAAGTGCAAAGTCATGAAGATTGGGGAAGGGCAAAGAAGGCCGCAGACGGAGTACAGTCTAGGGGGTCAGAGACTACAAACCTCACTCAAGAAAAGATCTTGGTGTGAGTATAACACCAGGCACATCTCCTGAAGCGCACATCAACCAAATAACTGCTGCAGCATATGGGCGCCTAGCAAACCTCAGAACAGCATTCCGACATCTTAATAAGGAATCGTTCAGGACCCTGTACACCGTATACGTTAGGCCCATATTGGAGTATGCGGCACCAGTTTGGAACCCACACCTAGCCAAGCACGTAAAGAAACTAGAGAAAGTGCAAAGGTTTGCAACAAGACTAGTCCCAGAGCTAAGAGGTATGTCCTACGAGGAGAGGTTAAGGGAAATCAACCTGACGACACTGGAGGACAGGAGAGATAGGGGGGACATGATAACGACATACAAAATACTGAGGGGAATTGACAAGGTGGACAAAGACAGGATGTTCCAGAGTTTGGACACAGCAACAAGGGGACACAGTTGGAAGCTAAAGACACAGATGAATCACAGGGATGTTAGGAAGTATTTCTTCAGCCACAGAGTAGTCAGTAAGTGGAATAGTTTGGGAAGCGATGTAGTGGAGGCAGGATCCATACATAGCTTTAAGCAGAGGTATGATAAAGCTCACGGCTCGGGGAGAGTGACCTAGTAGCGATCAGTGAAGAGGCGGGGCCAGGAGCTCGGACTCGACCCCCGCAACCTCAACTAGGTGAGTACAACTAGGTGAGTACACACACACACAGGGTAACAGGAATAACGGAAAGCCAGGATGGGCCCATGGTTCACCCAAAGTTGCAGGGAGGCAAAAAATCAAGTGTGCTAGGGAATGGAAGAAATATATAAGGCAAAGGACCCAGTAGAATAAGGAGAGCAGTCGTAGAGCCAGAAATGAATACGCGCAGATAAGAAGGGAGGCCCAACGACAATATACAAACGACATAGCAGCGAAAGCCAAATCTGACCCGATGCTGTTATACAGCCACATCAGGAGGAAAACAACAGTCAAGGACCAAGTAATCAGGCTAAGGAAGGAAGGAGGAGAGACATCAAGAAATGACCGTGAAGTATGTGAGGAACTCAACAAGAAATTCAAAGAAGTGTTCACAGAGGAGACAGAAGGGGCTCCAGAAAGACGGAGAGGTGGGGTACACCACCAAGTGCTGGACACAGTACACACAACCGAGGAAGAAGCGAAGAGGCTTCTGAGTGAGCTAGATACCTCAAAGGCAATGGGGCCGGATAACATCTCTCCATAGGTCCTGAGAGAGGAAGCAGAGGCGCTATGTGTACCCCTAATTAGCAACAATATTCAATACATCTATCGAAACAAGGAGATTGGCTGAGGCAGACATGAAGCACTAAACTACAGACGAGTGTCACTGACATGTATAGTATGCAAAGTCATGGAGAAGATTATCAGGATAAGAGTGGTGGAACACCTAGAAAGGAATAATCTCATCAACAGCAGCCAACATGGTTTCAGGGACGGGAAATCCTGTGTCACAAACCTACTGGAGTTCTATGACAAGGTGACAGCAGTAGGACAAGAGAGAGAGGGGTGGGTGGATTGCGTTTTCTTGAACTGCAAGAAGGCGTTTGACACAGTTAGACACAAGAGATTAGTGCAAAAATTGGAGGACCAAGCAGGAATAACAGGGAAGGCACTACAATGGATAAGGGAATACTTGTCAGGAAGACAGCGGCGAGTCATGGTACGTGGCGTGGTATCAGAGTGGGCGCCTGTGACCAGTGACAGGGGTCAGTCCTAGGACCAGTGCTGTTTCTGGTATTTGTGAACGACATGACGGAAGGAATAGACTCCGAAGTGTCCCTGTTTGCAGATGACGTAAAGTTGATGAGAAGAATTCATTCGATCGAAGACCAGGCAGAACTACAAAGGGATGTGGACAGGCTGCAGACCTGGTCCAGCAATTGGCTCCTGGAGTTGAACCCCACCAAGTGCAAAGTCATGAAAATTAGGGAAGAGCAAAGAAGACGGCAGACGGAGTACAGTCTAGGGGGCCAATGACTACAAAGCTCACTCAAGGAAAAAGATCTTGGGGTGAGTATAACACCAGGCACATCTCCTGAGGCGCACATCAGCCAAATAACTGCTGCAGCATATGGGCGCCTAGCAAACTTCAGAACAGCATTCCGACATCTTAATTAGGAATTGTTCAGGACCCTGTACACCGCGTACGTTAGGCCCATATTGGAGTATGCGGCATCAGTTTGGAACCCATACCTAGCCAAGCACGTAAAGAAACTAGAGAAAGTGCAAAGGTTTGCAACAAGACTAGTCCCAGAGCTAAGGGGTATGTCCTACGAGGAGAGGTTAAGGGAAATCGACCTGATGACACTGGAGGCTAGGAGAGATAGGATGGATCACATTATACTGCATTTGTGTTTATATTGCCATTGTGTCGGTATTTTATACCATTTATTTAATGGTATAAAATACCGACACAATGGCAATATAAACACAAATGCAGTATAATGTGATCCTTTATTGACTACGTTTCGCCCACACAGTGGGCTTTTTCAAGTCACAAACAGACTTGAAAAAGCCCACTGTGTGGGCGAAACGTAGTCAATAAAGGATCACATTATACTGCATTTGTGTTTATATTGCCTAGGAGAGATAGGGGGGACATTATAACGATATACAAAATACTGAGAGGAATTGACAAGGTGGACAAAGACAGGATGTTCCAGAGACTGGACACAGTAACAAGGGGACACAGATGGAAGTTGAAGACACAGATGAATCGCAGGGATGTTAGGAAGTATTTCTTCAGCCACAGAGTAGTCAGGAAGTGGAATAGTTTGGGAATAGCTTTAAGCAGAGGTATGATAAAGCTCACGGTTCAGGGAGAGTGACCTAGTAGCGACCAGTGAAGAAGCGGGGCCAGGAGCTATGACTCGACCTCTGCAACCTCAACTAGGTGAGTACACACACACACACACACACACACACACACACACACACACCACCACACACATATATATATTATATATATATTATATATATATATAAAATTATATATATATATATAATATATATAATAAAATATATATGTATTATATATATATATATAATATATATATAAATATATACTTTATAAAATATATATATAATATATTTTATATTTTATATATATATACATATATATATATATATATATATCTATATATTATTTTTTTTTTTTTTTTTATTATCAAAACCGGCCGATTCCCACCAAGGCAGGGTGGCCCGAAAAGAAAAACTTTCACCATCATTCACTCCATCACTGTCTTGCCAGAAGGGTGCTTTACACTACAGTTTTTAAACTGCAACATTAACACCCCTCCTTCAGAGTGCAGGCACTGTACTTCCCATCTCCGGGACTCAAGTCCGGCCTGCCGGTTTCCCTGAATCCCTTCATAAATGTTACTTTGCTCACACTCCAAACGCACGTCAAGTATTAAAAACCATTTGTCTCCATTCACTCCTTTTCAAAACACGCTCACGCATCCTGCTGGAAGCCCAAACCCCCTCGCACACAAAACCTCCCCCTTTTACCCCCCCTCCAACCCTTCCTAGGCCGACCCCTACCCCGCCTTCCTTCCACTACAGACTGATACACTCTTAAAAGTCATTCTGTTTCGCTCCTTTTCTCTCTACATGTCCGAACCACCTCAACAACCCTTCCTCAGCCCTCTGGACAACAGTTTTGGTAATCCCGCACCTCCTCCTAACTTCCCAAAAACTACAAAATTCTCTGCATTAAAATTCACACCACACATTGCCCTCAGACATGACATCTCCACTGCCTCCGCCTCTCCTCGCTGCAACATTCATCACCCACGCTTCACACCCATATAAGAGCGTTGGTAAAACTATACTCTCATACATTCCCCTCTTTTGCCCCCAAGGACAAATTTTCTTTGTCTCCACAGACTCCTAAGTGCACCACTCACTCTTTTTCCCTAAATCAATTCTATGATTCACCTCATCTTTCATAGACCCATCCGCTGACACGTCCACTCCCAAATACCCTGTATTCCCCTTTAATTTCTTCTTTTGCACACCCTACCAAATTCATTCCACCAATCTCTGCAAACTTCTCTTCAAAATTTCTCCAAGAGCACAGTGTCATCACAAAGAGCAGCTGTGACAACTCCCACTTTGTGTGTGATTCTTTATCTTTAACTCCACGCCTCTTGCCAAGACCCTCGCTTTTACTTCTCTTACAACCCCATCTATAAATAAAATTAAACAACCACGGTGACTTTCACACATCCTTGTCTAAGGCCTACTTTTACTGGGAAAAAATTCCCTCTTTCCTACATACTCTAACTTGAGCCTCACTATCTCGTAAAAACTCTTCACTGCTTTCAGTAACCTACCTCCTACACCATAAAACTTGAAAACATCTGCCAAAATTGGCCCCCCTATCCACCCTGTCATACGCCCTTTTCCAAATCCATAAATGCCACAAAGACCTCTTAGCCTTATCTAAATACTGTTCACTTATATGTTTCACTGTAAACACCTGGTCCCACACACCCCCTACCTTTCCTAAAGCCTCCTTGTTCATCTGCTATCCTATTCTCCGTCCTTTACTCTTATTCTTTCAATTATAACTCTACCATACACTTTACCAGGTACAAATCAACGACTTATCCCCCTATAATTTTTGCACTCTCTTTTATCCCCTTTGCCTTTATACAAAGGAAACTATGCATGCTCTCTGGGCCAATCCCTAGGTAACCTTACCCTCTTCCATACATTTATTAAATAATTGCACCAACCCCTCCAAAACTATATCCCACCTGCTTTTAACATTTTTATCTTTATCCCATAATCCCGCTGCTTACCCCCTTTCATTTTACCTACTGCCTCACGAACTTCCCCCCCACACTCACAACTGACTCTTCTCACTCCTACAAGATGTTATTCCTCCCTTTCCCTATACACCGAAATCACAGCTTCCCTATCTTCATCAACATTTAACAATTCCTCAAAATATTCCTTCCATCTTCCCAATACCTCTAATCTCCATTTAAACTCTCCTCCCTATTTTTAACTGACAAATCCATTGTTCTCTAGGCTTTTTTAACTTGTTAATCTCACTCCAAAACTTTTTCTTATTTTCAACAAATTTGTTGATAACATCTCACCCACTCTCTTTATTGCTCTCTTTTTACATTGCTTCAAACCCCTCTCTTAACTTCTCTCTTTTTCTCCATATACTCTTCCCTCCTTGCATCACTTCTACTTTGTAAAAACTTCTCATATGCTAACTTTTTCTCCCTTACTACTCTCTTTACATCATCATTCCACCAATCGCTCCTCTTCCCTCCTGCACCCACTTTCCTGTAACCAACAAACTTCTGCTGAACACTCTAACACTACATTTTTAAAAAACCCACCCCATACCTCTTTCGACCCCATTGCTATGCCCATTAGCCCATCTATCCTCCAATGCTGTTTATATCTTACCCCAACTGCCTCCTCTTTTAGGGTTTTTAAACCTTTACCTCTCTCTTCCCTGATGCTTCTTTCTCCTTGTATCCCATTTTACCTTTTACTCTCAGGTAGCTACAACCCAGAAAGTGATCTGATATATCTGTGGGCCCCCCTATTAAACATGTACATCCTGAAGTCTACTCAACAGTCTTTTATCTACCAATACATAATCCAACAAACTACTGTCATTTCGCCCTACATCATATCGTTTTATACTTATTTATCCTCTTTTTCTTAAAATATGTATTACCATAACTAAAACCCCTTTCTATACAAAGTTCAATCAAAGGGGTCCCATTATCAATATATATATATTATATATAATATATATATAATATATATATATATATATAATATATATATAAATATTATATTATGTCGTGTGGAAAATGTAAAACTGGTCAATTAACAAGAACTCAGTTAAAAAAAAGTTCTTTCTAAAATTTTCATTTATACGTTTAGAGATATATTTTTTCATTATTTTTAATGTAAAAATTTTTAATCTTGCTCCAAAAGAATCTTAGAAAACTTTCCTAACCTTATTATAACAAGAACAATTTATTTTAGCCTAACCCAACAAAATATTTTTTAGATTTGTTTACAATAATTAATACTAAACAAACACAGTGAAATATATTTTTTTCGTTAGGTTCAGATATATTTAGTTAGGTTAGGCTAAAATAAATTTCGCTTGTTATAATAAGGTTAGGTAAGTCTTCTAAGTTACTTTTGGGGCAATATTATAAATTTTTACATCAACGTTAATGAAAAAATATATATCTTTAAACGTATAAGAGAAAATTTTAGTTCTTGCTAATTGACCAGTTTTACATATTCGGCACGACATATATATATATATATATATATATATATATATATATATATATATATATATATATATATATATATATATATATATATATATATATATATATATATATATATTATATACATATATATATATATATATATATATATATATATATATATATATATATATATATAATATATATATATATATATATATATATATATATATGAAACAGAGATACCGTGAATTAGATATACCTTTGAACTCCACCCGCCAGATATACCCTGAGTTCCACCCACCATATATACAATGAGCTCCACCTGCCGGACATACCCTGAGCTCCACCTGCCAGATATACCCTGAGCTCCACCCGCAAGATATACCCTGAGCTCCACCTGCCAGACATACCCTGAGCTCCACCTGCCAGACATACCCTGAGCTCCACCTGCCAGACATACCCTGAGCTCCACCCGCCAGATATACCATGAGCTGGACTTGCTGGTCATGACAGTAAGATGACTATATTATTAATGACTGTAACTTACAGGTGTTGACGGGCGCGTTTTTGTGTGTGAGCGAGAGACAAGCTGACCCAAACTGCATGTGAGAACCTTTGCTTCAGTGTGTGTGTGTGTGTGTGTGTGTGTGTGTGTGTGTGTGTGTGTGTGTGTGTGTGTGTGTGTGTGTGTGTGTGTGTGTGTGTGTGTGTGTGTGTGTGTGTGTGTGGGTGCGTGTGTGTGTTCTGTACCAAGCATTAATTCATAACTTATTCTCTGTCATTCTTATCTGCCTTTCACTTATTTATGCATTTTTACTCTGCAGTATGGAATTTTTATCGAATTATTAATATCATTATTTTTCTCCGTGTATAGGGCTGGCAGCGTGTGTGGGTCTTATTTTTCATTAATGTAATTTTTGGCAGGTGTTACAATCAGGAGCGCAGTGAAGAAATAAGGAGAGGCGTATTATACATTATGTATAAGTACAGTACTCTCCAATTCAACCATGTCACACGTTTTGTGCTAAAAATTGGATGGGAACAACATTAACTGTTGTTTGGGCTCACATGTGAAGTAGAGGCTACAATTTATATTCTAACTATAAATATTTTTAATATGTGTGTGTGTGTGAGTGTGTGTGTGTGTGTGTGTGTGTGTGTGTGTGTGTGTGTGTGTGTGTGTGTATGTGTGTGTGTGTGCATGTGTGTGTGTGTGTGCATGTATGTGTGTGTGTGTGCGTATGCGTGCTTCATACTGGAAACCAAAAAGCAATAGCCCAACCTAAAAACGTTATTTTTTTGAAGCGCTATTCAGTCGGAAGTTTTGGGAACCTTTCGGCTTTGTCGACACGCAAACAGATTTTAGCTGTTG
>NC_069401.1:48772100-48784600 GCF_026875155.1 Cherax quadricarinatus | reverse complement strand
CAAGATCGCAAAATTCTGCCTATTCGGCACGACATATATATATATATATATATATATATATCTATATATATATATATATATATATATATATATATATATATATATATATATATATATATATATTATATATATATATATATATTATTATATATATTATATATATATATATTATATATATATATATATATATATATATATATATATATATATATATATCGTGTTAAGGTTACCATAGCGTATTAAAGTGTCTCTTTTCCAACTAATTAGTAATCACTCATCTTTGCACCTAAACTGTACCTCTGTGCTTGCACTATAATGTTGCACCTGCATTTTTCCTTTGCACCGACGTTATACCTTTTTCTATACTTACACTTAGCATTTGCATTTGCACTATGCCTTTGTTCCATCATTATACATTCGCAGCAACATGATTACATTGCACCAATATCATACCTTTGCACCGACTTTATATCTTTGCACTAGTATTATACCTTACCAAACATTTACACCTACACTATACCTTTACTCCTTCACAATTTTGTTGCGCCTCCACTAGACTGGTTGTTACGATGCTTAAAAAAACTAACCCAGTTGAATATACAGTATTTGTCTTAGATTTTGATCAGATATAATACTAGTCTATTACAAGTGCTTTGTATATGATAATACATGGTATATGAATACGGACAATGTGTATGTAAAAATATACAAAGTACATTTTATGGAAATTGTATTCAGGACATCTTGTCACTTGTAAAACAAGATTTTTAAGTCATTTGAGCAAAATGTCGATATGGGATAATGAAGAGGAAGTTTTTGTGATGTGCAGCAGTACTGGAGAAAAGTTCAGTTTAATGTCTGTTCACGACGATGTGTCTTACTGGACAACTGTAGTGCCAGAGGCTTGGCTAATCGAAATCTTATTGAATTTTGAACAGTAGTTTTGGAAGCTATGTCAAGAGCAGTTTCTATACATTTTCTCTTGTATTAGTCATCCTTTTAAATGACTGCTTTGGCCTCTGTTCATTTCATCAAGTGATTACAGAAGTTATCCTAGCGCAACACAAGGTTATTATTTGCATATCTGAAATCACCTTGTGTTTTTTATGAGAGATGAAAGGTTTCTGGTAATTTCTCCTACATTTTTTTATCACAACCTCCACATGGAATTTCATACATCCCGTTGTTCTTGACTATGCCTGGTTTTTCTTTATTTTGTGAGTTCCCTTATACTGCATGATGCTATGACTGATACCTTGCTGATGGCATAATTTAGTAACTTCGTAATATTGATAGACACGCTACCTGTGAGGAAGGTTAAGTATCTGTCTGTGTTGTTTTCATTGGCTCTCTGTTCTCTGTTGCTTTTCATCTGCAGTCTTGTATGAATTATGAGGGATATAGTAATTACAAGAGAAAAAAATGTGTCTGCGTACCCACAGAATATGCAAAACTATCTCTGTGAAATTACATTATCCCACATTATTTATGCACTCAGTAGCACACCTGACTTCCCTCTCCCACTTATTTGTTATGCTCTCCATATGTATCACTTTTGATTTGAGTGTTGCTCAGGTGAAACGTTGTCTTCAATAATGTATATTTATCACCTAAACCTGTACTCTGTGTCTTTTGACAAACTAGGCACATCAATACCGACAAACTGTGGAATATTGAGAAAAAAACGTACGCAACACTTAGAACATTTTAATCAAGAGTTCAGTGAATGTTACGTTTGATAAAATAGTGTAGACACTAGGTGTAAACAGTGTAGATATCTGGTGTAGACACTATACAGGCTCCTATTATGAACGTCTGGTACAAGTGTTCTTAACAGGGCTAATTGATTTCTAAGTTTTTTATCATAATACAGCTCTGTCTGTCTCACAGACTATGAGACGAATCTCTGGTTTTTGTTGAACAGAATGAATATTAACATACAGAGTATAATGACAAGGTTAATGATGTCCTACGTGAGGAACCTTTCATATATGTGAAGATAGAGATCCCTGTACCTACAATCACAAGGAAACAATGGGAAATATTATTTGAAGTGTACAAGGGTATTCAGAAATAAATTGTGACCATGTTACTAAGGTGCTGAAAATATCTAACTATAAGAGATCTCACAACGAATTAAAATTTATAAAGTAATTTGGATATCGCTGGTCTGGTAATAGAACTGCAGATGAGTGGAACAAGCTGTGAAGTAGCGTTGTTAAAGCTAATTCTCTGAGTAGGATTAAAAATTAGCTAGACACATGAATAGGTATTGTTGAGTGTGAGTAGGACCTGCCTTGGCTCAACCAATAGGCCTATTGCATTGTTCCTCTGCTTTTATGTTTTTATCATCAGTACACCTGGCATCTCATGGAGGGATTTTAAGAGGTAGAAAACTGTTGTCGGTTTTTTCTAACGTATTTCTTAATACCCTGAAAACAAATTAATCCATTTGCCTTCTATGAGTTATTTAATATCAGTCTAGTATTCCAATTACCAAAGAGACTCGTTCCGCTCAGTCTGTCACTCTGAACATCCTCTGCTCGCACCCTGTACTGGCCTAAAGATTTCCCCATAACACCAATGCTGTATTCCCAATAGACTAGGCCGCTCCATTACCTTCGGTTATACCTAGGTGAGTATCCCCTCTTGCTTCAGTTTGCCCGTCTCCCATGTTCTGTGTTGTGCCCACCCCTGCCCATGACAGGGAGCCCCTTAAACCCTGATTTTATGGCCTCCCACCCTTGTAGCGGTGCCCAAATTAATGTCCTTTTGAGCTCCTGCCCTCTCCATACTGCCCACTGACAGCCCCATTAATTAAAGTGAGAAAGAACTCTGGGCACAGATAGGAGACTCTCCCAAGCTTAAGCATACGTGAAGAAATTTACATCTGGCTGCTCCTTGCGATCGACGCTCTTAGAGGTAACTCATAAGAGCATGAGAAAACAGGAACACTGCGAAGGCCAACCACTCCCTTCTGCCGTACTTGTCGTCCAGCGACCTATCATTTTAAAGTTTTCACTTCGCAAAGCATTGTTAGTTTCAGTCAGTCTACTAGCAAGATTGTTTCCACTCATCTACAATTCAAATGTTAAATCAGTACTTTTCTATATCCTCTAAAATTCTGATTTTTTTTCCAAATTGAAACCAGGTGTTTTGAATTCTTTCCTAGTTACATATCTTCATCACCCTTTTTATTTGTTAGGTAAAAGGACACAAGTGTAACTAATGTAACATTTTATTGTGGCAACGTTTCGCTCTCCAGGAGCTTTGTCAAACCGTTTCGCTCCTGGGGAACGAAACGTTGCCAACATAAAATGTGTCCTTTTACTTAACATGTCGTCGATAATTCTACCAATATTAGTACACCCTTTTTTATTTCCTTTATACCTGTCTTTCACTAGCATATCTCAACCTTATCTCTCCCTCATTCAAGAGATCCCAGATTCGCCGATCGCCAGAAAAACTTCATCCCACATCAAAAACACGAGATATGATTATGCCCTTTATTTATATGTCGATTTTGTGTTTCGCAGCAAAACATACGAGCCTTAACTTTGCTAAAAAAAATTTGCTGGGCCTCCTTAAAGTGAATTAGACTTTATTCCATCTACTAACCTGGAGAGTTAGCAGTCCATGATAACTCAATGAAGCCAATGAGAGATGTTTTTTTTTTGGGGTTTTTTTAGTGCATCAGCTCATATGTTATTATTCCGTCGAGAGACACGATATTCAAAGTGACCTCATTACAGTCTACTAGACGTTAACTTACCGAGTATCGTGGAAATTTCGCTAAAATAGAGATATTCCCGGTGTTTTTCACTTATCCATGTACGAAAGGTTTGTGTGTAAGACATACAAGAAATGTTTACATGTAAGACATGCATGTCAGTTGTGGCTAAAAGGCACGTGAGCAAATACTTGGGACATTTTTTAAATGGAAAGGCTTTGGTTCTGGGACTTTGTTCTCTCCTGAAAAAGGTCTCAGGACACTGAGGTCTTAAGTGTTTATTTATGTGTCTTGAGTCACAGCCTATTAGCATTATATACCAGGTCTTCACCATACGAGTCAGTGTTGTCACCATTAAAATTAGCCTGAGTAATCCCCGCCATCCTCCATCTTCCATCGGAAGATGGAAGATGATGGAGGAAGATGAGAGTGGATGAACAGACACACAAAACGAGAAAGTAAGCCATTATTATAACAATGTTTTGCTGAGGGGGCCAAACGTCGTTAAAATAAATACTTACGCTGTTCTATCTGTCTTTTCATCAATCAATATATATATATATATATATATATATATATATATATATATATATATATATATATATATATATATATATTATATATATATATATATATATATATATATATATATATATAATATATATAATATATATATATATATATATATTATATATATATATACATTTATATATATATATATAATATATATATATATATATAATATATATATATATATATAATATATATATATATATATATATATATATATATATTATATATATATATATATATATATTATATATATATATATATATATATAATATATATATATCATATATATATATATAGCTATATATCATATATATATATATATATATCAATAATATTCCGATGATATTTATCCTGTTTATCAAGGCAAATTCCTCAGATTACCGATATTACCCAGTCGCAACAATCTACACAGCTCACGCTGTAAATCCGCCAACAATAGCTCCGGGATTAACTTATCAAGCGTCACGTCGTTCCATTTTTACGTGAATTCGGATTGCAGTGGAACGGCGAGTGAATGGAACGGTGAATGAATGGAACGAGTGAGCGGAACGATGAGTGGATATGACGAATGAACAGAACGACGAAAGAACGAAATGATGGAAGAACAAAACAGCAAGTGAACGAAAGGAGGAGGGAACCGAAATATAAGAGAACTAAACGACAAGTAAACAGAAGAGACGTGTTAACGTTAGGACGACTGCAAAGAACGACGACGGCAGGAGCCCGTTTGAGGAAGGCGGCACGGCCGGCACCGTGGACCCCTCGTGGCAGCACCTTGACCCCGAGTGACGGTGGTGCTACACCAGGGTGCCAAGTGGGGTCAGCTGTGGCACTGAGGGTCAGCGGGTGCAAGTGGCGGGAGGAATAAGGGGGGAGGGGGAGAAGGGGTTTATAGAAGGCCACTTCCTGCCTTGCCTATACACCACGGTAGTGTCTTGCGAGAGAGAGGCCGCTGAAGCACCGGTCCAGCCATATACTCCTCGTCAACATGAGCTTCAGCGAGAGAGCTGCACTGCTTCTCTTCCGACATTATTACTTCGTCAGCGATTATCACGAAACATCTCATTTTTACAAATCCGCGTATTACTGCATATTGCATTGATTATTGAAAATCGATGTTTATGGCGGTAAGATGGGACGATTTGAGCGTGCGCTTGCGTCCTCCTTGAAGGGGCGGGGATAGTGACGAGTGGAGCGCCCCTCCCGCCCACACCTCTGCGCTAAGGAACACGGATACACGCCCACGACACACGCCCACGAGGAGAGGGGTGTGGCATTGGGGGTGAGGCTAGGGTGTGCACTTACCTGAGAGAGCAGAGCGTGCGGTGTCTGGCCGGGCAGGATCACCAGTGAGGATGGTGTTGCAGGCTGCCCAGGGCACGGCCAGGGCACACAAGTCCGTGCAACATCAACGCAAGGAGCTCTCTCCTAGTCGCCCCCCTTGCACCCAAGCTTCGCACATCATGCACCGGTCCTCGGCCCCAACCTCCAGCTACCCCGCGACAGGAAAAAATCAATGTGCAACTAGAAATTAGAGGCTAAAACAAGCGTTGATGCTAAAAAGGCAGGTGGTCGTACCTCCGCCAGGCCGGGCAGGGGAGGAGCCAGGAATACATGTCATAACCCCCACATCACTGTGATGGTGGGGGACCACCCCAAGCCTCCCCCACCTACTCTCCCTCATCCTCCTCTCTCCCGTATCCTTTTCTCCTCTTTTATTATTCTCTTCTTTCCTTTTGCTCCTTCCTTGTAGCTCCTTCTCCTCCCCCCCAGTCGCTTCTTCTTCTTAGCCTTATCTCCGGCTCTCTCATCCACCTCCTCCTTCTCAAATTCCTCTTCTTCTTCTTCCTCCTCTTCCTCCTCCTCCTCCTCTTCCTCCACCTCCTCCTCCTCCTCCTCTTCTTCCACCTCCTCCTCCTCCTGTTCCCCCATTCCTTCCCACTTTTCCTCCCTGATGTTACTGGTGTTGTTATTACCAACCTGGGTGTCTTACTCAGGCAGCACCCCTCCCTTCATGCAGGCAGCACCCCTCCTGCATGCACGCAGTATCTCGCCATGAATGCAAGCAGACCACTTTCCCTGCATGGAGGTAGCACCACTCACTACGTGCGGACAGAATATCATTCCCTGCATGCAGGCAGCACCCCTCCTTGCATGCACGGAGCACCCCTCCCTGAATGCATGATGCACCCTTCCTTATGTACTGGCAGTACCCCTCCCTACGTGAAGGCAGTACCCCTCCCTACGTATAAGTAGCACCCCTCCCTGCGTGCAAACATCACCCCTCTCTGCGTGCAGGCAGCATCCCTCCCTACATGCTGCAGGCAGCACCATTAACTGCAAGCATGGAGCACCTCTCCCTGCATTCACGGAGCATCCCTCCCAACATGCAGGTAGCACCTCTCCCTGCATGCAAGCAGCACCCTGCCATGAAAGCATGCAGGGCACCCTCCTGAAAGCAGGCACCTCCCCCCTCCGTACGTGCGGACAGCACCACTCCCTGCATACATGAAGCACCCTTCCCTGTATACATGGAGCGCTCCTCACTATATGCAGGTATCAACCCTCCCTACGTACAGGCAATACCTCTTCCTGCGTGCAGGCAGCACCCTGACATGAATACAAGCAGAGCACCTTCCTGCATGCAGGCAGCTCCTATCCCGACGTGCAAACAGCACTACTCCCTACATGCAGGCAGCATCCCTCCATTTATGCATGGAGCACCCCTCTCTGCATACTTTAAGCACCCCACCCTACGAGCAGGCATCACTCTTCCCTAGGTAGAGGCAGCATCCCTCATTGCGTGCAGCCAACATCATTTATTGCATGCATGGAGCACCTCTCCATGCATTCATAGGCACCCCTCTGCATGCATGCAGGCAGCACCTCTCCCTGCATGCAAGGAGGGGTGCTCAATGCATGCATGGAAATACCTCTCCTTGTATGCATGGAGCACCACTCCCTTCGTGCAAGCATCACCACTTCCTGCGTGCAGGAATCACCTCTACCTTCATGGAAGCAGCTGCCCCTATTTGTAGGCAGGTAAAACCTGCCCATCCCTGCATGCATACAGCTGCCCCTCCCTGTATGCAAGCAACCTCTTTCTCTTTCTGCATATATACAGCTACCCCTCCCTGTATGAAGAGAATACCCCTCCCTGCATGGAAGCAGCTGCTCCTCCCTGCATACAATCGGCTCCCTTCCCTGCAAGTATGTAGGTGCCCCTTCATACACGCAGGCAGATCGCCTCCCCCCCATGCATGCAGGCAGAGGATCTCCCTCCCTGAATACAGGCAGAGTACCTCTCTCCTTGCATGATGGAAGCTTATCTCCCTCCCTGCATGAAGGCAGGACATCTCCCTCCCTGCGTGAAGGCAGAACACTTCTCTTCCTGCAAACAAGTAAATCACCTCCATGCATGCAGGAAGAGCACCTCCCTCCCTCCCTGCTTGTAGGCAGAGCATCTCCCTGCATGCAGGCAGAACACCCCCTTGCATGCAGGCAGAACACCCCCTTGCATGCAGGCAGAACATCCCCTTGCATGCAGGCAGAACACCCCCTTGCATGCAGGCAGAACACCCCCTTGCATGCAGGCAGAAACATCCCCCCTTGCATGCAGGCAGAACACCCCCTTGCATGCAGGCAGAACACCCCCTTGCATGCAGGCAGAACATCCCCTTGCATGCAGGCAGAACATCCCCTTGCATGCAGGCAGAACACCCCCTTGCATGCAGGCAGAACACCCCCTTGCATGCAGGCAGAACATCCCCTTGCATGCAGGCAGAACACCCCCTTGCATGCAGGCAGCTATCACTGTCATTCTCGAGAAGGCTTTTGACCAATTTATGTCTTGTAACACCACAGCCAAGTCTGCTTAAACAGTCACCACCACAGCCAAGTCTGCTTTAACAGTCACCACCACAGCCAAGTCTCTTTTTAAACAGTCACCAGCACAGCTAAGTCTGCTGTAACAGTTACCGTTTCACTAAGAGCTTTCCTAGTTTGTCGTATCAGTTCTTCCATTTTTACGTGGTTGTCATGTCTTCCCTGGTTCTCCTCCAGTGTTGTTAGATTCAAGTCCGTGAGCCTCTCCTCGTAGCTCCTACCTCACTGAACCTTCTCACTGCATACCTTGCAACTTTCTCCAGTTTCTTAACATGCTTTTTAAGGTTTGATTTCCATGCTGGTTCTGCAAGACAGGTCTAACCTGAGCTGTAAACACAACCTTGAGATTCCAAAAGGTTACTCTTTGTGTGTGTGTGTGTGTGTGTGTGTGTGTGTGTGTGTGTGTGTGTGTGTGTGTGTGTGTGTGTGTGTGTGTGTGTGTGTGTGTGTGTGGTGTGTGTTGTGTGTGTGTGTGTGTGTGTGTGTGTGTGTGTGTGTGTTATGCGTGTGTATGTGTGTGTGTGTGTATGTGTGTGTGTGTGTGTGTGTGTGTGTGTGTGTGTGTGTGTGTGGGGTGTGTACTCACCTAGTTGTACTCACCTAGTTTTGGTTGCAGGGGTCGAGTCATAGCTCCTGGCCCCGCCTCTTCACTGGTAGCTACTGGGTCACTCTCCCTGAACCATGAGCTTTATCATACCTCTGCTTAAAGCTATGTATGGATCCTACCTCCACTTCCACTTCCTGACTACTCTGTGACTGAAGAAATACTTCCTAACATCTCTGTGATTCATCTGTGGCTTCAACTTCCATCTGTGTCCCCTTGTTGCTGTGTCCAGTCTCTGGAACATCCTGTCTTTGTCCACCTTGTCAATTCCTCTCAGTATTTTATATGCCGTTATCATGTCCCTCTATCTCTTCTGTTTTCCAGTGTCGTCAGGTCGATTTCCCTTAACTTCTCCTCGTAGGACATATCCCTTAGCTCTGGGACTAGTCTTGTTGCAAACCTTTGCACTTTCTCTAGTTTCTTTACGTGCTTGGCTAGGTGTGGGTTTGAAACAGGTACCGCATACTCCAATATGGGCCTAACGTACACAGTGTACAGGGTCCTGAACGATTCCTTATTAAGATGTCGGAATGCTGTTCTTAGGTTTGCTTGGGGCCCATATGCTGCAGCAGTTATTTGGTTGATGTGCGCCTCACGAGATGTGCCTGGTGTTATACTCACCCCAAGATCTTTTTCCTTGAGTGAGGTTTTAGTCTCTGGCCCCTAGACTGTACTCCGTCTGCGGTCTTCTTTGCCCTTCCCCAATCTTCATAACTTTGCACTTGGTGAGGTTGAACTCCAGGAGCCAATTGATGGACCTGGCCTGCAGCCTGTCCAGATTCCTTTGTAGTTCTGCCTGGTCTGCGTCCAGATGAATTCTTCTCAACAACTTCACATCATCTGGAAAGAGGGATACTTCGGAGTCTATTCCTTCCGTCATGTCGTTCACAAATACCAGAAACAGCACTGGTCCTAGGATTGACCCCTGTGGGACCCCACTCGTCACAGGCGCCCACTCTGATACCTCGCCACGAATCATGACTCGCTGCTGTCTTCCTGACAAGTATTCCCTGATCCATTGTAGTGCCTTCAATATTATCCTTGCCTGGTCCTCCAGTTTTTGCACTAATCTCTTGTGTGGAACTGTGTCTAACGCCTTCTTACAGTCCAAGAAAATGCAATCTACTCACCCCCCTCTCTCTTGTCTTACTGCTGTCACCCTGTCATAGAACTCCAGTAGGTTTGTGACACAGGATTTTCCGTCCTTGAAACCATGTTGGCTGCTGTTGATGAGATCATTCCTTGCTAGGTGTTCCACTTCTCTCCTGATGATCTTCTTCATGACTTTGCATACTATACATGTCATTGAAACTGGTCTGTAGTTTAGTGATTCATGTCTGTCTCCTTTTTTAAAAATTGGGACTACATTTGCTGTCTTCCATACCTCAGGTAATCTCCGTTTCAATAGATGTATTGAATATTGTTGTTACGGGGTACACATAGCACCTCTGCTCCCTCTCTCAGGACCCATGGAGAGATGTTATCCGGCACCATTGCCTTTGAGGTATCTAGCTCACTCAGAAGCCTCTTCACTTCTTCCTGGTTGTGTGTACTGTGTCCAGCATTGGTGGTGTACCCCACCTCTCTGTCTTTCTGGAATCCCTTCTCTCTCCTCTGTGAACACATCTTTGAATCTCATGTTGAGTTCCTCATATACTTCGCGGTCGTTTCTTGTTGTCTGTCCTCCTTCCTGTGTGTGTGTGTGTGTGTGTGTGTGTGTGTGTGTGTGTGTGTGTGTGTGTGTGTGTGTGTGTGTGTGTGTGTGGTGTGTGTGTGTGTGTGTGTGTATGTGTGTGTGTGTGTGTGTGTGTGTGTGTGTGTGTGTGTGTGTGTGTGTGTACTTCCCAATTTGTGGCTTCAGGGGTCAAGTCACAGCTCCTGACCTCGCCTCTTCGCTGGTCGCTACTAGGCCTATTTTCTATCTGCGCCAAGAGCCTAATCGTACCATTTCTTCAAGCTATTTATGTGTCCTGCCTTCATTACTTCACTCTCCAGATTGTTTCCCTTCCTGACATTTGTAAGGCTGACGAAATACTTCGTAACATCCGTATAACTCTAGTCTTGTATTCCATCACTGAAACATCCAGGCCCTGTCCACCTTGTCAGTTCCTGTCAGTATGTTTTTATCATCCCTTTCCCCCAATCCCTTCTGTCCTCCAGTGTCGTCAGGTTGAGTTCCCATAACTCTTTTCATGAAACATACCCCTTAACTCCGGGACTAGTTATGTTGCAAACTTTTTCACTTTCTCTAATTTCTTGACATGCTTAACCAGGTGTGCGTTCAATACTATGGCTGCAGCTGCATATTTCAATCACGAATGTCAAAACGCTATTCTTAGATTTACCAGGCGCCCATGTGCTGCAGCTGTTATTTGGTTGATGTGCGCCTGATGAGATTGCTCTGTATGATGCTCACCTCAAGATCCTTTTCCCTGAGTGAGAGTTGCAGCCTTTGACCCCTTAGCCTGTACTCCTTCCGTGATCTTCGTTTTCCTTTCCCAAGCCTCAAGACTTTGCACTTGGTGGGGTTAAACTCCAGGAGCTAATCGTCGGACCAGGTTTGCAGTCTGCCCAGATCCTCTTGTAGTCTTTCCCGATCCTCGTCCGCTGGTATTCTTCTCACTACTTTCACTTCGTCTGCGAACAGGAACACCTCTGAATAAATCCCTCCATCATGTCTCACAGGAACAAGCCTTTGTGAAAGCGTATACCCGATAGGTCACCCGGAAGCCACGACGGGCTGATTACATACAGGTAATCAAGCAGATCTTTGGTGCACCAATGTAAGATCCTGCCCAACTACTACCCCATCACTAGTCCCCCATTGCCATCCCTACTATTGTAACCACCCGTACTCAAACCCCACTTCGCCACCCCTTGTTATACACCCCCCCCAACAGTCTCGTATCACTGTCATTCGACTACATCCTACTTTATGTGTGATTCTGCTTTTGTGAAAGTGTTCTGTCCACCGCTGGGGTCCAACCGCTGGCCACCGCTGGGTCCACCGCTGGGTCCCCTGGCCACCGTGGTTCCACCGCGGTCCACCGCGGTCCCAACGCTGGTGTCACTGGGTCACGTGGGGTCATCACGTGGTCCACCTGGGTCACGTGGGGTCACTCTGGGGTTCCTCCGCTGGGGTCACGCTGGGTGCCACGTGGGATCCACCGCTGGGGTCCACCGCTGGGGTCCACCGCTGGGGTCCACCGCTGGGGTCCACCGCTGGGGTCCACCGCTGGGGTCCACCGCTGGGGTCCACCGCTGGGGTCCACTGCTGGGGTCCACTGCTGGGGTCCACCACTGGGGTCCACCGCTGTGGTCCACCGCTGGAGTCCACCTCTAGGGTCCAACTTGTGGATCCACCGTGTGAGTCCACCACCGGGGTTCATCGCCGGGGTCCACCACTGGGGTCAACCAATGGTGTCCACCACTGGGATCAACCGTGAGTCTACAGCCAGGGTCCACAGTTTTAGTCCTTACTGCTATCCACCCATCAATATATATATAAGATTGGAGGGAGGGGGTAAAGGAGGTTTTGTGGGCGTAGGACTTGGACTTCCAGCAAGCATGCGTGAGCGTGTTAGATAGGAGTGAATGGAGACGAATGGTATTTTGGACCTGACGAGCTTTTGGAGTGTGAGCAGGGTAATATTTAGTGAAGGGATTCAGGGAAACCGGTTATTTTTATATAGCCGGACTTGAGTACTG
>NC_069401.1:48754600-48767100 GCF_026875155.1 Cherax quadricarinatus | reverse complement strand
TATATATATATATATATATATATATATATATATAATATATATATATATATATATATATATATATATATAGGTAGTAGGTTGGTAGACAGCAACCACCCAGGGAAGTACTACCGTCCTGCCAGATGACTGTGAAACAGAAACCTGTAACTGTTTTGCATGATGGTAGGATTGCTGGTTTCTTTTTCTGTCTCATAAACACGCTAGATGACAGGGATATCTTGCTACTCCTACTTACACTTTGGTCACACTTCACAGACACGCACATGCATATATATATATATATATACATACATCTAGGTTTTTCTCCTTTTTCTAAATAGCTCTTGTTCTTCTTTATTTCTTCTATTGTCCATGGGGAAGTGGAAAAGAATCTTTCCTCCGTAAGCCATGCTTGTCGTATGAGGCGACTAAAATGCCGTGAGCAATGGGCTAGTAACCCCTTCTCCTGTAGACATTTACTAAAAAAGAGAAGAAGAAAAACTTTATAAAACTGGGATGCTTGAATGTGCGTGGATGTAGTGCGGATGACAAGAAACAGATGATTACTGATGTTATGAATGAAAAGAAGTTGGATGTCCTGGCCCTAAGCGAAACAAAGCTGAAGGGGGTAGGGGAGTTTCGGTGGGGGGAAATAAATGGGATTAAATCTGGAGTATCTGAGAGAGTTAGAGCAAAGGAAGGGGTAACAGTAATGTTGAATGATCAGTTATGGAAGGAGAAAAGAGAATATGAATGTGTAAATTCAAGAATTATGTGGATTAAAGTAAAGGTTGGATGCGAGAAATAGGTCATAATAAGCGTGTATGCACCTGGAGAAGAGAGTAATGCAGAGGAGAGAGAGAGAGATTTTGGGAGATGTTAAGTGAATGTATAGGAGCCTTTGAACCAAGTGAGAGAGTAATTGTGGTAGGGGACCTGAATGCTAAAGTAGGAGAAACTTTTAGAGAGGGTGTGGTAGGTAAGTTTGAGGTGCCAGGTGTAAATGATAATGGTAGCCCTTTGATTGAACTTTGTATAGAAAGGGGTTTAGTTATAGGTAATACATATTTTAAGAAAAAGAGGATAAATAAGTATACAAGATATGATGTAGGGCGAAATGACAGTAGTTTGTTGGATTATGTATTGGTAGATAAAGGACTGTTAAGTAGACTTCAGGATGTACATGTTTATAGAGGGGCCACATATATATCAGATCACTTTCTAGTTGTAGCTACACTGAGAGTAAAAGGTAGGTTGGACACAAGGAGAATAGAAGCATCAGGGAAGAGAGAGGTGAAGGTTTATAAACTAAAAGAGGAGGCAGTTAGGGAAAGATATAAACAGCTATTGGAGGATAGATGGGCTAATGAGAGCATAGGGAATGGGGTCGAAGAGGTATGGGATAGGTTTAAAAATGTAGTGTTAGAGTGTTCAGCAGAAGTTTGTGGTTACAGGAAAGTGGGTGCGGGAGGGCAGAGGAGCGATTGGTGGAATGATGATGTAAAGAGAGTAGTAAGGGAGAAAAAGTTAGCATATGAGAAGTTTTTACAAAGTAGAAGTGATGCAAGGAGGGAAGAGTATATGGAGAAAAAGAGAGATGTTAAGAGAGTGGTGAAGAAATGTAAAAAGAGAGCAAATGAGAGAGTGGGTGAGATGTTATCAACAAATTTTGTTGAAAATAAGAAAAAGTTTTGGAGTGAGATTAACAAGTTAAGGAGGAGAGTTATTAAATGGAGAGTTAGAGGTATTGGGAAGATGGAGGGAATATTTTGAGGAATTGTTAAATGTTGATGAAGATAGGGAAGCTGTGATTTCGTGTATAGGGCAAGGAGGAATAACATCTTGTAGGAGTGAGGAAGAGCCAATTGTGAGTGTGGGGGAAGTTCTTGAGGCAGTAGGTAAAATGAAAGGGGGTAAGGCAGTCGGGATTGATGGGATAAAGATAGAAATGTTAAAAGCAGGTGGGGATATAGTTTTGGAGTGGTTGGTGCAATTATTTAATAAATGCATGGAAGAGGGTAAGGTACCTAGGGATTGGCAGAGAGCATGCATAGTTCCTTTGTATAAAGGCAAAGGGGATAAAAGAGAGTGCAAAAATTATAGGGGGATAAGTCTGTTGAGTATACCTGGTAAAGTGTATGGTAGAGTTATTATTGAAAGAATTAAGAGTAAAACGGAGAATAGGATAGCAGATGAACAAGGAGGCTTTAGGAAAGGTAGGGGGTGTGTGGACCAGGTGTTTACAGTGAAACATATAAGTGAACAGTATTTAGATAAGGCTAAAGAGGTCTTTGTGGCATTTATGGATTTGGAAAAGGCGTATGGCAGGGTGGATAGGGGGGTAATGTGGCAGATGTTGCAGGTGTATGGTGTAGGAGGTAGGTTACTGAAAGCAGTGAAGAGTTTTTACGAGGATAGTGAGACTCAAGTTAGAGTATGTAGGAAAGAGGGAAATTATTTCCCAGTAAAAGTAGGCCTTAGACAAGGATGTGTGATGTCACCATGGTTGTTTAGTGTATTTATAGATGGGGTTGTAAGAGAAGTGGTATAAACCTTGGTAATAAATACCGACAAGTTGGTTTAGAAAGACACGTAAGCAAACACTATGACATATTTATTAGAAAACGTTTCGGTCCTGGGACCTTGATCACTTCTAACATACAGAGGTAGAAAGGCATTATATATATAGGCGGAGAGTGAGGTGTGACGCACGTGACCTGAGGAATGTCATAAGAACATAAGAACATAAGAATGGAGGAACACTGGAGAAGGTCTACTGGCCCATGCGAGGTAGGTCCTTATCAAAACAACCTCTGCCTATGATGAGGACGGGTAGACGATGAAATCATGTGACTCCTGTGTTGTTGGGTTGGTGGTGCTTAAGTATCATGTATGCCAATGTTTTTGAAATTTTGTAGTTTCCAGTGTTGCGTTCTATAGTGTCGGTGACGGCGATTAGTGAGGCTTCTAAGCACCGTCGGCGTCTGAGGTCTGGTTCGGTGAGAACGAGTTGTGCCTCATTCCAGTTCATCAAATGTCCCGTGGAGTCTCTGTGGAGGACACAGGCGTTACTTACATCATCTCTGTTAGAGGCATTTCGATGCTCATTCAGGCGGACTGCAAGATCTCTGCCTGTCTCGCCTACATATTTCTTGGGACAGAACCCACAGGGGATAGTGTAGACGCCTGCTGTAGAAGTTAGAGGTGTGGGGCTGCGTTTCGTAGATAGATGATGTGTTTATGGTGGAAACGTTGATGTTACTCATAGCAAGTGCCCGGCGAGTATTCGTGGCAACATCACCACATGGGAGTACTATGAACTGCTTAGAGGGCTGTTCCATGGGCGGTTTGTTGAGAATAGCTTGTGCCTTAAGTCTGCAATCTCGGATGAAGAAAGATGGGAACTGAAGACGTGTAAAGAGAAATGTGAGGGTCTGGGCAAGAGGCGTGGAGTTAAAAGATAAAGAATCACACATAAAGTGGGAGTTGTCACTGTTGCTCTTTGCTGATGACACTGTGCTCTTGGGAGATTCTGAAGAGAAGTTGCAGAGATTGGTGGATGAATTTGGTAGGGTGTGCAAAAGAAGAAAATTAAAAGTGAATACAGGAAAGAGTAAGGTTATGAGGATAACAAAAAGATTAGGTGATGAAAGACTGGATATCAGATTGGAGGGAGAGAGTATGGAGGAGCTGAAGGTATTCAGATATTTGGGAGTGGACGTGTCAGCGGATGGGTCTATGAAAGATGAGGTGAATCATAGAATTGATGAGGGGAAAAGGGTGAGTGGTGCACTTAGGAGTCTGTGGAGACAAAAAACTTTGTCCTTGGAGGCAAAGAGGGGAATGTATGAGAGTATAGTTTTACCAACGCTCTTATATGGGTGTGAAGCATGGGTGATGAATGTTGCAGTGAGGAGAAGGCTGGAGGCAGTGGAGATGTCATGTCTGGGGGCAATGTGTGGTGTGAATATAATGCAGAGAATTCGTAGTTTGGAAGTTAGGAGGAGGTGCGGGATTACCAAAACTGTTGTCCAGAGAGCTGAGGAAGGGTTGTTGAGGTGGTTCGGACATGTAGAGAGAATGGAGCGAAACAGAATGACTTCAAGAGTGTATCAGTCTGTAGTGGAAGGAAGGCGGGGTAGGGGTCGGCCTAAGAAAGGTTGGAGGGAGGGGGTAAAGGAGGTTTTGTGTGTGAGGGGCTTGGACTTCCAGCAGGCATGCGTGAGCGTGTTTGATAGGAGTGAATGGAGACAAATGGTTTTTAATATTTGACGTGCTGTTGGAGTGTGAGCAAAGTAACATTTATGAAGGGGTTCAGGGAAACCGGCAGGCCGGACTTGAGTCCTGGAGATGGGAAGTACAGTGTCTGCACTCTGAAGGAGGGGTGTTAATGTTGCAGTTTAAAAACCGTAGTGTAAAGCACCCTTCTGGCAAGACAGTGATGGAGTGAATGATGGTGAAAGTTTTTCTTTTTTGGGCCACCCTGCCTTGGTGGGAATCGGCCAGTGTGATAATAATAATAAAAATATATATATGCGTGTGTGTGTGTGTTCACTGATCGCTACTAGGTCACTCTCCCTGAGCCGTGAGCTTTATCATACCTCTGCTTAAAGCTATGTATGGATCCTGCCTCCACTACATCGCTTCCCAAACTATTCCACTTACTGACTACTCTGTGGCTGAAGAAATACTTCCTAACATCCCTGTGATTCATCTGTGTCTTCAGCTTCCAACTGTGTCCCCTTGTTACTGTGTCCAATCTCTGGAACATCCTGTCTTTGTCCACCTTGTCAATTCCTCTCAGTATTTTGTATGTCGTTATCATGTCCCCCTATCTCTCCTGTCCTCCAGTGTCGTCAGGTTGATTTCCCTTAACCTCTCCTCGTAGGACATACCTCTTAGCTCTGGGACTAGTCTTGTTGCAAACCTTTGCACTTTCTCTAGTTTCTTCACGTGCTTGGCTAGGTGTGTGTGTGTGTGTGTGTGTGTGTGTGTGTGTGTGTGTGTGTGTGTGTGTGTGTGTGTGTTTGTGTGTGTGGTGTGTGTGTGTATGTATGTACACACATAAGCCTTCTTAGCAGTGTTCATAGATGGTGTTGATGAGGAGGATAAGACGTGATAAGTGAAGGAATCTGCGATAATATTTAAACTGAGAATCTGCTAATGTAAGTGAGTGTTAATTATACATCCCTTCACTTCCCTTCGCGTTAAAAGACAAGAACTACAGGTGATGGACAACAAAAGTGATTCGTTCAGCTTGCTAGACAGGAGAACAAGTCGTTGCTCCTTGCAGCTGGTGTTGGATGGTCCAGCTAGCCAGCCAGGGAGGAGAGTAGGGTAAGCCGTCCCTTGCCTGAAAAAAAGAGCATTCTACCTGCTGGTATCCTCTTGTGTGCTTCTTGATCCTCTTATTCCCTTCCTTCCCTTACACATTTCCGTCTTGCTACGTGTCCTGTTTGTTGAGGTGTTCCTTACGGTGTTCCTTACTGTGTTCCTTACAGTTGTTCCTCGCCTCGTGGTAGCCGACAAGTCTCTCCTTCCGTGTGGTCTACAGTATATATTGTGTTGAGTCGTAATGTGTTGCGTTGCGTCATGACGTGTTGTGCTAGGTCGTAACGTGTTGTGCTGCGTCAGAATGTGTTGTGTTGCACCATAACGTGTTGCATCGTAACGTGCTGTGTTGCATCGTAACGTGTAGCGAGTGAGAAGAAAAGAGCTTAGTCACATGTTCCTTATGATGGGACTCGAGAAGCTTCATGATCTCAGCATCGCGATTTCTGTGACCACTGATACGTGTTCCGTGACTCGCGCATGAGATTCTCCGTTCCGCTACGGTGGCAGTTCCGCGATCATTGCCAAAGGAGCGAGCAACACATGCGAACTACACAGAACAGTCGCTATACGTTCCTTGCAGCGCAATCGCTGGCTCAAGATCGCCAGCTCGCGATCGCTTCCTACGTACGCAGTTTTCAAACTTTCCGTTTTTTCGCCCCGTTATTCTGTGTTCCTGTTGTTCCCAGCTTCTTCCGTTGATCCCCAACATCCGTGCTGATTCTCAGCATCTACTGATCCCAGCCTTCTCCGTCGATTTCCTAAATCCCTGTTGATTACCAGCATGTCTTGTTAATCCAAAGTATCTCCTGTTGATCCCATCATATGTTGATCCCCAGCATCTGTTAATTCCCAATATCTCCAGTTGATCTCCAGCATCTCCTGTTGATCCTAGCATGTCCCGTTGATTCCCAGCATCTCCCGTTGATTCCCAGCGCCTCCTGTTTATCCCAGCTTCTCCCATCGAATCTCAGTATCTTAAGTTGATTCCCAATATATCCCACTGATTCACAACATTCCTTGTTGATTCCCACCATATCCTATTGGTTCCCAGCATCTCCTGTTGACCCTCCCAGCATCTCCCGTCGATCCCAGTATCTCCCGTTGATCCGCACATATCCCGTTGATCCGCACATATCCTGTTGAGTTCCACTATCTCCCGTTGAGCCTCAGCATCTCCCGTTGAGTCCCAGCCTCTCCTGTTAAACTGCGTCATCTCCCGTTGAGCCCCAGCCTCTCCCGTTGAACCGTACCATCTCCCGTTGATAGCATCTCAGTTGCTGGGGGAGGAGAGGGGAGGAAAGGAGAGGTGAGGGGAGGGGAGGGGAGGGGGAACAACGGCGTTGCGGGTTCAACGCTGGACCCCTGACAACGCCTGAGAGGCGCACGGCAACACAAGGCGCTGATAATTGCCCTTATTTATCTGCCTCCCCTATCATCGCCATCACCCCATCCCCCTCTGCATCTCCTCCTCCTCCTCCTCCTCCTCCTCATCCTTCTCCTTCTCCACCTCCTCCTCTTCCCCTACCTCTTCTTTTACCTCCTCCTCCTCCTCTTTTTCATCCTCCTCCTACTCACTCTTTTTCTCCTTCTTCTTCTCCTCCTCGTCCTCATAATCATCTATTTCTTCTTCTTCTTCTTCTTCTTCTTCTTCTTCTTCTTCTTCTTCTTCTTCTTCTTCTTCTTCTTCTTCTTCTTCTTCTTCTTCTTCTTCTTCTTCTACTTCTTCTTCTTCTTCTTCTTCTTCTTCTTCTTCTTCTTCTTCTTCTTCTTCTTCTTCTTCTTCTTCTTCTTCTTCTTCTTCTTCTTCTTCTTCTTCTTCTTTCTTCTTCTTCCTTTTCTTCTTTCTCTTCTTCTTCTCTCTCATATTTTTCCATCACTTACCTTCCTCCTTCTCCTTCTCATTTTCCTTCTCTCCTGCCCAACCTCTCCTCTTCCTCTATTCTCTCCTCCTCCATCCAAGCGTAATCTCTCCCTCCCTATACCCCTCTATAGTTCTATCATCATCCTGCCATCTAACTTGTCCCTCCCTCTCATTCCAGCCCCCAACCCTCCTCCAGACCCCACATCACCCGTCCAGCCCTATCACACCCCATGCCCCCTCCCTCACCCCATCAACCCCAAGACACCCTGCCCCCCTCCCTCACCTCTCTAGTCTCCTATGATCCCATGCCACAACTACCCATCACCCCCATCCCTACCCATGCTTATTGAATATCAACATCCCCCCATATCACTCTCACCCTACCAACCTCGATCCTCTCTCTCTCTCTCTCTCTCTCTCTCTCTCTCTCTCTCTAGTAAGTAAGTAAGTAAGTAAGTTTATTCAGGTATACACAAATACAGTTACATAGAACTATCATATATAGCAGCATATGTGTAGAGAATCTATCTATCTATCTATCTATCTATCTATCCTACACAAGCGTTCTTAGAGGTTTAAGTTAAGAGTTCCTACCTTTATTTACAACTAAAGAGCTGTTACCTACCTCAGTTCACTTAAAACTCTAACTTACTATTTTTAATTATGAAACATTCAAATGGGAATCAGGATGATATTGGAAGCAACTCTCTCTCTCTCTCTCTCTCTCTCTCTCTCTCTCTCTCTCTCTCTCTCTCTCTCTCTCTCTCTCTCTCTCTCTCTCTCTCTCCCCTCTCCCTCTCTCTCTCTCTCTCTCTCTCTCTCCCATCCGTTTCAATCTTCCCCTTCCACAACTATTCCTCACCCTGTCTATTGTGGGTTGTGTTGAGTTGCCAGTTGACAACAGATTTTATTCTCTCACTCTTTTCTCCATTTACTGTATATATATATTATATATATATATATATATATATATATATATATATATATATATATATATATATATATATATATATATATATAAATATATATATATATATATATATATACATACTTTATATATATATATATATATATATATATATATATATATATATATATATATACATATACATTTATATTATCATCATCAGCAACAACAGCAGCAACAATAACAAGAGTAATATCAGCAGCAGTTAGCTCACATCACAACGTTAACAACATTGTATTTACAGTCTCACATTGTTATTACTAATTATGTCAATTATAAATAGAAGTAATACCTGGAGGTTACCTAGAGGTTATTCCGGGGATCAACGCCCCCGCGGCCCGGTCCATGACCAGGCCTCCCGATGGATCATGGGCCTGATCAACTAGGCTGTTACTGCTGGCCGCACGCAGTCCGACGTACGAGCCACAGCCCGGCTGATCCGGCACTGACTTTAGGTATCTGTCCAGCTCTCTCTTGAAGGCAGCCAGGGGTTTATTGGTAATTCCCCTAATGCTTGATGGGAGGCTGTTGAACAGTCTTGGGCCCCGGACACTTATGGTGTTTTCTCTTAGTGTACCAATGGCGCCCCTACTTTTTATTGGGGGCATTTTGCGTCGCCTGCCCAGTCTTTTACTTTCGTAGGGAGTGATTTCTGTGTGCAGATTTGGGACCATTCCTTCCAGGATTTTCCAGGTGTAGATTATGATATATCTTTCCCTCCTGCGTTCCAACGAGTACAAGTCAAGTGCTTCCAAGCGTTCCCAGTAGTTAAGGTGCTTGACAGAACTTATACGTGCAGTAAAGGATCTCTGTACACTCTCTAGATCTGCGATTTCACCTGCTTTGAATGGAGATGTTAATGTACAGCAGTATTCCAGCCTAGAGAGAGCAAATGATTTGAAAAGGATCATCATTGGCTTGGCATCTCTCGTTTTGAACGTTCTCATTATCCATCCTATCATTTTCTTTGCACGTGCGATCATGGCACTGTTGTGATCCTTGAAAGTGAGATCTTCAGACATTGCTACTCCCAGGTCCCTTACATTATTTTTCCGCTCTATTGTATGTCCAGAGTTTGTAGTATACTCTGTTCTAGTTATTATCTCCTCCAGTTTTCCATGACGGAGTAGTTGGAATTTGTCCTCATTGAACATCATATTGTTTACCGTTGCCCACTGGAAAACTTTGTTTTATCTTCTTGGAGGTTAACCGCGTCCTCAGCAGATGACAGCCTCATGCAGATGCTAGTATCATCCGCAAAGGATGATACGGTGCTGTGATGTATATCTCTGTCTATGTCTGATATGAGAATGAGGAATAAGATGGGGGCGAGTACTGTGCCTTGTGGAACAGAGTTCTTCACTATGGCAGCCTCCGATTTAACTCTGTTGACCACTACTCTTTGTGTTCAGTTTGTTAGGAAGTTGAAGATCCATCTCCCCACTTTCCCAGTTATTCCTTTAGCACGTATTTTATGGGCTATTACGCCATGATCGCATTTGTCAAATGCCTTTGCAAAGTCTGTGTATATTACATCTGCATTCTGATTTTCTTTCAGTGCATCCAAGGCCATATCATAGTGATCCAGTAGTTGTGAGAGGCAGGAGCGACCTGCCCTGAACTCAGGTTGCCCTGGATTGGCAGATTTTGGGAATCCAGGTGATTTGCAATCCTGCTTCTTAGGACTCTTTCAAAGATTTTTATGATGTGGGACGTCAGAGCTATTGGTCTATAGTTCTTAGCTAATGCTTTGCTGCCACCTTTATGGAGTGGGGCTATATCCGTTGTTTTAAGTGACTGTGGAATTTCACCCATGTCCAAGCTCCTCCTCCATAGTGTACTTAGGGCATGCGAGAGGGGTTTCTTGTAGTTCTTAATGAAAACGGAGTTCCACGAGTCTGGGCCTGGGGCTGAGTGCATGGGCATGTTGTCAATGGCTTTTGCGAAATCTATCGGAGTTAGGGTAATGTCGGAAATCTGGCATACATTTATGGAGTTTTGAGGCTCATTCATGAAGAAATCATTTGGGTCGTCGATCCTCAGACCGATTAGTAGTTCACTAAACACAGAGTCGTACTGGGATTTCAATATTTCACTCATTTCCTTGTTGTCACTGTGTAAGCCCCATCCTGTCTGAGTAGGGCCCGATACTGATGTGGTATTTTCCTTGTTTTTGGATATGAAAAGAAATATTTTGAATTTCTTTCAATTCACTAATAGCTTTAGGCCCCTTTCCTGTCTCTCCTGGTTCCTGTAAGAGTCATTTAACTTAGTTCGATAGTTTCCACTCCTGGTCAGTGCCTTTCCTTTCTTTGTATCAGTATTCTAGACTCCTGAGAGGCCCCAGCGACTCTTCGTTGTTTCTATGGGGAGGGATCGTCCCTTTCTCTCTCAGTTTACTCCTGCTTTCTTCTTTCTTAGGGAATATTGCAGAACATGTTTCAGCTGCCAGGAAGTTGACACTTTCAGGCATGGTTGATCCATATCATTTAAGTATCTTCCCAACATGTTTCTTTTTAGGAATGGTTACCCTGGTCCCAGTTGTGTTCTTGTTGTTGAATTGTATTTGTGAAGACACCTTCACAGGTACATGCATTCTGCTGATCGGGACCCCTATGCATGTACATCGGACTTCGATTAGGTGTGATCGAATTAGTTGTTTTTGATATTCTTAGGGTCCTTACAGGTCCCATTTTTTGTGAAGATAAGGTCAAGTGTTGTTTTCTAGTCTTGTTGGCTCCACTATCTGCTGCTTAAGGTGTTTTTGCAGACACTTAGTAGTCATGTGTGTGTGCCCTTTCATTGCTCGGGCCTCCGGGATTGTTGCAGCTATAACATTTTTTGCACATTCTCCATTTGTATGCCTTAGGTTGAAATCACCAAGCATAAGTTTTGGGGATAAAGCTGGAAGGTTTTCCAGACAGTAATCAATTTTCAGTAGCTGTTCCTTGAACTGTTGTGAGGTTGCATCTGGTGGCTTGTATACAACCACAATGACTAGGTTTTGGTTCTCGATCTTTATTGATAGAACTTCAACTACCTCATTTGTGGTGCTCAGCAGCTCCATGCAGATGAGGGACTCTTTGACATACAGGCCAACCCCCCCTTGTTGGTTGTTCATTCTGTCGCATCTAAAAAGGTTGTAACCACTTATCCATTTCACTGTCAAAGTGATCTTTTGTGTGAGTCTCTGCGAAGGCTGCAAACATTGCATTAGACTCCTCTAGAAGTCCACTGATAAAAGGTATTTTGTTGTTGGTGGATGGCTTAAGGCCCTGTATATTAGCAAATATGAACGAGGTTGTATTCTGTGTTTGTTGGGGGGATTTTGTTATTGGTATCAGTAGTTGTAATTCTGGAGGGCCATGGGGGCCACTGGCTGTGCCTCCAGTTCCAAAGGCTCCAAGGTGGTGGACTATTTTTGTTATTTCCTTCCATTTTCTTTTTCCGTTTCCTGCCACTAAAATAAACCCTGGAGTTGGTTTGTCGTAGCTACTATTTTTTGTCTTGTGGGGTCTGTGCCCCCTGGGCCCTTTTTGATGGTATGCAGGGCAGTCGATGTTGTAACACTGCTTCTGAGGACCCAGGAGTGACACATTTTTGGGTGAAAGAAAGTACAGGAAGAAAACGACACACTCCTTTAGACAGGAGGTCGCTACATTTTTGGGATGCTCAAAGTTGCCCTGTCCATTTTTTTCTGATATTCCATGCTTACAGATGCCCCAAGCATAATATTTGCACAAATTCACCTTTGGTGATTAGTAATAATAATAATAGCAATAATATAATAATAATAATAATAATAATAAAAATAATAATAATATAATAATAATAGCAATTAATAATAATAATAATAATAATAATAATAATAATAATAATAATAATAAATAAAAATAGCAATGATAATAATAATAAAAATAATAATAATAATAATAATAATAATAATAATAATAATAAATAATAATAATAATAAAAAAATAATAATAAAAATAATAATAATAATAATAGTAATAATAAAAATTATAGAACATAAAAAATAATAATAGTAAATAAACCACCTGAACCACAACATCCCCACCCATCCTTCAGAGTGCAGACTATTTCTCACCTACAGGACTGCCATATCCCCACCCATCCTTCAGAGTGCAGACTATTTCTCACCTCCAGGACTGCCACATCCCCACCCATCCATCAGAGTGCAGACTATTTCTCACCTCCAGAACTGCCACATCTCCACCCATCATTCAGAGTAAAGGCTATTTCTCACCTCCAAGACTGCCATATCCCCTCCCCTCCTTAAGAGTGCGACTATTTCTCACCTCCAAATTGCCACATCCCCACCCATCCCCTTCAGAGTGG
>NC_069401.1:48735057-48754100 GCF_026875155.1 Cherax quadricarinatus | reverse complement strand
TAGGTTTGGTTCTCGTTTTTTGATAGATCTTCAATACCTCTTTTTGGGGGCCCCAGCAACTCATGCAGATGAGGGCTCTTTCACATACAGGCCCAACCCCCCTTTTGGCTGTTCATTCTTCCCTTAAAAAGGTTTAACCACTTATCCATATTTCACTGTCAAAAATGATCTTTTGTGTGGTCTTGCGAAGGCTGCAAACATTGATTGACTCCCCTTTGAAATCCATTTTTAAAAAGGGATTTTGTTGTTGGTGGGTGGCTTAAAGGGCCCCGTATATTTGCAAAAATGAACGGGTTGTATTCTGTGTTTGTTGGGGGGATTTTTTTTTGGTTCAGTAGTTGTTAAATTTTGGGGGGTCATGGGTGGGCCCCTGGCTTGCTCCCGTCAACAAGGGTCAAGGGGGTGGATATTTTTGTTTTTCCTTCCATTTTTTTTTCGTTTCCCGCCCCTAAAATATCCTGGAGTTTGGTTTTTTTCGTAGCTACTATTGTTTGTCTTGTGGGGTCTGTGCCTCCTAGCCCCTTTTGATGGTTGGGGCAGTCGAGTTGTAACACTGCTTTGGAGGACCGGGGTGACAATTTTTGGGTGAAGAAAGTAAAGGAAAAAGAACGACACTCCTTTAACGGAGGTGCTACTTTTTTTGGGTGCTCAAAATTGATGTCCCCTTTTTTTTTTTGATATTCCCTGCTTACAGGCCCCCCGATAATATTGACAATTCACCCTTTGGTTGTTTTGTATAAAATAAAAAAATAAATAATATTTTTAATAATTATTAATAAAAAATAATAAAATAATAGCAATTTAAAAATAATAAAAAAATTAAAAATATATAATAATATAATAAAAAGCATTTTAATAATAATAATAAAAATAATAAATTTTAAAAAATAATAATAATTAAAAATAATAATTAAATTAATAAAAAATTTTTTTTAAAAATAATAATAAAAATATAAAAATAATTAAAATTTAAGAAAATAAAAAATAATAATGTTAAAAACCCCCAGAAAACCCCAAAAACCCCACCCCCTCAGAGTGCAGCTATTTCTCACCTCCAGGACTGCCACATCCCCACCCATCCTTCAGAGTGCAGACTATTTCTCACCTCCAGGACTGCCACATCCCCACCCATCCTTCAGAGTGCAGACTATTTCTCACCTCCAGGACTGCCACATCCCCACCCATCCTCCAGAGTGCAGACTATTTCTCACCTCCAGGACTGCCACATCCCCACCCATCCTTCAGAGTGGATATTTCTCCCCCCCGGACTGCCCCCTCCCCCCCCTCCTCGAGGCAACATTTCTCCCTCCGGATGCCACTTTCCCCCCCATCCTCCAGGGCAGACTATTTCTCACCTCCGGTGCCAAACCCCACCATCCTTCAGAGTGCGATATTTTTCCCTCCCGGTGCCAAATCCCCACCCCTCCCCCCAGAGTGCAGACTATTTCCACCTCCAGGACTGCCCCAAACCCCACCCATCTCCCGGTGCAGCTTTTTCCACCTCCGGATGCCCTCCCCACCCCCTCCTTCAGGTGCAGACTATTTTTCACCTCCAGGACTGCCACATCCCCACCCATCCTTCAGAGTGCAGACTATTTCTCACCTCCTGGACTGCCACATCCCCACCCTCCTTTAGAGTGCAGACTTTTTCTCCTCCGGACTGCCACATCCCCACCCCCTCCCTCCAGAGTGCAGACTATTTCTCACCTCAGGATGACATCCCCACCCCTCCCCCAGAGTGCAGCTATTTCTACCCCCAGGACTGCCCCACCCCACCCATCCTTCGAGTGCGACTATTTCTCACCTCCCGGACTGCCCATCCCCCCCCCTCCTTTAGAGTGCAGGGCTATTTTTCCCTCCAGGCGCCCCATCCCCCCCCATCCTTCAGAGGCAGATTTTTTTCACCTCCGGCTGCCACATCCCACCCTCCTTCAGAGTGCAACATTTCTCACCCCCCGGACTGCCACATCCCCACCCTCCTTTAGGTGCAGACTATTTCCCCTCCAGGATGCCACATCCCCCCCCATCCCTTTAGAGTGCGACTATTCTCCCTAGGACTGCCCACCCCACCCATCCTTTAGAGTGCAGACTATTTTCACCTCCCGGACTGCCCTCCCCCCCCATCCCTTTGAGTGCGACTATTTTCACCTCCAGGACTGCCCATCCCCCCCCTTTTTTTAGAGAAACAGACTTTTCTCCCTCCGGACTCCACATCCCCCCCCATCCCTTTAGAGTGAACTTTTCTCACCTCCAGGACTGCCACATCCCCACCCATCCTTCAGAGTCAGACTTTTCCACCTAGGACTGCCACATCCCCACCTCCTTTAAGTGCCCCCCGATATTTTTCACCCCAGGACTGCCCATCCCCACCCTTTCCTTAGAGTGCAGGGCTATTTTCACCCCCAGGACGGGCCCCCCCCCCACCTTCAGGGGTGCAGATATTTTCACCCAGGAGTGCCCATCCCCCCCATCCTTCAGAGTGCAGCCTATTTTCACCCCCCGGACTGCCACTCCCCACCCATCCTTCGGGGGCGACTATTTTTCACCCCCAGGACTGCAATCCCCACCCCTCCTTCAGGGGTGCGACTATTTCTCACCCAGGACTGCCCCATCCCCCCCCCCCCTTCAGAGTGCGTATTTCACCCCCGGACTGCCAAAATCCCCCCCCATCCTACAGATTGAGACTTTTCTCACCCCCAGGACTGCCCTCCCCACCCTCCTTCAGAGTGCAGTTTTTTTTCACCTCCAGGACTGCCAATCTCCACCCATCCTTCAGAGGCAGGGCTATTTCTCACCCCAGGGCTGCCACTCCCCACCCCTCCCTTTAGAGTGAGTATTTTTCACCTTCAGGACTGCCACTTTCCCCCCCCACCTCCAGAGTGCAGATTTTTCTACCCCCAGGGACTGCCACATCCCCCCCCTCCTACAGAGTGCGACTATTCTCCCTCCAGGACTGACTCCCCAACCATTCTTCGAGGCAGCTATTTTTACCTCGGCTGCCCCTCTCACCCCTCCTTAGAGTGCAAACTATTTCTCCCTCAGGACTGCAATCTGCACCCCTCCTTCAGAGTGCAAATATTTTTCACCTCCGGGCTGCAAATCCCCACCCTCCTTCAGAGTGCAGACTATTTCTCACCTCCAGGACTGCCACATCCCCACCCATCCTTCAGAGTGCAGACTATTTCTCACCTCCAGGACTGCCACATCCCCACCCATCCTCCAGAGTGCAGACTATTTCTCACCTCCAGGACTGCCACATCCCCACCCATCCTTCAGAGTGCAGACTATTTTTACCCCCAGGGACTGCCCACCCCCACCCATCCTTCAGAGTGCAGACTTTTTCTTCACCTCAGGACTGCCCTCCCACCCATCCTTCAGGTGCAGACTAATTTTTCACCCCCAGGGGCTGCCACATCCCCACCCTTTCCCCCAGAGTGCAGACTATTTCTACCTCCCGGGTGCCACTCCCCACCATCCTACAGAGTGCAGACTATTTCTCCCTCGGACGCCACATCCCCCACCCATTTTCAGAGTGCAGACATTTCCCCTCCAGGATGCCACTCTCCACCCATCCTTCAGAGTGCAAAATTTCTCACCTCCCCCGGACTGCCAATCTCCCCCATCCCTTTGAGTGAAATATTTTTCCCTCCAGGGGCTGCCAATCCCCCCCATCCTTCAGAGTGCAGACTATTTCTCACCTCCAGGACTGCCACATCCCCACCCATCCTTCAGAGTGCAGACTATTTCTCACCTCCAGGACTGCCACATCCCCACCCATCCTTCGAGTGAGACTATTTTCCCTCCCGGCTGCCCCATCCCCCCCCATCCCCCCTTTAGAGTGCGATATTTTCACCCCCCAGGACTGCCACATCCCCACCCATCCTCCAGGGGTGCAGACTTTTCTCACCAGGAGCCACATCCCCCCCCTTTTTACAGAGTGAGATATTTTTCACCTCCAGGACTGCAATCCCCCCATCCTTCAAGGGGCGGGCTTTTCTCATCCAGGTGCCACATCCCCACCCATCCTTCAGAGTGCAGACTATTTCTCACCTCCAGGACTGCCACATCCCCACCCATCCTTCAGAGTGCAGACTATTTCTCACCTCCAGGACTGCCAATTCCCCCCCCACCCAGAGTGCAGCTATTTTTCACTCCGGACTGCCACATCCCCACCCATCTACAGGGCGACTATTTTTCACCTCCCAGGACTGCCACATCCCTCACCCCTTTTTCAGGTGCAGCTATTTCTCACTCCAGGATGCCAATCTCCACCCCCCTTCAGAGGTCAAAATATTTTCACCCCCAGGCTCCCCCATCCCTCACCAAACCTTCTGAGTGAAGAAAAAATTTGCCCTCATTACTGCCGATCCCGCCTATTCCTCAGGGGAGACTGTTCTTACCTCCAGGACTGCCCCATCCCCCCCATCATCAGGGTGCAGGGATTTTTTCACCTCCCGGGACTGCCACATCCCCTACTATCCTTCGGGGGTGCAGACCCTTTTCACCTCCAGGGCTACCTCCCACCCTTTTTTCAGAGGCAGACTGTTTTCACCCTTTAGGACTGCACATCCCCCCCATCTTTAGAGTGCAGACCATTTTTCCCCCTCCCGGGCTCCCCATCCAACCTATTTTCAGAGTCAGACTGTTTTTCCCTTTAGGACTGCCCATCCCCACCCATCCCTCAGAGTGCAGACTATTTTTTCACCTCTGGGCTGCCACATCCCACCCATCCTTTAGAGTACAGACTATTTCTCACTTCCAGGCTGTCACTTTCCCCCCACTTTCGAGTCCAGATCGTGTCACCCAAAGGAATGCCACATCCACACCACCTTTTAGATGCAGCTCTGTGTCCCTCCGGATGCCAATCCCCTCCCCTCTTTTAGAGTGAGACTCTTTGTACCCTTTAGGACTGCCACCCTCTCCCCCATCCGTCAGAGTGCAGACTATTTTTACTCCAGGACTGCCAATCCCCCCCCTCCCTTCGGTGTAGACTTTTCTCACCCCCAGGACTGCCATATCCCCCCCCTCCTTCGAGTGCAGATATTTCTACCCCCAGGCTGCCAATCTTCACCCATCTGTCAGAGTGTAGACTATTTCTCCTCCCGGTAGCTCCCCACCCCTTTAGAGTGTAGACTATTTTCACTCCCGGGTGCCGCATCCTACCCCTTTTCAGGTACAGATATTTCTCACCCCCCATTTCTGTCAATCTCACCCTTCTTCAGAGTACAGATTTTTTCTACCCCCCGACTGCCTTCTCTCCCTTTTTAGAGTGCGACTATTTTACCCCCAGGACTGCCAATCCCCCCCAATCTTTGGTGCAGACTATTTCTCACCCCAGGAATGCCCCCACCCCACCCATCCCTTTTGAGTGCAGACTATTTCGCATTCCATTATGGTTCATCAACACCAATCCTTCGAGTATAGACTATTTCTCACCTCCAGGGCTGCCACATCCCACCCATCTTCAGAGTGCAGACTATTTCGCCCTCCATTATGCCGACCCCGCTTATTTTCAGAGGGCAGACTGTTTCTTACCTCCATGTCTGCCACTTCCCACCCCTCCTTAGATGCGACTATTTTTCCCTGGTCTGCCCATCCCTACCATTTAGAGTGAGACCATTTCTACCTCCAGGGCTGCCATATCTCCCCCTATTTTTCAGAGTGCAGAGTTTCTCGCCTTCAGGGCTGCCCATCCCCCCCCATCCTTCAGAGTGCAGTCTTTCTCACCTCCAGGGGCTGCAATCTCACCCATCGTCAGAGTGCAGACTATTTCTCACCCCCAGGATGCCCAATTTCCCCCAATCTTTCAAAAGGGAGACTCTTTTTCACCTCCAGGACTGCCCCATCTTACCCATCCGTCAGAGTGCAGACTATTTTCACCTGCGGACTGCCACTCCCCCCCGTCCGTCAGAGTGCAGACTATTTTTTTGCTTTTGGCTGCTTCCCCCCCCCATCCTTCAGAGTGCAGACTATTTCGCACCTCCATACTGCCCGTCCCCCCCTTTCTTCAGAGTGAGATGTTTCTCACCCCAGGATGCCAATCCCCCTTCCCTTTATAGTGCAGGCTATTTTTCAAACCCCTGGACTGCCCCTCCCCCCATCCTTCGAGTGCAGACTAATTTCACCTATGGACTGCCCATCCCTACCCCTCTTCAGAGAGCGACTATTTTCACTTCCAGGGTGCCAATCCTCACCAATTATTCAGAATGAGACTGTTTTCCCCGTTCAAGTCTGCCACCCCCAAACCCTCCCTCAGAGTGCAGACTCTTTGTCACCCCCTGGGGCTGATATCCCCCTCCATTTTTCGAGTGCAGGGGCTATTTCCCCCCTCCCGACTGCCAATCTCCACCCCCTTTCAGAGTGCAAAAATCTTTGTCACCTCCAGGACTGCCCATCTCCACCATCCGTCAGAGTCAGACTATTTCTCACCCCCGGACGTCACATCCCCACCTCTTTCAGAGTGCAGGGCTTTTTCACCTCCCGGACTCACATCCCCCCCATCCCTTGAGTCAGAAATTTTCCCTCCAGGGCTGCCACTCCCCCCCCCATCGTCAGGTGCAGACTATTTTCACCTCCCGGGCTGCCCCAAACCCCACCATCCTTCAGGTACAGACTATTTCTACTTTTGGCTGCCCTCCCACCCCTCTTTTAGAGCGAAAGGGTCTGTGCCCTCCAGGCGGGCCCCATCTCAATATCCTTAGAGTGAGACATTTTCACCCCCAGAATTGCCTATCCCCACCCATCTTCAGAGGCGATATTTTTCACCTCCGAAATTTCCACATCCCCACCCATCTTTCAGAGTGCAGTCTTGTCACCTCCCGGACTGCCCACTTACCCATCCGCAAGTGAGGGTATTTCGCACCTCCCGGACTGCCACATCCCCCCATTTTCAGAGTGCAGCTATTTTCACCTCCGGGGCGCCACATCCCCCCATCTTCGGTGCAGACTATTTTTCCCCCTCCAGGACTGCCCCTCCCAACCATCTTCAGAGTGCAGACTATTTCTCACCCAGGATTGCCCATCCCCCCCCATCCTTCAGGTGCAGATATTTCTCACCTCCAGGACTGCCACATCCGCCCCTCCTTCAGAGTACAGATTATTTTCACCCCGGACGCCCCTCCTCTCCATCTTCAGAGTGCAGCGTTTCTCGCCCCGGACTGCCAATCCCCACCCATCCTTTTAGAGTGAGACTATTTCTCACCTCCCGGACTGCCATAAACCCTTTCCCCCTCCCTTCAGAGTGCAGGGTTTTCTCACCCCCAGGACGCCACATCCCCACCCATCCTTTTGGGTGCAGACTATTTTCCCCCTCCAGGACTGCCACTCCCCACCCATCTTCAGGTGCAGACTATTTCTACCCCAAAGGGCTGCCCCTCCCCCCCATCTTTCGAGTGCAGCTATTTTCACTCCGGGTGCCCCATCTTACCATTCCCTCAGAGTGCAGACTTTTCTCATCCGGATGCACATCCCTCCCCATTCTTCAGAGTGCAGCTTTTTCACCCCAGGACTGCCCCTCCCACCCCTCCTTCAGAGGAAAACTATTTTCACTCCAGGACTGCCCCAAACTCCCCCACTTCAGAGTGCAAACTATTTCTCATCAGGGCTGCCCCAATCCCCACCCAAATCTTTAGGTGCGGATATTTCTCCCTCCCGGACTGCCACATCCCCACCCATCCCTTAGGGAGACTATTTTACCTCCCGGACTGCCAACCCCCACCATCCTCGAGTGCAGACTATTTCCACCCCCAGGACTGCCCCTCCCCACCCATCCTTAGAGTGCAGATATTTTCCCCAGGACTGCCAATCCCCCCCCATCCTCCCGAGTGCAGAATTTTCACCTCAGGCTGCCCCCCATCCCCACCCATCTACGAGTGAGACTATTTCTCACCCCCAGGACTGCCAAATCCCCACCCATCCTTCAGAGTGCAGGGCTATTTCTCACCTCCGGACTGCCACTCCCCACCTCCCTTTAGGGGTGAGACTTTTTCACCTCCCCGAACGCCAATCCCCCCCCCATCCTTCAGAGGCAGACTTTCTCACCTCAAGGACTGCCCATCCCACCATCCTCCGGTGCAGACTTTTTCACCTCGGACTGCCAATCCCCCACCCATCCCTACAGGTGCAGATTTTTCTCCTCCCGGCTGCCACATCCCTCACCCCCTTCTTCAGAGGCAGACTATTTTTACCCCCGGACTGCCATCTCCACCATCCTTCAGAGTGCAAACTTTTCTCACCTCCGGGCTCCCACTCCTCACCCATCCTCTGAGTGAAAATATTTCGCCCTCCATTACTGCCGATCCCGCTATTTCCCCAGGGCAGACTGTCTCTTCCCCCAGGACTGCCCATCCCCACCCATCATTCAGAGTTTCAGACTATTTCTCACCTCCCGGACTGCCCCATCCCCATCATCCTTGGAGTGCAGACCCTTTTCACCTCCCGGGTCCCCCCACCCCCCCCCCCCCTATTATTTAGGTGCGATGTTTCTCACCTTCAGACTGCCCTCCCCCCCCATCCTTTAAAAGTGCAGACCCCTTTCTACCCCCCGGGCTGCCAATCCCACCTATTATTTAGATGCAGACTGTTTCTCCCTTAGGCTGCCCCAAACCCCACCCATCCGTCAGATGCAGATATTTTTACCCCTAGGGGGGCCACATCCCCCCCCCATTTTCAGGTAAGATATTTCTCATTCCCGGACGTACTACCCACCCCTTTCAGAGTCCCGACTCTGTGTACCTAAAGGGAAGCCCCTCCACCCCACCTTTTTTTAGTGCGACTTGTGCACCCCCGGCGCCCATCCCTCCTCTTTCAAGTGCGACTTTTGTCACCTTCAGGATGCCACTCTCCCCCAAACCCTCGAGTGCGACTTTTCCACCTCCAGGGCTGCCCCAAACCCACCCATCCTTCCCGAGGAACTATTTCTCACCTCCGGGACTGCCCTTCCCCCTCCCATCCTTAGGTGCAGATATTTCTCACCCCCGGGCTGCCACATCTTTACCATTGTCAGGTGTAGCTATTTCTCACCCTCCAAGAGTGCAGCATCCCCACCATCTTTTAGTGTAGACTATTTCTAAACCCCCAGGAGTGCCCCATCCTCACCTTCTTCAGGTACAACTATTTTCACCCCCCCCTTACTTCACATCTCCCCCCTTCCTTCAGAGTACGAAATTTTTTTTACCTCCCCGACTGCAAAAATTCTTCCTTCTCAGAGTGCAGACTATTCTCACCTCCAGGCTGCCCCAAACCCCCCCAATCCTTCAGGTGAGACTATTTCTCACCCCCAGGAAGCACATCCCCACCATCTCTGAGTGCGCTATTTCGATTCCATTACTGGTTCATAACACCCAAACCTTCAGAGTTTTAGACTATTTCTCACCTCCAGGACTGCCCTTTCCCCCCCCCCTTCAGAGTGCAGACTATTTCGCCCTCCATTACTGCCCCATCCCCGCTTATTTTTTTAGGGGCAGCGTTTTTACCTCCATGTCTGCCACCCCCACCCATCCTTCGAGTGCGACTTTTTTCACCTGGTTGCCACATCCCTACCCATCATTCGATTTAGCCCAATTTCTCACCTCAGGGTGCCATATTCCACCTATTATTCAGAGGCAACTGTTCGCCCTTTAGGACTGCCACATCCCCACCCTCCCTTCAGAGTGCAGACTCTTTCTCACCCCCAGGACGCCCTCTCCACCCCCTCGTCAGAGTGCGACTTTTTCACCTCCAGGACTGCCACATTCCACCAATCTTTTAAAATGCAGACTCTTTGTCACCTCCAGGCTGCCACATCTTCACCCTCTTAGGTGCAGACTATTTCTCACCGCAGGACTGCCACTTTTCCCCACCCCCCCCGTCAGGTGCAGACTTTCTTGCTTTAGGCGCCTCATCCCCCCCTCCCTTTAGAGTGCAGACTATTTCGCCTCCATTTCTGCCAGATCCCCGCCCTTTTTTCAAATGCGATTTTCTCACTCCAGGACTGCCACATCCCCATCATCCTTCATAGTGCAGGGTTTTTTTCACCTCCTGGATGCCCCCACCCCCATCCCTTTAGAGTGCAGATAATTTACCTAGGATGCCCATCCTACCTCCTTCAGGAGCAGACTATTTCTCACTTCCCGGGCTGCCACATCCTCACAATTATTCAAATGCAGATGTTTCTCCGTTCAAGTCTGCCACATCCCCCAACCCTCCGTCAAGTGCAGCTCTTTTTCCCTCCCGGACTGCCCTATCCCCCCCCTTTTTTCAGGTGCCGACTATTTCCCACCTCAAGACTGCCCCTCTCCACCCCTTTTCAGAGTGCAAACTCTTTTTACCTCCGGACGCCCATTCCACCCAAACCGTCAGAGTGCAAATTTCTCCCTCCAGGACGTCACATCCCACCCTCTTTCAGGTGCAGACTCTTTTTCACCCCGGACTGCCACATCCCCACCCCTCCTTCAGGTACGACTATTTTTCCCTCCAGGGCTGCCAATCCCCACCCATCCGTCAGGTGCAGCTATTTTCACCTCCGGGGGTGCCCCATCCCCCCCCATCCCTTCAAGTACAGCATTTCTCATTCCCGGACTGCCCCATCCCCACCCATTTTCGAGCGAAAGGTTGTGTCCCTCCGGACTGCCCCATCTCAACTTCCTTCGAGTGCAGACAAATTTTTCACTCCCGAATTTCCACATCCCCCCATCCCTTCAGAGTGCCCGATATTTCTCACCCCCCGAATTGCCCCATCCCCACCCTCTTTCAGAGTGCAGACCCTTTTTCACCCCCCAGGATGCCACATCTTACCCCCCGGCAGGTGCGCTATTTCGCACCTCCCGGCTGCCACCCCCCATTTTCAGAGGGCAGACATTTCTCACCTCCAGGACTGCCATCCCCCCCATCCTTTAGAGTGCAGACTTTTTCTACCTCCGGTTTCCCCTCCCCCCCATCCTTTCAGAGTGCAGACTATTTCTCACTCCAGGATTGCACTCCCCCCCTCCTTCAGAGTGAGCTATTTCTCACCCCCGGATGCCACATCCCCACCCCTCTTGGTACAGATTATTTCTCACCCCCGGATGACATCCTCCCATCCTTTTAGAGTGCAGACTGTTTTCGCCCCCGGGCTGCCAATCCCCCCCCATCCCTTTAGGTGCGACTATTTTCACCTCCAGGGGTGCCATAACCTTTCCCTCCTTCAGGTGCAAGGGCTTTTTCTCACCTCCAGGGGCTGCCACTCCCCACCCATCCTTTAGAGTGCAGAAAATTTTTCAACCCCCAGGACTGCCACTCCCCCCCCCTCCCTTTGGTGCAGATATTTTTTCACCTCCAGGACTGCCACTCCCCACCCCTCCCTTTAGAGTGCAGGGCTTTTTCTCACCTCCAGGACTGCCACATCTTACCCATCCGTCGAGTGCAGACATTTCTCACCTCCAGGCTGCCCCAAACCCCCCATTCTTCAGAGTGCAGACTATTTTTTCACCTCCGGACTGCCCATCCCCACCATTTCAGGTGCGGGCTATTTTTCACCTCCAGGCTGCCAATCCCCACCCATCTTCAGAGTACAGATTATTTCTCACCCCCGGACTGCCACATCCCCTCCCCTCCCTTTGAGTGCAAACATGTATTTTCATTCCAAGATTTCAACTCCTCATTCATCCTTCGGAGTACAGATACAGTAATTTTCACCTTCATACCGCAAAATTTCCCGGGCTGTTTCGTGTTCATTTTAGTTCATTTGAAATTTAAAATTTTAAAACGATGTTTTTGACTACAATTTTTGGAGCTTTAGAAGCTTCTATAAATGGTGGATGCTTTTGCGGGGATGTGTTTTTGTGAATGCAGTTGTTTTCTAATGATCGATGCTTTACAAAATCCTATGACTGATGGTGCTTTCTGTGGCAACTGGATTTGATGTTTTTGTAGAACACTGTGCTGAAGGATACAAATTTTGGTTTTTGGAATAGTTTGGGCTACTTCACGCTTCTATGATGATGAATACTTTTCAGGGTTTCTTCACAGCCCTTAAGTCTGGGGGTATTGGTATTGGGGTTTTTAAAAAAGCCTGACTAAAGACTTTGTGGCTGTTGAATGCTCTTTGGGCTTTGTGGCAGGGAAATGGTGGTGGGCCTTGATATGGGAAATCAATTTGAAAACCTATCATACCCTTTAGTCTAAAAGGACCCCTTTAGACGTTTATTTGGGATAGCTTTTCCTCCCTTTATTCTGCGACCTTGAAATTCAAATTTTGGTTAGAAAAAATACAGGTGTGCCCCGAAAAGCCACTACGTATTTTGTGTTGACGTGTTTTTTTCGTATGGGCCTTGTTCTACCAAACTCAGTAGTAAACCGTTTTTTTTTTTCAGTGTAATATCCCGTAAAAAAAGAAGAGCTGAAAATTTGTGCGTGGCCCGTCATGCGGGCCATATGCGTGGCCATCAGCGTGGCCCATCATGCGTCGTCCTCATGCGCTCGTCCTCATTTTCGCTGTCCCTTGCGCTAGTCCTCATGCGCTCGTCCATCATGCGCTCGTCCATCATGCGCTCGTCCATCATGCGCTCGTCCATCATGCGCTCGTCCATCATGCGCTCGTCCATCATGCGCTGGTCCATCATGCGCTCGTCCATCATGCGCTCGTCCATCATGCGCTGGTCCATCATGTTATGTACAAGAGGGTAGTCGCACACCGATAACGAACATGTCCATCTGATAGTACACTGAAAAAATCTGGATTTTCTTGACCTGCTTGAGGACCTGGACGTATGATGGATTCAGGGCAAGGAGGTGCTGGTCACACCGAGGTGTTGGCTACACCGAGGTGTTGGCCGCACCGAGGTGCTAGCCACACCGAGGTGCTGACCACTCTGAGGTGCTGGCCACACCTCGGTGTTGGCCGCACCGAGGTGTTGGCCACACCGAGGTATTGGCTACACCGAGGTATTGGCCACACCTCGGTGTTGGCCACACCTGAGTGTGGTCACAGCTCCGGATGTCTTCTTACTATGCTGATCACAAGGTGGAACATCAGTGCCTATTTGTAGCTGTCAAGGAATATTCTCTCAGCTTCATCTGTCTCGTCTTTTGGTCAGCATACTAAGTGGCTAGTGGTCAGTTTATCAAGTGGTCCCTATACCAAGTGATCACCATGCCAAATGTCATTATACCAAGAGGTCACAAAGCCTAGTTGTCATTAATCCAACCGACCAGTTTAAACATGAATAGGGAACTGCTAGTGAGAAGAGACGATACAGTGTGTGTGTGGGATCTCAAAATGTAATTTTGTATATTGACAAGACACAGAACACAGTCGTAGATAATTTAGAGATTACATTATCATTCTTATATTTATTATTATTATTATTTGTTATTATTATTTTTGTTATTATTATTATTATTATTATTATTATTATTATTATTATTATTATTATTATTATTATTATTATTATTATTATTATTATTATTATGATGATGATGATGATGATGATGATGATGATGATGATGATGATGATAATGATAATGATTATAATAGAACTCGACAAATGCCTCTAAACAGGACCTGATCAGCCAGGTTGTGTTGCTCACGCTGGTCTGCCAGCGGCCAGCACCAAAAGCTGATCAAGGCTGTTGGTGCCTGGGGAAGCAATTGGTTTTCAATCCGAGGAAGGGGAGGGAGTATCCACAGTGGGTTTAATCAAGAGCTCTTCCTTCACTAGCATTAAGGCCCCCCTCTCTCTCTCTCTCTCTTGAAAACTCTTGAGCCTGGTGAAGGGCTCTTGATCTAAGGAAGAGGAGCTACGTTACCACTTTCTTTGATTACATCCCATTCCCCAGGTGCTGTATGACCCCTTCTGGATTAGCCCTTTCCCATGAATATCACCTGATATTGCAGGTTATTCTTCAGCTCTATGTCTCGTTAGATTATGCTGCACAGTTCTGGTCACCGTCGTATTGAATGGATATAAATGCGCTGGAGAACGTACAAAGAAAGACTACAGAATTGATCACATGCATCAGAAATCTTTCCTACGAGGATATACTGAGGGGCCCCGAACACTTTTTCTCTAAAAAGGCGTAGAATTAGGGCGGGATATGATTGAGGTGTATAAGTTAAAAACAGGAATAAATAAAAGGGATGCATATAACGTGCAGATAACAGGACTATCAGCAATGGTGTCGAGTTAGAATAATTTACATTTAGAGAGGATAGAGGAAAGCACTGGTTTGGCAACAGAGTTGTGGATGAGTGGAACAAACTCCCGAGAAACGTTATTGAAGCTACAACTGTTGTGTTGTTTTAAAAATAGGTTCAACAAATACATGAGTGGGTGTGGGTGGGTGTGAGTTGGACCTGCCTGGCCTGGGCCAATAGGTGACTTAGACCTGCCTAGCATAGGCCAGTAGGCCTTTTGCAGTGCTCCTTCATTCTTATCTTCTTATAAATGAAAATTAGACACATGTGCAACATCTGGGGATCTTTATTGTAGACGTTTCGCCAACCAGTGGCTTTATCAATACAGATTCTAGGACATAACTTAAAGACAGTAGAACTATATATAAAAGATGAGGTAATCAGTCCCTCAGCCTTGGAGTTGATGTGAAGACCACCGTAGTTGTGGAGATTCTTATTAATAACACCAAGATGACGGTAGCTAGGCTGGAGGTCACTCCTACACTGTACACTGATAAACCACCACCATCACCACCATTACTACCCCTAGCACCACCACCACTACCACCACCACTATCACCACAATCACCACCACCACTACCCCCACAACCACCACCATCACCACAACCACCACCACTACCACCACCACCACTACTACCACTATCACCACAATCACCACCCCCACTAGCACCACCACCACCGCTATCACCACCATCACCACCCCTACTAACACCACCACCATCACCACTACCACCACCATTACTATCTCTGGAAATATAAACACATATGCAGTATAATGTGATCCTTTATTGACTACGTTTCGCCCACAGTGGGCGAAACGTAGTCAATAAAGGATCACATTATACTGCATATGAGTTTATATTTCCATTGTGTCGGTATTTTATACCATTTATTTCCATTACTATCTCTACCATAACCTTCACCACAATCACCACCAACACAACCAGTACTACCATCACCACCACCACCATCACTAGCACTACTACCACCATCACCACAACCATTACATAGCACCACACACCACGTGGGCTCCCAAATAACCTGCACCAACCATATCTAATACACACAGGTAATTTCAACCTGGCCGGAATAGTGAAACTAATTCGTAATTTCTCATTCATATTGCAATTCCATTCGCAAACCATCGACGTAGCTAATTTCAAAACTTGAAATTCGAAGCCCCGACTCCCACTCGATTCACGGCAGCCGAGTGTCTATTTCGCAAATACGAATCACACGGTACGGATTAATTCTCCGTGTGCAGGTGACCTACGTGCATCCTCATGTGCTGTGGCTCTTCTGTGTGGCTCCCTCCAACCGTGTTCCAAGTACCGGATCTTGCGTGTCATTTTCTGTTAATCGTTATTACTGTTATTATCATTCTTAATGTGTATTTATATATGTTGGGAAAAAGTGTGTGAGACTTAATTAAGGAGTTAATATTAGGGCAGTTGACTTGTCTTATTCTTGTGGCAGTTTTCGTAATATATTAATGCAAGAGAGAGACACAAACACAGATAATTGCCTCTTGTTCCGTAAGTGATACCTACGCTAATTAAAAAGAGGCAAAATCAATTATTACAAATTAGGTACACGCTGAGTTTCCTGACCCGTTCCTGACTGATAGTGTTACGCTCAATTATCACACTTTTCAGTTCACTTTCTTTTCTTCTTTTTTTTTGTTTTTTTGGTTCAATGTAACTTAATCTACAGCATTTGCAGGACATCGCAGTTACACTAGTTTAACATGTATCCGATTTTTTTCCTTTGCATCATCGCATCTCATTGAAACATGAAAAGGTGGCCATTTAGTTGCTCGTTCTGATTGAAAGAGCTAGGTGTTGGCATCGCCTTTATAGTTCATTTACCACCACCTGGTTCACCGGTGGCTACCTTTTTTTTTTTTCAGAAGCAAGAGGAGCATTACCGTGGGAAAGCATTTTGTTGTGAGATGAGGAAGAGGAAGGAGGCTGAGGTGCGGCCGTCTTGGTGAAGATGTTCCGTGAATTTTTCTTCCCTGAAGGGTGTTGGTAGTGAAGCAGTGGGTGGGATTCCAGGTAGTGCAGGGTGTTGGTAGTGAAGCAGTGGGTGGGATTCCAGGTAGTGCAGGGTGTTGGTAGTGAAGCACTGAGTGGGATTCCAGGTGGTGCAGGGTGTTGGTAGTGAAGCAGTGGGTGGGATTCCAGGTGGTGCAGAGTGTTGGTTGTGAAGCACTGGGTGGGATTCCAGGTGGTGCAGGGAGTTGGTTGTGAAGCGCTAGGTGGAATTCCAGGTGGTGCAGAGTGATGGTTGTGAAGCAGTGGGTGGGATTCCAGGTGGTGCAGGGTGTTGATTGTGAAGCAGTGGGTGGGATTCCAGGTGGTGCAGGGTGTTGATTGTGAAGCAGTGGGTGGGATTCCAGGTGGTGCAGGGTGTTGATTGTGAAGCAGTGGGTGGGATTCTAGGTGGTGCAGGATGTTGGTTGTGAAGCATATATATATATATATATATATATATATATATATATATATATATATATATATATATATATATATATATATATATATATATATATATATATATAAATTTATATATATATGCAAGGAATTCGCGAGAGCAGGCGAAATATACACAAACACTGATCTCTGGCTGAAGGAGACTCAAAACCTACGAGCCTTGGAAAAGGTACGCAGTGTTTTACCAATCTACCCACACTGGACAATACCTTGGCGTTGTAGCTTGCGCTACACGTTTGATCCAAGGTAGCCAGCTTTCAGGAGAAGGCTTACAGCTCTTCATCATTCTTGGGTAGAATATTTTTGTTGGTGGTTGTGTAAAAGGACCTGTCCAGTTCGGCCGGCGGCCTGCTGTCTCGCGTCAGGTTTTCATGTTGGATCTGATAGGAGGTGGGGCTAACCCCTTTATATACCTTCCTTTGGCTACTTCATGTTCTTGATAATGTGAGTATTCACGAAAGCGCTTGAATTTCTCTATTCTTTCAAAAGTGGTTGTTTTGCATATTCTGAATCACCTGTTTACTGTGACTTATTGCATAATATATATATATATTATATATATATATATATATATATATATTTATATATATATATATATATATATATATGGGGAAGTACCACCTCATAGCTTGGAATGGGACCCTCATCCTCAGAGAAGACAATAAACGTACCTATATATATATATATATATATATATATATAATATATAATATATATATAAATATAATATATATATATATATATATTATGTATTTCTGTAACCACGAACTAGTGGTATTGAATCAATAACAACACTGTGACTAGCCGAGAATTCGAACCCATATCGTTTTTCCTGCCTCATGGTGAGCGAAAATCACAAATGACGCTCTGACCCCCAGGGCCACGCGATCCTACAAGAATGAAGCACCCAGCAGAGCTAGATGTTTTACCTTAATCCGAGGAAATACGGCGGTGTGGGTGCCTCTGAGTTAATTTCATTCTAAGACCAGAGGCACCCACACCACCGTATGTCCTCTGCTGGGTGCTTGATTCTTGTAAGATTGCGTGGTCCTGTATGTTCGAGCGTCATGTGTGATTTTCGCTCACCATGAGGCTGGCCAAAACGACATGGGTTTGAATCCTCTGCTAGTCGAAGAGTTGTTATTGATTCAGTACCACTAGTTCGTGGTTACAGTATTATAAAACATTGCTCGTGAAGGCTAGTTCACCAAACGGGGATTAAAATGGTGGTCGTCAGGACCCTGGTTACCTGGTGGTCGTCAAGACCCCCGGTGACCTGGTAGCAGTTAGGACCCCGGTGACTTGGTGGTCGTCAAGGATCCCTGTGACATGGCGGTCGTCAGGATTCCTGTGACCTGGTGGTCGTCAGGATCCCGGAGATCTAGGGGTCGTCAGGACCCTGGCGACCTTGTGGTCGTGAGGACCCCAGGTGACCTGGTGTTCGTCAGGATCCCTGTGACCTGGTGGTCGTCAGGATCCCTGTGACCTGGTGATCGTCAGGACCCCCGGTGACCTGGTGATCGTCAGGACCCCGGTGACCGACCCTGTGTGTGTGTGTGTGTGTGTGTGTACTCACCTAATTGTACCCGCCTAATTGTGATTGCAGGGGTCGAGACTCAGCTCCTGGTCCCGCCTCTTCACTGATCGCTACTAGGTTCTCTCCCTCTCTGCTTCCTGAGCTTTGTCATACCTCTTCTTAAAACTATGTATGGTTCCTGCCTCCACTACTTCACTTGCTAGGCTATTCCACCTCCCGACGACTCTATGACTGAAGAAATACTTCCTAACGTCCCTGTGACTCGTCGTAGTCTTCAGCTTCCAGTTGTGACCCCTTGTTTCTGTGTCCCCTCTCTGGAACATCCTATCTCTGTCCACCTTGTCTTTTCCCCGCAGTATATTATATGTCGTTATCATGACTCCCGTGACACTTCTGTCCTCCAGTGTCGTCAGTCCGATTTCCCTCAACCTTTCCTCGTACGACATTCCCCTGAGCTCTGGGACTAGCCTTGTTGCAAACCTTTGTACTTTCTCTAACTTCTTGACGTGTTTGACCAGGTGTGGGTTCCAGACTGGTGCTGCATACTCCAATATGGGCCTAACATACACAGTGTCTTGAACGATTCCTTATTAAGGTATCGGAACGCTATTCTCAGGTTTCCCAGGCGCCCATATGCTGCAGCAGTTATTTGGTTGATGTGTGCCTCCGGTGACGTGCTCGGTGTTATGGTCACCCCAAGATCTTTCTCCTTGAGTGAGGTCTGTAGTCTTTGTCCACCTAGCCTATACTCTGTCTGCGGTCTTCTTTGCCCCTCCCCAATCTTCATGACTTTGCATTTGGCAGGGTTGAATTCGAGAAGCCAGTTTCTGGACCATATGTCCAGCCTGTCCAGGTCTCT
>NC_069401.1:48730057-48732557 GCF_026875155.1 Cherax quadricarinatus | reverse complement strand
GTGTGTGGGTGTGTGGTGTAGGTATGTTGTGGGGAAGGTATGTGGTGTGTGTGCGTGTGTGCGTGTGTGTGTCGTTGTTGTGTGTGTGTGTGTGTGTGTGTGTGTACTCACCTAATGTACGCACCTAATTGTGGCTACAGGGGTCGATACATAGCTCCTAGCCCCGCCTCTTCACTGATCGCTACTCTATGACTGAAGAAATACTTCCTAACATCCCTCTGACTCGTCTGAGTCTTCAGCTTCCAATTGTGACCCCTTGTTTCTGTGTCCCCTCTCTAGAACAACCTGTCTCTGTCTACTTTACCTATTCCACGCAGTATTTTGTATGTCGTTATCATGTCTCCCCTGACCCGCCTGTCCTCCAATGTCGTCAGTCCGATTTCCCTCAGCTCCCTGAGCTCCGGAACTAGCCTTGTTGCAAACCCTTGCACTTTCTCTAATTGATGTCTTGACGTGTTTGGACCAGGTATGGGTTCAAACTGGAGCTGCATACTCCAGTATGGGCCTGATGTACACAGTGTACAGTATCTTCAACTTAGATGCCTTATTAGGTTATCGGGAACGTTTTTCTCAGGTTTGCCAGGCACCTGTATGCTGCAGCAGTTATCAGGTTGATGTGTTGCCTCTGGTGGACATGCTCGGTGTTATGGTCACCCCAAGATCGTTCTCTCTGAGCGACGGTTTGCAGTCCTTGGCCACTAGTCTATTACTCTGTCTGAAGTCTTCTTTGCCCTTACTCCGATCTTCATGTCTTTGCACTTGGCAAGGTTGAATACAATGAGCCAGATGCTGAACAACACGTGTCAGCCTGTCCAGGATCTCTTTTGTTTTTTTGAAGTCCTGCCTGGTCCGCTCTCTGATTTGATTTCCCGTTAACTTCACATCATCTGCGAACAGGGACACCTCTGAGGCTATCCTTATATCATGTTCATTACATATACCCAGAAATAGCTCTGGTCCTAGGACCGTCCCTGTGGGACCCCGCTCTTCACAGGTGCAAACTGTGATACCTCATCCCGTACCATGACTCGTTCGCGTTGTTGCCTCCATGTCAGGTATTCTCTGATCCTTCGCTGTGCCCTTTTTGTTTAATAGCAACCTGATCTCTAGTTTCTGCAAGTCTCTTGTGAGGAAACTGTGTCGATAGGCCTGTTTTGGCAGTCAAGAAAATGCAATCAACCCACTCCTCTCTCTCGCGCTCGCACTTCTGTACTTTGTCATTAGAACTCCAGAAGGTTTCTGACACAGGATTTGCCTTTCCATGAATCCGTGTTGGTTATGTTTTATAATTCTTGTTCCGTTCCAGGCGCTCCACCACTCGCTCCTGATATTTCTCCATTGCTTTGATACTTACAAGTCAGTGACCATTGGTCTGTTATTTAGTGCCTCTCTTCTGTCTCCTTTTTTAAAAATGGGAACTTCATTTGCAGTCTTTCATACCTCAGTTTCAAGGGAAGTGTTGAAGATTGTGGTTTAATGGCACACACAGTATATATGCTCCTCTATGAGGATACACGGGGAGGGTGTTGTCCGGGTCCATTGCCTTTGAGGTGGCAAGTTCACTTAGCAGCTTCTTCCCACCTCTCAGTTGTGTGCATATTGTCCAACACCTGTTGCGCGCTATTCTCTGTTGGTGTACCTCACTGTCTCTGTCTTCACAGAGTCCTTTCTGTCTCCACTGTGATTACCTTCTTTAAATCTCCCGGTGAGCTCGTTCGCATACCTTCTTGATCGTTTCTTGTGAGTTCCCCACTTCTTTCTCAGCCTGATCACCTGATCTTTGACTGTGTCTTTCTCCTAATGTGGCCTAAACAACAGTTTTCGGGTCAGACTTGGTTTCGATGCTATGTCATTTTCGTACTGTTGCTGGTTCTCCCTCCTTATCTGTGCATATTCATTTCTTGGCTGTTCGATGATCTCCGTGTTTTTCCTTGGTCCTTTGCTTTACTATACCTCTTCCATTCTCTAATACACTTGATTTTTGCCTCCCTGACCTTTGAGTAAACCAAGGACTCGCTTTGGTCATCCCATTGTTTCTGTTGCCTTTGGACAAACCTTTCTCTTGCTTCCTTGCATTTTTGTTGACATGCTCAATCATTTCATTTACTGTCTTTCCTCCATTATCTTGTCCCACTGTCACCTTCCGCAGGAAGTCCCATACCTGTGTTGTCCACCTTTTTAGTTTGGCGTTTCCCATTCGATTCCTATTACCCTCTCCACCTCTAACTCCTACTATGTAATTCAAAAACTCAGGACTACGTGGTCACTAGCTCCGAGGGGCCTTCATATGTGATGTCATCTTTGTCTGAGCTACGAAGGGTGTGATACAAGGTCCCAGTCTTGCTGCTTTTTCTCCCTCGCTCTCTGGTAGTGTCTCTGATGTGTAGATGCATGAGGTTTTCAGTACCAAATCCATAATCTTGGCTCTCATGTTTCGGGGCCCCCATGAGGCTCCAGGTTTTTCCCCAATCGATTCCGTGTGGTTGATATGACCCACAAC
>NC_069401.1:48690057-48725057 GCF_026875155.1 Cherax quadricarinatus | reverse complement strand
GACCACCGGAAGAGGACTGGCTGCAGCTTTCTTGTTCAGAATGGAGGCCGCTTCTCAGACTGAGAAGCGTTGCAGCGCTGGGCCCTGCCCAGAGTGGTTAAAGGTGTTGAAACCCCTGGCCCCGTATATCAACAGCGGGTTTGAGGAGTGTTGCATTTCCGGGTACCACAACAGGGTTAAAGAGCTTGCGCTCCTGGGCCACTGACAGCGCTGGTTGAAGAGTGTTGCAACTCCTGGCCAGCACCCAACGGGCTGGTTTGAGGAGTACTACCTAATTGGGGTTTGCAGGGGTCGAGACTCAGCTCCGGGGCCCCCCCTCTTCACCGACCGCTCTAGGTCTCTCTCCCCTGCTCCATGGCTTTATAAAATCGTTTTAAAAAACTATGTAAGTTCCTGCTCCACTAATCGTTTGGGCAGACTATTCCACTTCCTAACTCACTTGATGAAAAAAATTCCAAAAATCCCTTTGACTCATCTGAGTCTTCAGCTTCCAATTGTGCCCCCTTGTTTCTGTGTCCATCTCTGGCTTCTGTCCCCGTCCCCCTTTGTCTTTTCCACGCAGTATTTTGTAGGTTTCTTTTCCCCCTGACTCCCGCCTCCAGTGTTTCGACCGTTTTCCCTTAACCTTTTCCGTGGACTTCCCCTTAGCTTGGAAACTAGTCTTGTTGCAGTTTTCATTGTCCCCTGCCCCAAAGTGGTTGGGGAAAGGTTTAAACACCTGGGACACCGCACAACAGCTGGTTGAGGGAAGTTGCAGCTCCTGGGTCAGCTGCACCAACAGCTGGCGCTCACCGTGCCTAGGCTCATAAATATGGGTTTAAACTTATTTTTTTAAGAGAGGAGAAAAGGGGCGTTTTATGATGGCCTTACAGCTGAATTTATAAACGATTTAGGTGTTGGGATGGTGTGGAGGTAGTGGGGTGGTGGTAGTTTGTAGTTGTGTACTGGGAGTCGGTAGTGGGATGGTGTGGTTGGGAGTGATGCGGGGGGTTGGTAGTGGTGTGGGGGTGTCGGTGTTGTGTCTGGTAGTTGGGTTTAGTGGTGATGGTGGTAGTTGTAGTTGTGATGTGGTAGTTTTGGGGTGGTGATGGTATGGTTGGGGGATGACGGTGGTGGTTTGGGAGTGGTGTGGTGGTAGTTTGTCGTTGTGAGGGTGGTCTTGGTAGTGGTGATGGAGGTGGCGGTAGTGTGACAGTGGTGGGTTTTGGGAGTGGGTGATGCTGGTAGTTGGTAGTGATGATGGTGGGGTTTGTAGTTTTGATGCTGGTGTTGGTAGTGGTGTGGTGGTGGTGGTAGTGATGACAGTGGTAGTTGGGAGTGGTGTTTCTGGTGTTGGTGTGATGATGGTGGTGGTTTGTATTGTGTGCTGGTAGTTGGTAGTGGGGTGGTGGTAGTTTGTAGTTGTGTGCTGGTGTTGGTAGTGGTGATGGAGGTGGGTTGGGAAATGATGACGTCGGGGGGTTTGGGAGTGGTGTGGGGGTAGTTGGTAGTGGTGAGGTTTGGGGGTCGGTGTGATGACAGTGGTGGTTGGGAGTGATGTTTCTGGGAGTTGTAGTGATGATGGTGGGGTGGTAGTGGTGATGGTAGTGATTGGTAGTGGTGAAAGCTGGAGTTGGGGTGGGGTGCTAGTAGTTGGTGTGGCGTGGTGGTAGTAGGTAGTGGTAATGTGGCAGTTGGTAGTGGTGATGGTGGCTGTTGGTAGTGGTGATGGGGTGGTTGGTAGTGGGATGTTTGTGTTGTCAGTGGTGATGGTGGCGATTTGGGAGTGGTTTTGCTGGGAGTTGGTTGTGGGGATGGTGGTCGTTTGGGAGTGGGGATGGTAGTGGTTTGGGATGATGACGGTGGTGGGTTTTGGGGATGGTGATGGTGGTGTTGGTGTGATGATGGTGGTGGTTTGTAGTTGTGATGCGGTAGTTGGTAGTGGTGATGGTGGTGGTCGGTAGTGGACAGTGGGTTGGGAGTGGTGATGCTGGTAGTTGGTAGTGATGATGGGGGGTGGTTTTAGTTTTTGATGCTGGAGTTGGGGTGGTGTGGTGGTAGTTTTTTTGTGATGGGTGTTGGTAGTGGGGGAGGTGGATGGAGTGATGACGTCGGTGGTTGGGGAGTGGGGATGGTGGTAGTTGGTGTGGTGATTGGTGGTCGGTAGTGAGACAGTGGTGGTTGGGAGTGGTGATGCTTGGTAGTGGTAGTGTGATGGTGGTGGTTGGTAGTGGTGATGGTAGTGATTGGAGTGGTGAAGTGGGAGTTGGAGTGGGGGGTAGTATGGTAGTGGCGATGGGGGTAGTAGGTAGTGGTTTAGTGGCGTTGGTAGTGGTGATGGGTGTTGGTGTGGGGTGGTGGTGGTTTGGTTTGTGGTGATGTTTGTGTTTTCAGTGGGTGGTGGGTTGGTAGTGGTTTGCGGGAGTTGGGGGTTTTGGTGATGGTGGTCGTTGGTAGTGGTGATGGTGGTTCGTTGTGGGGATGGTGGTGGTTGGTAGTGGTGATGCTGGTAGATGGTAGTGTTGATGGAGGTAGTTGGTTTTGTGTTTATGGTAGTGGTTGGTAGTTGGATGGTGGGGGGATTGGTAGTGGTGAGCGGTAGTTTGGGAGTGGTGTGGTGGTGGTTTTTGGGGGTGGTGCGGTGGTAGTTTCCCGTGGTGATGTGGGAGTTGACAGTGTGAAGGTTTGGTAGGGGTAGTGGTGATGTGGTAATTTGGGGTTTTGGGGTGGTTGTGGTTGGTAGTGGTGTGGTTATGGTTTGGGAGTGGTGATGTGGGAGTTGGTAATGGGAGGTGGTTGAGGTGGTGTGGTGGTAGTTTTTCAGTGGGATGTTGGTAGTTGGTAGTAGTGATGGTGGTAGGTGGTAGGGTGTGGTGGGGGTTTAAAATGGGATGGTGGTAGTTTGGGAGTGGTGATGGGGGTGGTTTTGAAAATGGTGATGGGTGGTTTTTGTTTGCGTGGTGATGCTGTAGTTGGTAGTAGTGTGGGTTTGGAGGTGGTATGGTGATGCTGGTAATTGGTAGTGGTTTATGGTTTGGTGGTAGTGGTTTTGGTGGGGTTGGGATGGTGTGTTGGTGGTTGGGGTGATCTGGTAGTTTGGGAATGGTGATGCTAGTAGTTGGTAAGGTGATGGGGGTAGTTGGTAGTGGGGATGGTTTGTGGTTGGGGTTTGCAATGGTGGTGGTTTGTGGTGATGATGGGTTTGGGAGGGTGATGTGAATTTTGGGAGTGGTGGTGATAGTTGGTGTGATGATGCTGATGTTGGGATGATGATGCGGTAGTTGGTAGTGGTGATGCTGGTAGTTGGTAGTGGTGATCTGGTGCTTTGGAGTGGGATGGTGGGGCTTGTTAGTGGTTGGTGGTGGTTTGGGGTGGTGATGTAGGTGTTGGTAAAAGGGGTGGGTGGTAGTTTGGTAGTGGTGATGGTGGTGTTGGCAAAGTGATGGTGGGGCGGTGGATGGTGGTGGGGGGGATGTTTTTTTTGGGGGGTTTATGGTGTGGGTGGATTGGGAGTGGGTGGATGGTGGGGGGAGGTGTGGTGGGTTTTTACTTCACAATCAAAAACTGAATGCATTACCCAAAAATAAACTTTTCCTACTTTTGTTCATTAGTGGATGACTTTCGTACAGCAGGTAACGAAATGTTCCCGGAGTTGAACGATTAAAGTCACAAAAAATTTTTCACATCCTGTGCTTTCTCTCTCTCCTCTCCCCTCTCTCTTCCCTCTCTCTCTCTCTCTCTCTCTCTCTCTAACACCAAGCATATCAAATTTTATTAAAATACACATTTGCGTATATCTGGGATGTGTGTTGCTTGTAGAGTGAAGAAATGAAGAAAGACTTCATTCCGTGTGAAATCTTAGATGTTGATGTCGGTAGGGGAGTTGTTGCTGCGGTCACGAGGGGGTGGGAGGAAGGTCATCAAATTAAAAGCAATGTGTGTGATAGGATGGGGGAGGGGGGGTGAAAATGTGTGATAGGATGGTGGGGGGGGGTGGTGAAAATGGTGATGGTTGGGGGAGGGGGGTGAAAAAGTGGTAGGATGGTGGAGGGGGGGTGGGGAAAAATGTTTTGATAGGATGGTGGAGGGGTGGTGAAAAGGCCCCCCCCTCCTGAGTAAACATGCGGTTTTATAAGTATAATGGTCAGTTTTACACACACACAACACACCAGCACACACCGACTTTGGTCTCGACCCCTTTCAACCCCAATTGGTGAGTACGTTTGGTGAGTATACCAAAAACTAACACACACACCACACACACACCACAACAACCCCACACACCACACGCATACAATGATAGTACGTACTCTACCAGGATTGTCTCAGAGACACTTTCACAACAGCTATACCATGTGCGGGAAGCTAAGATTGCTTTCTGGATCCTTTGTGTCCTTCCCGTTCCAACTGCAAGTTTGTCTTAACCATCACCATGGTCCCCCATCGTCCAGCCTTTCCCGGGGACCGAAGAATTGAGGGGTTTGGGGTGAAAACTAATTTTGAAGTTAATCTGAAAGGGGACGAAGCAGAAAAAGAGAAAAGATGTTAGAGGTTTGAAAAAGTAGGAGAGACATTTACGGCGTACACGTTTTAAAAAACTTTATAGGCTTAACTGGAAAAAAAAAAATTTTTGGAGGGGAAGGGGGGGAAAAGGGGGCCGGGAACAAAAAAGCTAGATGCAAACTGAAGATCAAACGTTTTAGGGTTGCATGAAATATACTTTTTTTCATAACTATATGGGGGAAAGACCCGACGATTGTCCATCTGCGTTGACAACGGTAATTGCGGCAAGATCAAGGATGTTATTGGTGAATGCATATGTTAGGATGCCACCATCGCTTCTACGAGGATGGCTGGCTCTCTTAAAGACAGGTTGTGTATTCTCTCTGTCATGTATGCCAGAATACTGTAGCTACTGTGAGGTATTTTTAAACTTCTTGTATATATTCATGTGGTATGACAAATGCTTAGGAGATTCGTTATACATTCATTATACACTAATCATAATTCTTGGAGGGGTGCTGAGACAACACAAGTCGTCGAGACACCTGCAAACATTCCACTAGTGACTAGACAGAAGTGGTTGCAGATCTAAGCTGACTCAACATCAGGGTAGGCAACGGATCATGTGCTCTTAATTTAATAAGGTAGATCATGTTAACTCCCTGTGCTTCGTTAAACAAAAATACAGAAGTTGACAGGCGTCAGCAACCTTAGTTTTGATCTCTACTGACGAGACTCGTCAGTCGGCGGTAGCCCACGCTCAATAGAGAAATAATAACACCTATAATACCGAAAGCCTGGGTATACACTAAATAAATATTTTATGCTCCTTTTGTAGAGTACCTCTCGGGTTCCTGAGAAACATGAATCATTACATAAAGATATTATTTCCGGGGAAGGGGGGAGCATTCTGGGACGTATTGAATCTTATTACTGTCCGCAATATGTGTTCCTATTCCATATGTATTGTTAGAAACCTGTGGCAGGATCATTGCTAGTGTTGCTTTGCATAAACTGCTTCTATAAGACAAGTTTTACATGGGTTACATGCGTATGGTTATAGGGCTTTCTGGCGAGGTGTTCTTTCATGACACGTATACCTGGAGGTTACCTGCAGGTTATTCCGGGGATCAACGCCCCCGCGGCCCGGTCCATGACCAGGCCTCCCGATGGATCAGGGCCTGATCAACTAGGCTGTTACTGCTGGCCGCACGCAGTCCAAAGTACGAGCCACAGCCCGGCTGATCCGGCACTGACTTTAGGTATATGTCCAGCTCTCTCTTGAAGGCAGCCAGGGGTTTATTGGCAATTCCCCTAATGCTTGATGGGAGGCTGTTGAACAGTTTTGGGCCCCGGACACTTATGGTGTTTTCTCTTAGTGTACCAATGGCGCCCCTACTTTTTATTGGGGGCATTTTGCATCGCCTGCCCAGTCTTTTACTTTCGTAGGGAGTGATTTCTGTGTGCAGATTTGGGACCATTCCTTCCAAGATTTTCCAAGTGTAGATTATGATATATCTCTCCCTCCTGCGTTCCAACGAGTACAAGTCAAGTGCTTCCAAGCGTTCCCAGTAGTTAAGGTGCTTGACAGAACTTATACGTGCAGTAAAGGATCTCTGTACACTCTCTAGATCTGCGATTTCACCTGCTTTGAATGGAGATGTTAATGTACAGCAGTATTCCAGCCTAGAGAGAAATTTACTGATTGGAAATAGCGCGTTAATCTTACGTACTGTATGTGATTAGTCTTTTGTAGTTACGGGAAAAGGTTCTGAAACGAACAAAAGATTCATCACTTGGAACTATTTCCAGCAGCGGCTGTGACAGTCAATGCGTACTGCTTAGGCACTAGCGGATGAGATTGATGAACCGACACCTGACAGTTAATTAGATTCAGCTTATCCAGTTGACGCGGCCTTGGTACTGCGATGCCTCTTTCACGAGGAGACCTTTTCCAGAATCCCCTCCTCTGTCGAATCTCAGTTGGTATCTCTCAGTACTGTGGAGCCTGCTGTGGATATACGGTAGTAACCAAGCAGCTGTCGGATAATACACTTGCAGCTGCGCACGCAGTCTTCTCGGAAGCAGATGCGGTCAGGAAGAACATAATAGTTTATGCAACTCTCTCCAAAAGGAAGGATTAACCACGTAGAAAAGCACTGGACGTGGAAAATTAAGAACGATTTGATGTTTCCAGTAAGTAAACATAAAGTAATGGAGGTTACACTCAACAGTCCCCTAGGCGGGCATCTAGGTGTAAAGAAATCTTACCAACATTTTTTCCGACCCCGTACGCCATTAAATGTACCTGTTCTTGTTCGGACGTGAGCCACTTGACTATTACGAGGAAGTTTAGGCATCCTATGAAGTCAACTTTATTATTTACAGTACCAACGTTAAATAACGTTTTCTTCAGAACTGTAATAGACTGTATTGGTTCCATGCCCAGGACTTGAATGGGTAATAACTAACAAAATGAGCATTTACTCATTATGACGCGTCAGTGTGCGGTCTATCGTACAGATTGGTGAAAATCCTTGTACAAGTAGAGGCATCGCGGAAAATCCAGTCAAATCAGGGATCAAATTTCACAAATGAGAATCTTCATGAAGTAATTTCCCATCTGGTAGTAATCGGTTGGATCTCTTCTCTCTCTCATCTAGAATCTAAAGATACACTTATAAGATTTTACCAGACGCTCACAAAGCATGTTATGCACGTATATGAAGGACCGTATGTCATATTGAGACTAGTGAGTATTTATTTTTCTTATGAGGGAAAGCATGCAGGAATTGCTCGTTTACAGTCTCTTTGAGCTCGTATATGGTTGGTCAGGTTGAGAGCCTTAAGCTCGTCTCAAGGAGGACTGGATTGGCGGTGAGAGTACAGCACTGTTATTACTTCGAATGGCTCTGAACTTCGGAATCGAAGTTGCCATGTACGCAAATTGGCTGCGGTAAACCAGAGAGCAGCAAAGAGTCTCATGACATGCCTTTCGTTGACCTTTTTTTTTTTTCAGCGGGGACTTGACCCTGGTAGCAGCACACTGCAGATGTGTTCAGCTTTGCCTAAAAAAAAAAAAAAAAAAAAAAAAAAGCTGTACGATGTCTACACTCATCTCAGGCAGCCCCCTCCACCTCCCACAGCCCCCTCCACCTCCCACAGCCCCCTCCACCTCCCACAGCCCCTCCCACCTCCCACAGCCCCCTCCACCTCCACCAACCCCCCCTCCACCCTCCCCACAGCCCCCTCCACCTCCCACAGCCCCTCCACTCCCCACAGCCCCCTCCACCTCCCACAGCCCCCTCCACCTCCCACAGCCCCCCCCTCCACGCCCTCCACCTCCCACAGCCCCTCCACCTCCCACAGCCCCCTCCACCTCCCACAGCCCCCTCCACCTCCCACAGCCCCCTCCACCTCCCACAGCCCCTCCACCTCCCACAGCCCCCTCCACCTCCCACAGCCCCCTCCACCTCCCACAGCCCCCTCCACCTCCCCAGCCCCCTCCACCTCCCACACCCCCCACCTCCAAGCCCCTCCACTCCCACAGCCCCCTCCACCTCCCACAGCCCCCTCCACCTCCCACAGCCCCCTCCACCTCCCACAGCCCCCTCCACCTCCCACAGCCCCCTCCACCTCCCACAGCCCCCTCCACTCCCACAGCCCCTCCCACCTCCCACAGCCCCCTCCACCTCCCACAGCCCCCTCCACCTCCACAGCCCCTCCACCTCCCACAGCCCCCTCCACCTCCCACAGCCCCTCCACCTCCCACAGCCCCCTCCACCTCCACAGCCCCCTCCACTCTCCCACAGCCCCCTCCACCTCCCACAGCCCCCTCCACCTCCCACAGCCCCCTCCACCTCCCACAGCCCCCTCCACCTCCCACAGCCCCTCCCCACCTCCACAGCCCCCTCCACCTCCCACAGCCCCCCACTCCACACCCTCCACCTCCACAGCCCCCTCCACCTCCCACAGCCCCTCCACCTCCCACAGCCCCCCTCCAGCACCTCCCACAGCCCCCTCCACCTCCCACAGCCCCTCCACCTCCCACAGCCCCCTCCACCTCCCACAGCCCCCTCCACCTCCCACAGCCCCCTCCACCTCCCACAGCCCCCTCCACCTCCAACAGCCCCCTCCACCTCCCACAACCCCCTCCACCTCCAACAGCCCCACCTTCATCCCCTCACCACAGCCCCCTTCACCTCCAACAGCCCCCTTCCACCTCCCACAGCCCCCTTCACCTCCAACAGCCCCTCCACCTCCCACAGCCCCTCCACTTCCACCTACTCCCACGAATGCTCCTTCCCCTCACACGCCCACTCCTTCACACCCCGTAACCTGTTCCTTCCTCGGCCCTCATTCCACAGCCCTCACGCTGCTCCCTCCTCAACCCTCCTACACCCTCCCTCCCCCTCAACATACCCCCTCCCTCACTGCCCACTCCTCTCAACACTCCTCACAAACCTATTCACATTTCCCGGTATCTCTATTTGGTTCCTCTTAAACTTTATATTCTCTGCACTAAGGCCGATCATTGTTCCAGTTTTCTCCCCTCCCTATTTCCCCCTCCACCTCCCAACATTCTCTCACTCTTCCCCTCCTCACTGCCTCACTCCACGTTTCCAATACCTTCCACTTCCACCGCTCCTCTCCAGGTCACCTAAAACTTTTTCTCCTTCACTTAAGGGCATCCATAAGTTTCATACAGATTATATCTTTCCAGTTCACAGTCTACACAGGATTCATCAACTTTCCTCCATCATTAACTCCCTCGTTAGCTACTCCCATTTACCCCTCACTTCCATATAAAAAAAATTTATCGCCATCATAAAGGACAGAAAATACCAAGAAGTCAAAAAAAAAAAAAAAATATTCGATTTTGCATCAAAATTGCATATACAGATTCATTACCCCACAAAAAAAATTAACATTCTTTCTAAAGAAATAACTGTTATACGTCCACTTTTTTCCACAAAGAAAAACAACATAATACCAAATAGTACTCAAATATTTCCCTTTATCAACATGTGATTCTTTTACTCCACAAGAGATAATTTACCCTTGTTGAAGTCACTGTCTATATTATCACTTCGGTTCTATCACTGTATTTTCACTCTCTAACTTTCTAAAGCAAAATACAACATTAATTAGTGAAATGTGGACTGTATTAGATCTATTCTTAGAATTCATTTAGTCATGGTTTCTATGTATGGACAGCCGCCTCAAATCAGTAGTTGTGTCTCTTGTCCATGTACCACGGGATTATTACATTTCTCCCACTATGAATCTTGTGTTGGATGATGGTCAGTAACTGGACACGATAGAAATTCTATCATCTTTCTATGTTGATCACACACCTAGATAATATTCACCTTAATCTTATAAAGCAGATAGTAGGTGGTGTGGACCTCTAGTCCTCTGTTATCTTGTCCTTCCACACGATATTTCAGGTTCACTTGTTTTCGGGGAGAAATTCTCGACACAGGATCGTGAGATAATTCTAGCTCCTGTCTCTTTATGTCGATTGCCAATTGTCTCTTCCCCTCTCACAGACATACAAACATATCAATTGGAGTCGGTGACACAGCAGTGGCACCAACAGCCCCTGGCGCTGCTACTAGCAGATCGCAAATTAATTATCTACTGCATTTGGAGCGTCAGAATTTGTGATGTGTGTCGGCTGAGCACTCCATTGCCCGTCCAAGTCATAGATGACAACCTATTTCGAAGCTGTACTGAGGCAGAAATCTCTCTCTCTCTCTCTCTCTCTCTCTCTCTCTCTCTCTCTCTCTCTCTCTCTCTCTCTCTCTCTCTCTCTCTCTCTCTTACTCTCTTGGTTCACTCAGGTTCCTTTCTCAGTCTTAAATTCAGTGATCCTAAAAAGCTGAACGTGTATACAATTTTTTTTAATTTTTGTTTTATTTTTTTTATTTTTTTGCAGTGAGAGTTTAATAAAATTTTTGCTGTATTAGCTTAAGAAAAGTTCTGCAGTGACGATTAAAAGAAAAGTGTTTGGTTTGGTGATTTACGAAAATTTTAAATCAGGAACTGTTTTAAGAAAACTGAGAATCCCGCCCCTCTTAGGCGGCTACTTGACTCTGGTCTAGTAGCTACCCGACTGTTGTGCTACCAGACTATTGTGGCTATCCGACCGTGGTGACTTCCCCACTATAATGACTAGCACCCGATTATGGTGTCTATTTAGCGGTGCCGACCACCCTGTCATGATCGCTACTCGAACGGGGGGATCTAACTGACCATGATGCGTATTCCCGACCACGGTGACCATCCGATTGTAGCTGCCCGACTGTTGTCGCCACAAAACCACTTAGTTTACTCAACTACGATGGGTCACCGAAAGATTAAGACCCGTGCCAGGACACTATCCTGGCGAACATTAAACGTACGTGCCCAACCACAGTACCTACCCAACCTTGTTGGCTACCCAACCACAGTACCTATCCATCCTTGGTGGCTAACCAACCAGAGTCCTGAAGGACGAAACTACCCTCAGGTCCCCTGATCCACTAGCTACAAGAATCAATTCCAATCACGGTTTCTCCTTAACCCACAAAGAGACCATTTTTAATAATGATTTGTTTAATCCCAAAATATTCATAACAGTGGTTAGAAGTGATAATTGAGGGCTATCAGACCTTATCCCAACCGGAAGTCTGACAGATACCTGATGGGCGGTATGCTCTCTATAAAGTGATTTCACGAAGAGTGGTTTTTTTGCGGTCCCGAGGCCATGGGTTGGAAGGTCACCTGAGATGCATTTAAATCCTCGATTTTTTTGTTATTGTGGTTGGGGAAAAAGTGTGATTTGTAGACGAGGCTGGAAAGTGATACTGAAGAATGTTATTAGGGTGGGAGAGTTATTTAAATGGGAGATATGGTAGTGGGAGGAGGGTAGATGGTGAGGGAGGAGATGAAGAGGAGGAGGTGAGGGAAGAGGAGGTGAAAGAGGTGGAGATGAGGGAGGAGGAGGTGACAAACGAGGAGGAAAAGCAGGAGGTGAGGTAGGAGGTGAGGCAGGAGGTGAGGAGAGGAGGAGGTGAATCAGGAGGAGGTGAAGCACGAGGTGAGGCAGGAGGAGGTGAGGCAGGAGGGTGAGGCAGGAGGAAGTGAGGCAGGAGGAGTGAGGTAAGAGGAGGTGAGGAGGAGGAGGAGGTGAAGTAGGAGGTGAGAAAGGAGGACGTGAGGCAGGAGAAGTTGAGGCAGGAGAATTAGAAGCAGGAGATGAGGCAAGAGGAGGTGAATCAGAAGGAGGTGAAGCACGAGGTGAGGCAGGAGGTGAGGCAGGAGGAGGTGAAAACAGGAGAAAGTGAGGGAGGAGGAGGTAAAGCAAGAGGTGAGGCAGGAGGAGGTGAGGGAGAAGGTGAAGCAGGAGCCGGTGAGGCAGGAGGAGGTGAAACAGGAGGTTAGGCAGGAGGAGGAGAGGCAGGAGGAGGTGAAGCAGGAGATGAGGCAGGAGGAGGTGAGGCAGGAGAAGGTGAGGCAGGAGAAGGTGAGGCAGGAGCTGAGGCAGGGGAATTAGAAGCAGGAGAGGAGGCAGGAGGAGGTGAAGCAGGAAGTGAGGCCAGGGGAGGTGAGGAAGGAGGAGGTGAAGCAGGAGGCGGTGAGGCAGGAGGAGGTGAGGCAGGAGGAGGTGAGGCAGGAGGTGAGGCAGGAGAAGGTGAAGCAGGAGGTGAGGCAGGAGGAGGTGAGGCAGGAGGCGGTGAGGCAGGAGGCGGTGAAGCAGGTGAGGCAGGGGGAAGTGAGGCAGGAGGAGGTGAAGCAGGAGGAGAGGGGGAGGAGGTGAGGCAGGAGGCGGTGAGGCAGGAGGTGAGGCAGGAGGGAAGTGAAGCAGAAGGTGAGGCAGGAGGAGGTGAGACGGAGGAGGTGAAGCAGGTGGGAAGCAGGAGGAGGTGAGGCAGGAGGAAGTGAAGCAGGAGGTGAGGCAGGAGTAAGTAAGGCAGGAGGAGGTGAGGCAGGAGGAGGTGAAGCAGGAGGAGGTGAGGCAGGAGGAGGTGGGGGCAGGAAATGGTGAGGCAGGAGGGAGGCAGGAGAAGGTGAGGCAGGAGGAAGTGAATCAGGAGGTGAGGCAGGAGGAGGTGAGGCAGGAGGAGGTGAAGCAAGAGGAGGTGAGGCAGGAGGAGGTGAGGCAGGAGGAGGTGAGACAGGAGGAGGTGAAGCAGAAGGTGAGGCAGGAGAAGGTGAGGCAGGAGGAGGTGAGGCAGGAAGAGGTGAGGCAGGAAGAGGTGAGCAGGTGAGGAAGGTGAGGGAGGAGGAGGGGAAGCAGGAGGTGAGGCAGGAGAAGGTGAGGCAGGAGGAGGTGAAGCAGGAGGTGAGGCGGGAGGATTGAGCAGGTGAGGCATGAGCAGGTGAAGCAATTGGTGAGGCTGGAGAAACTGAGCCAGGAGGAGGTGAAGCAGGAGGTGAGGCAGGAGGATGTGAGGCAGGAGGAGGTGAAGCAGGAGGAGGTGAAGCAGGAGGTGAGGCAGGAGGAGGTGAGGCAAGAGGTGAGGGCAGGAGGAGGTGATGCACAAGGAGGTTAGGCAGTAGGAAGTGAAACAGGAGGTGAGGCAGGAGTGAGTGAAGAGGAGGAGGTGAGGCAGGACGTGAGGAGGAGGAGGTGAAGCAATAGGTGAGGCAGGAGAATGTGAGGCAGGCAGAAGGTGAGGCAGGAGGAGGTGAAGCAGGAGGTGAGGCAGGAGGAGGGGTGAGGCAGGAGGAGGTGACCCAGAGGGTGAGTGAGGAAGCAGGGAGTGCAGGCAGGAGGAGGTATGAGGCGGGAAGTGTGAGGCAGGAGAAGGTAGAGGGGGGTAGCGGGAGGAGGTGAATGCAGGAGTGAGGGAGAGGTAGGAGGGTGAAGCAGTAGAGGTGAAGGCAGGACGGGAATGTGAGGCAGAGAAGGTGAGGCAGGAGGAGGTGAAGCAGGAGGTGAGGCAGGAGGATGTGAGGCGGGAGAGGTAAAGCAGGAGGAGGTGAAGCAGGAGGGAGGCAGTAGTAGGTGAGCAGAGGTGAGGCAGGAGGAGTGTGAAGCTAGGAGGAGGTGAGGCAGGAGGAGTGAGGCAGGAGGGAGGCAAGAGTGAGGCAGAAAGGTGGGCAGGAGGGTGAGGCAGAGCAGGCAGAATTCATCAGGAAACCCCACTCAGAATACTGTATTCCTGCAGGTGAACCCACCCACCGCTACATCCTGACCACCTGTGACTCCTACCCCCTACATCCACTAAGGCTCCTCCACCCCCGTACACTTCACCTACACCGCTACACTCCCACCTACACTCCTACACTCCAACCTACACCGCTACACCACTACACCCGCTACACCCCCTACACCGCTAACACTCCCACCTACACTCGCTACACTTCCACCTACACTCGCTACACTCCAACCTACACCACTACACTCCCATCTACACCGCTACACTCCCCACCTACACACGCTACCTCCCTACACCCGCTACACTCCCACCTACACCCGCTACACTCCCACCTACACCCTAACTAAAAAACCTCGCTAACTTCCACCTCACCCGCTACACTCCACCTACACCCATACACCACACACCGCTAAAACTCCCACCTACACCCACTACACTCCCACCTACACTCGCTACACTCCACCTACACCCGCTACACTCCACCTACACCGCTCCCACTCCCACCTACACCGCTACACTTCCACTACCCGTACACTCCCACCTACACCCTACAACTCCCACCTACACCGCTACATCCACCTACACCCGCTACACTCCACCTACACCTCGCTACACTCCACCTACACCACTACACTCCCACTACACCCGCTACACTCCACCTACACCCGCTACACTTCCACCTACACTCGCTACACTCCCACCTACACCCACTACACTCCCACCTACACTCGCTACACTCCCACCTACACCCACTACACTCCCACCTACACTCGCTACACTCCCACCTACACCCGCTACACTCCCACCTACACCCGCTAAAACTCCCACCTACACCAGCTACACTTCCACCTACACCCGGTACGCTCCCACCTACACCCGCTACACTCCCACCTACACCCGCTACACTCCTACCTACACCCGCTACACTCCAGTTTACACCCGCTACACTCCCTACCTACACACCGCTACACCTCCCACCAAACACCCCGCTACACTCCTACCTACACCCGCTACACTCCCACCTACACCCGCTACACTCCTACCTACACCCGCTACACTCCACTACACTCGCTACACTCCACCTACACCGCTACACTCCCACCTACACCCGCTACACTCCTCACCTACACCCCTACACATCCCACCTACACCGCTACACTCCCACCTACACCCGCTACACTCCCACCTACACCCGCTACACTCCTACCTACACCCGCTACACTCCCACCTACACCCGCTACACCCACCTACACCCGCTACACTCCTACCTACACCCGCTACACTCCCACTTACACCAGCTACACTACTGGACCCTCTACATCTACTTCCAAGGAAAAGGCCACCATGAGAGACGGTAATTCACAAGTAAGAGTAACTCCAGCTCTGATGAAAGGCAACCTTGACTTAATATGACTGTATATGCCAGTTACACATTGTGTAACTGGCATGTACATACTGTGTAACTGGCATATAGAATTGGGTTGAGGCATACTGCTGATGTATGTCATTTTGCTGACCAAAATCTCTTGTTCCGGTTATAATTCCTAGGAATACAGCTACATTACCTTCTGCACCCATTTCATTACCTACACCCAGTACGCTACCTCACACACCAATTAAATCATCCTCTACACCAGTGGTTCCCAAACTTTTTCAGCTTGTTACCCAATTTAACATGCCACATAAAGCATGTTACCCATTTCACAAAATGTTGTTATTATTGATATATATGGCTAAACGTGAACGTATACAGCCTCGCATATTCTGCTAATCCTAGCAAAACCATTGAAAACGTAAGAACCACACATACATTATATATAAAATTAACAGTAGCTACAAATTCACAGTAACAGTGGGTAAATACTAACTATATACTGCACAGGGCAGTACACATACATACCAGCTTATGTCTACCTCGGCTGATGCTCACAGATAAACTGACAGTGTGAAATAGAGGCAGCCTCAGGAAGTGAGTGACGCGTACTGGACAGGTCGATCTGGGCTACTGAGTGACTTTTGTCCTGAAGCATACTTGTCAAAATACTTTTGGGTTTCCACACACTTAGCTATATATTTCTTCTTTTCTAATACTGTATATTAGTTTTTGATGTTTATTGTTATTTGGTTTAACTTTATTACTTACTTATAATAGGTTTACTTTACAACTTTATATACTAAGACAAAGTTAACAATAATCCTCATACCGGGTACCGCATTGTTTTCTTGATTTTCAGAATTCATAACTTTTTTTGTCACCCCTCCATTACCCCCCAAAAATGGTTAAATTACCCCCAGGGGGTAATTTACCCCCAGTTTGGGAACCACTGCTCTACACCAACTACACCCCCGCCTACACCTGGTCTCACCAACTAGTCCTCAATCACTTTGCTCTCCAACACTCCCAGAAACCTCTTCCTCCAACATATGGTTCTCTAACACACGGTTCTCCAACACATGGTCTTCCAGTACCCGAACCTCAAGTTTCTGTCATTACACTGAACAAAAAACTGCTTGCAAGGGGTTTCTGTAGTTTCGGGTGTATCACCTGCAACAGTGACCGTTTGCTAGCAGCACCAATATGAGCGGAGGAGCAGAAATCTTCGTCCTATGACAGTAAAGTATATCGGGTAATTTGCTAACATCAAGACATTTATTGCATGGAAAAACTAGCAGACAGAAATTGCAAAAAGGATTGTTGCTTTATGTATAGGCTAAGTTTTACCCCTGTCGCTCTAAGTAGAGTTATCAAGTGAAATCTACGTAATAAACTCTACTTTAGACCTTTTCGTAGTCTATAAATAAAGCTTTGCTCTGCAATTTGTGACGTATTTTTTTTTACCACTTCAAGACCTTCGCAACATTTGAGCGAGAGTTATATGCATTTTTGTCCCTTGCATCCCAGGCAGGGAAGTGTTCAGCATTGGTACCATAAGGTATATTTGCTTCCTATGTAATATGTATAGCAAAAAAAAAAAAAAAAGCAGAGTTTGCATTTAGGGTCCCTCGGTGTGAGTCCTGGTCAAGGCTGCCCATCATTGGACAGAACCATACCACGGATGGGGTTTGAACCCGCAGTAAGAGAGTCTCAAAATTCCAGACCGCCGCGTTAGCCACTGGGCCAGCTAGCTTCAGTAAGATTCCTCCAAGTGGCTAACGGGACGGTCTGGAGTTTTGAGACTCTCTTACCGCGGGTTCAAACCCCACCCGTGGTATGGTTTGTTTGCAATCGTGTCATTACGATTTCGTGAGTCATTGGACAGAACATACGGGAGGTACTACCTCTAGTGCTAACTGGGGACCCACATCTGTGGAAGAGAATAAATGAACTTCAGGGAGAAATTAAGAGGTTTTTCCCTGGAGATGCTAGAATATTTTCTTCCCCTACCACCCCTATATATCTGTTATAATATTAAAAAAAAAATACACTGGGAGAAAGAACAACATGTATGACCTCATAAAACCTATATTTCAAACTTTCATCCAAACTCCCCAGAGGTGGGCAGCGTGCTGAGGATGCTGCAGGCAATTCCTCTCTCAGCCAGCCGATGTTCTGAGGTTACGTCTTAAATCTCTTCATTTATTCTGGAACAAAAACACACGAAAATGGATGGAGTAAGACTAGTCGGCCAGTGCTGGTAGTCGACAAGTAGAAGATAAGAAGTAATGAACTGCACCATGAAGGTCCACGACTGAATGAAGTTTCAGCCCAGGATGAATAATCCGATTCAAGACCTGACGATGATTCTTGAAGAGACGTCAGATTTCCAAACAACGAAGGTTCCTGAAGATGGAGTCAGGTTTCAAATACAATCTAATCCGAGAATAGCTTGCGCCAAAATCTGTAACTAGGATGGAATCCTAGTTACAGAGATTGAAGAAAAGTTGTATTTCCGGATAGTAGTAGCTTCTACTACTACTATTTTCCCACATTCGGTGTGAGCCACACTAGACTTCAGGGCTAAGAAGAGAACAAGAGGGATTACCATCAAAACATTACAATTTCAAAATTGGTCGAAGGTCTAAAAAATGTGTTTGTTTACATTAGCCTCCCCTTAAGAGTAAAATCCCGACGGGTAACCAGCATAAACCAAACAAAATAAAAAAACTGCAATAATAGATAAAGCTGCCTACGGATTCAGGCGAGACCCAGTGCCTGGTATTTAAATACAGTAAAAGAAAATAGAGATAGGAAGATATAAGTTGTTTGGTTGGTTAATGGGCTTTGAAATCTGTCGACATACGAGGCTCGTTAATTAAGGCTGCGCGTCTCTTGCTCACCTCCAATCGAAAATACTTTAATCGAAAATATAGGCTTTTTTTTTAAATTAAAACAAGCAAGTCAACGATAATTATATGTATGCTGAGATATATATACCTCTCCACGTGTACACGCATTGTTCTTCTCGGTGTTCGTACATCTAGCGCTCTACACTCACCGGAGTATATCCAAAATGTAACAGACATGCACTCAGGGGCCACTTTATTAGGTACACCTGTACCTATTCGTTATTGCAAATATCTTAGCTAATCTGGTGCCAGCACCCCAGTGCCTAAAAACATACAGACATGGCCAATAGGTTCAGTTGCTGGTCAGACCGACATCAGAATGGGAAAGAAATGTGATCTAAGCGACTGTGACCATGGAATGATTGTTGGTGCCAGACAGAGTGGTTTGGGTACCACAAAAACTACTGATCTTCTGGGTTTTTCAAGCACAACAGTCTCTAGAGTTTACAAAGAATGGAGTAAAAAATGCAAAACACCCAGTGAGAGAAGCAGTTCCGTGGACGAAAACGCTTTATTAATGAGAGATATCAGAGAGATGGCCTGACTGGTTCCAGCTGACAGGAAGGTAACAATAATTCAGATAACGAAGTATTACAACAGTGGTATGCAGAAGAACATTTCTGAGTGCACAGCATGTCAAACCTTGAAGTGGATGGGTCATTGCAGCAGACCACCACACTGGGTTCCACTCCTGTCAGCTACGACTAGGAAACTGAGGCTACGGAAAGCACAGCCTCACCGAAACTGGATGGATGAAGATTGGAAAAAAACGATGCCTGGTAGGGTCAGAATTTCGCATAAACCTTTGGGATGAGAAGGAACGGGAGATTCGCAGCATGAACATGCAGTCGACAAATCTTCAGCAACTGCGTGAGGCTAAATGCTATCGTGTCAGCATAGACCTGGATCTCTAAGTAATGTTTCCAGCACCTTGTTAAATCCTTGCCACGGAGAATTCAGGTTGTTCTGGGGACAAGAGGGGCCCTAATCAGTACTAGAAGGGTGTTGTACCTAATAAAGTAGCCAGTGAGTGTACTTCATCACCAGCTCTATCGCACGGAAAGTTTAATAGCTGGTTTGCAAGTGATACTGACGTGCAACAGGTGGTGCTGACGTACATCATAGTGCTGATATGCATCATAGGTGGTACTGACCAAATGAAACGGTCAGCAGAAACATATAGACGTAGTAACTTATCCTTCACCAAACACACACACACACACACACACACACACACACACACACACACACACACACACACCTTGATACCTGAAAGACGGTGGGACCAGGGCATCACCTCTCTGTGGGTCCTTAGAGAGGGGGCAGAGATGCTGTGTGTGCCACTAACAACAATTTTCAACACATCCATTGAAATTGGTCAACTATCTGAGGTATGGAAGACGGCAAATGTAGTCCCCGTCTTTAAGAAAGGAGACAGGCACGAGGCACTAAACTACAGACCAATGTCACTGACGTGTATAGTAAGCAAAGTCATGGAGAAGATTATCAGGAGTAGAGTGATGGAGCACCTGGAACTGAACAAGCTTATTAACGACAACCAGCACGGATTCAGGGAAGGAAAATCCCGTGTCACAAACCTACTGAAGTTTTATGACAAGATAACAGAAGTAAGACACGAGAGAGAGCGGTGGGTGGACTACATTTTCCTGGACTGCAAGAAGGCCTTCAACACAGTTTCTCACAAGAGATTAGTGCAAAAACTAGAGGATCAGGCACGCATAACATGAAGGGCACTGCAATGGATCAGAGAACACCTGACAGGGAGGCAACAACGAGTCATGGTACACGACGAGGTGTCAGAGTGAGCGCCTGTGATAAGCGGGTTTTCACAGGGGTCATTTCTAGGACCAGTGCTGGTTTTGGTATATGTGAATGACATGACGATAGGGATAGACTCAAAACTGTCCCTGTTTGCAGAGGATGTGACGTTAATGAGGAGAATTAAATCGGAGGAGGATCAGTAAGGACTACGAAGAGACCTGGACAGGCTGCAGGCCTGGTCCAGAAACTGGCTCCTTGAGTTTAACCCCCCAAAATGCAAAGTCATGAAAATCGGGAAAGGGCAAAGAAGACCGCAGACAGTATATAGGCTAGGTGGCCAAAGACTGTAAACCTCATTCAAGGAAAAGGATTTGGGGTTGAGTATAATACCGAGCACATCTCCTGAGGCGCACATCAACCAGATAACTGCTACAGCATATAGGCGACTAGCAAACCTAAGAATAGCGTTCCGATACCTCAGTAAGGAACCGTGTACGTCAGGCCCATACCGAAAGTGCAAAGGCTTGCAAAAAGACTGGTCCCAGAGCTATAGGGAATGCACTACGAAGAAAGGTTAAGGGAAATTGGTCTGACGACACTGGAGGACAGGAGGGTTAGGGGAGACATAATAACGACATTCAAATTACTGCGAGGAATTGTCAATGCGAACAGAGACAGGATGTTCCAGAGATGGGACACAGAAACAAGGGGTCACGATTCGAAGTTGAAGTCTCAGATGATTCAAAGAGATGTTTGGAAGTATTTCATTAGCCATAGAGTTGTCAGGAAGTGGAATAGTCTGGCAAGTGACGCAATGGAGTCAGGAACCATACATAGTTTTAAGACGAGATATGATAAAGCTCATGGAACAGTGAGAGAGAAGACCTAGTAGCGACCAATGAAGAGGCGGGTCCAGGGGCTATGACTCGACTCCTGTAACCACAAATAGGTGAGCACACACACACAATATCTCAAATGAAGTGCTGGTATTTATAACCCGTGAACTAACTTACCGATGGTGGAAGATAGAAGTATAACCAGGTGAGTCTTGTCCTTGTAGGAAAACCTTTGTGCAACCCTGAACTACGACTCAGTACGAAGGAGGGAGAGAGAGAGAGAGAGAGAGAGAGAGAGAGAGAGAAAGACAGAGAGACAGAGAGACAGAGAGACAAAAGAGAAGAGAGAGAGAGAGAGAGAGAGAGAGAGAGAGAGAGAGAGAGAGAGAGAGAGAGAGAACGAGAACAAAAGAGAGAGAGAGAGAGAGAGAGAGAAGAGAGGAGAGAGAGAGAGAGAGAGAGAGAGAGAGAGAGAGAGAGGATGATGGTGAGTAGGGGAGAGGAAAAGCTGGCCAAAAATTATAATAGTAATGGGTAAATGACATAGAGGACATCCGGAGGGCGTGTCTATCATGATGGTTTGGGGCACGTCTCTCTCTCTCTCTCTCTGTATGTCTGTCTCTGTCTGTCTCTGTCTGTCTGTCTGTCTGTCTGTTTGTCTGTCCTGCCCCCCCCTCTCTCTCTCCTGTCTCTATCTCTCGTCGTCTCTCTGTCGTCCTCTCTATTAATGAGTCTTTTAGTTTTGGTTGCCCCCAGATGATGTCCTAGGGTTAAAGACCCAGAAGGGAAAGAATCTCCACCACAACCACTGTCATCATCACCACCACCACCATCGCCACCACCATTACCACCATCACTGCTACCACTACTACCATCTCCACTACCACCACCACAACACTTCATAGCAACCAACAGGGTGAGTTTTTTCGTGAGGTGGAGGAAGGGGAGGAGAGGTGTAGGGAGGAGGGGTTGAGTCTTCATAGCTAGACTGGAACGTACAACAGCTGCTACGCCACCTCCCCAACACCCTCTCCTTCAGCACCTCCCCAACATACCCTCCTCAGCACCTACCCAACACCCCCTCCTCCAGCACCTCTCCAACACCCCCTCCTCAGCACCTCCCTAACACCCTCTCCTCCAGCACCTCCCCAATATTCCCTCCTCCAGCACGACCCCAACACCCCCTCCTCCAGCACCTCCAAGCATCTCCTTCACTAGCACCTTCCCAACACCCCCTCCTCCAACACCGTCCCTAACACCCTCTCCACCAGCACCACCCCAACACCCCTCCTCCAGCATCTCCCCAACACCCCTTCCTCCAACACCTCCCAACACACCCTCCTCAGCACCTCCCCAACACCCCCCTCCTCTAGCACCTCCCAACACTCCTCCTCCAGCGCTTCCCGAACACTCCCTCTTCCAGCACCACCCCAACACCCTTCTTCCAGCACCACCCCAACACCCTTTCCTCCGGCACCATCCCCAACACCTCCTTCTCCAGCAGCTCCCAGCATCTTATTCACCAACACCTCCCCAACACCCCCTCCTCCACCACCTCCCCAACGCCCCTTCCTCCACCACCTCCCCAACCCCCCTCCTCCAACACCTTTTCCTACACCCTCCCCAACAGCACCTCCTACAACACCCCTCCTCCAGCACCACACAAACACCCCCTTCTCCAGCACTACTGCAACACATCTGCTTTCAACACCTCCCCCAGCACCCCTCCTAAAGCACCACCCGAACACCCCCTCCTCCAGCACCTCCCCAAAAATACCTCCACCAGCACCTCGTCCAACACTCCGTCCTTCAACGCCACCCCAACACCCCCTCCATCAGCACCTGCCCAGCACCTCCTCCTCCTCCAACGCTCTCCCTGACACTCTCCCCACCAGCAAGTTCCCCAACGCCCCTTCCTCTAGCACCACCCCAACACCCCTCCTATAGGACCACTCCAACACCCCGTCCTCCAGCACCACCCCAACACATCCTCCTCCATCACAACTCCAACACATCCTTTTCCGGCACCACCCCAACACCCCCTCCTCCAGCACCACCCGAACGTCTCCTCCTCCTGCACCTCCCCAATACTTCCTCCTCTAGCACCACCCCAACACCCCTCCTCCGCACCACCCGAGCACTCCTCCTCCAGCACCACCCAACGTCTCCTCCTCCAGCACCACCCCAGCGTCTCCTCCTCCAGCACCACCCCAACGTCTCCTCCTCCAGCACCACCCAAACACCCTCTCCTTCAGCACCACCCCAACACATTCTCCTCAAGCACTACTCTAGCACCCAGCGTCATCATTATCATTATCATCGTCGTCACCTCCACCATCATCATCATCATCATGATCATGATCGTCGCCCTCACCACCATCATCATCATCATGATCATCATCGTCACCTCCATCACCACCATCGTTATCATCATTATCATGATCATCATCGTCACCTCCACCACCATCTTCAAAATCATCGTCATCCCAGCATCATTATCATAGCCATAGCTTCATCTCCACACACACCACGTCTCCAACTTCACCTGTATCACCACTACATGTCTTGTACCACTCCTACATATGCTTTATCACCCCTACATGCTCTGTATCACCCCTACATATGCTTTATCACCCCTACATGTCCTGTTTCTCCCCTACATGTTCTGTATCACTCCTACACGTCCTAAATCAAACTATCATACACCAATTTACTGATATCCCTCGTCTTGCACCCACTACACACCTCGTCGTCCACATGATGGACACGGGTATACAAACTACACCAGCCGCCTCGGCGGCAGAATCTAATATTTAAGATTGCTCATCGAGGACAGCTGGATGAAGATTGAAACATAATAAGTAGCAGCCAAGTTAGTGTGTAATATGTAGGGTTTGTTTACACTGTACTGAATATTACGAAATAAATTTATGAATAACTGATCGTAAGGAATTCTGCTCTTCAAGGAACAGTATTCCCTCTTATTCTCTGTCTCACTCCCATTCACATATTACATAAACAAAAATATATATCATGTTATTGTAATATTCTTCGTAGACGATACTATAATTTGTATGAGTGGTATCTGTCGAGGACACAGCTAATATCCTGGTCTATGTAAATTATGTCGTCCCGAGAGTCACAAATTTCAGAAACTCCGCTATGGAAAGTTTAATTATTTATTTTAAATGAAATAAAAAGTAATGCAATCTAGCCACGATGAAACGAAAGAAGAATGTCAGGAACCACACAGCAACCATATCGGCAGATCTTACCTTCAACGATCATAATAATGTCACAATACGGCAAGGAAAATGATAGGTTAGATAATAAGAACCTTCAAAACTAGAGATGCCAAGCCAGTGATGATAGGCATTTATGCTCTGAAGACTGGAATATTGTTGTACGCTAATAACCACTTTCAATGCGAGCGAAATTGCGTTTCTGGAGAATGACCAGAGAACTTTTGCTGTATCAGCTCAACCTAACACCTAAATTATTGGGAATGCTTAAAGTGTCTTAAACTGTACTTTCTGACATGCAGGTGAGAAATATTTATGATAACTTACACATGGAAGATGCGAGAGGGACTGCTTCCAAATCTTCGCGCTTGAAACAGTTCTTGCCAGAACGAGAAACGTTGTAGAAGGTGCAAACTGCTCATCATTAAAATAAGGAGTGAAATAAGTACACTGAAATGTAACTCACTAAGTGTAAGGGATCCAAGACTTCTCAGTATCTTACCTTCGTTGATAAAAGAATTCACAGTACACCTTCATATAAGTGTCTTTAAGAAGGAGCATGAAGAGTTATTACAGGCAGTCTCTGATCAACTTGTAGCCCCCGTTGACGTTGCCTCGTGACTGCCTTTGAGGTTGCCTCGTGGCAGCCGTTGAGGTAACCTAATGGCCTCGAATGAGGTTACCTCGTGGTCGCCGTTGAGGTTACCTCATGGCTGCCTTTGAGGTTGCCTCGTGGCAGCCGTTGAGGTAACCTAGTGGCCTCGAATGAGGTTACCTCGTGGTCGCCGTTGAGGTTACCTCATGGCTGCCTTTGAGGTTGCCTCGTGGCAGCCGTTGAGGCAACCTCGTGGCCTCGAATGAGGTTACCTCGTGGCCACATTTGAGGTTACCTCTAGGCTGCCTTTGAGGTTGCCTCGTGGCATCGTTGAGGTAACCTCGTGGCCTATGAATGAGGTTTACCTTCATGGCCGCTTGGGTTACCTCATGGCCTTTGTTTTCTTGGGTAAAACAAGTTGAAACGATTAGTTTTAAACTGTGTATAGCTGGTTGCTTACTGGCAATATAAATTTTGTTGTTTCTCCTTTGAAACCTCTCTAATTTATCAATTTTGAGATCGAAAGTAAATATACATAAGGTGGCGCCCGACAAGAGCAACATTGTATGAAAGGTTCAGAAAAACGTCTTTTTTCTGAACCTTTCACATAACTGTTCCTGTCCGACACAAAATCTTGGGTTCTTTATACAAGGAATTCTACACTTGCCTAACCTATAAGTGTGACCTACTCCCACTTGTGGAATTTTCCACGGTGACGCTGCCTACGACTGCTTCGCCTCACTTGTCTACAGTACATAAGCCCCTTCTCCGTGCATATGCTGCACGGTTACGAAGACTGTTGGACTGAATACATCGATGCCAGGTTGAGGGACTTAGTACCTCTAAGTCCTTCCCTGTATTGGACTGAGGAAGCCGCTGACTGGTGACACCTTCCCACAATAAAGATACCCAAGTGATACAGGTGTCTCATTTTCCAAGAGTAACGTAAAGTGTTAATATTCCTTTGAGTGTTTTGTGCTCGAAGATTGATACTATGAAGTCATTCATCCTACTGCGTTGGTGGTAGCGGTTACCTGGAGGTGGTGGGGTTGGTGGTAGAGGGGATAGTGGTAGTGGTGGAGGGGGTCTTGGGTATTAACAGAGGTGTAGTGAGGGACGTCTTACACTCCCTCAGGATACATAACACATTCCACGAACTTGGAGACGTAGGGCGATACAATTACACAAACAACAGTGTGAAACTTTACGAAAAGCGGTTCAACATGGATTTTCGTCGGAACTTTTGCACAGCGTTGTGGCTCAGATCGCAGTGAAATCCCTCTTGAAGCTCTCAGTCACAAATCAATTATGCACTCAGAGAATCAGATGAACCCAGTACATTGGCAAATTTAGGTTTCTACTACTCACAGTCTACTCAGGGAGTTAGCTGTTGGTTCTGGAACTGAGTAAGTGGTATGGTTGGCCGGTGAGACCATGAGTAACTTCGATAGCACCAACACTTATTTTGAAGAGGTGACTGAAATCCACAAAGTTAAACTACTTCTATCGTTACTGTGAACCAGCCATTCCCTCTCTTTCTCTCTCTCTCTCTCTCTCTCTCTCTCTCTCTCTCTCTCTCTCTCTCTCTCTCTCTCTCTCTCTCTCTCTCTCTCTCTCTCTCTCTCTCTCTCTCTCTCTCTCTTTCTCTCTCTCTCTCTTTAAGCCGGTGTGGAGGGACGGAGGGATGGAAGGCTCTTACACGCAGGTGATCTTGGTTCTGATTTTAATGTCTTCTAGTGCTGCCTGCATTTATCTTGTAATAATTTTATTACCACCTGACTTCTCCTACCGCCATGCTACCACTACAACCACCTGCCATGCTACCACAATAACCACCTGCCATGCTACCACAAACCCCTGCCATGCTACACTACAACCACCTGCATGCTACCACAATAACCACCTGCCATGCTACCACAACAACCCTGCCATGCTACCACAATAACCACCTGCCATGCTACCACAATAACCACCTGCCATGCTACCACAATAACCACCTGCCATGCTACCACAATAACCACCTGCCATGCTACCAAAAATATACCATGCATGCTACCACAATAACTACCTGCCATGCTACCACAATAATCACCTGCCATGCTACCACAATAACCACCTGCCATGCTACCACTACAACCACCTGCCATGCTACCACTACAACCACCTGCCATGCTACCACTACAACCACCTGCCATGCTACCACAATAACCACCTGCCATGCTACCACAATAACCACCTTCCATGCTACCACAATAACCACCTGCCATGCTACCACAATAATCACCTGCCATGCTACCACAATCACCACCTGCCATGCTACCACAATAATCACCTGCCATGCTACCACAATAACCACCTGTCATGCTACCACAATAACCACCTGCCATGCTACCACAATAACCACCTGCCATGCTACCACTATAACCACCTGCCATGCTACCACTCTAGCCACCTGCCATGCTACAACTCTAACCACCTGCCGTGCTACCACAATAACCACCTGCCATGCTACGACTCTAACCACCTGCCATGCTACCACTCTAACCACCTGCCATGCTACCAATCTAACCACCTGCCATGCTACCACTCTAACCACCTGCCATGCTACCACTCTAACCACCTGCCATGCTACCACAATAACCACCTGCCATGCTACCACATACACCTGCCATGCTACCAATCTAACCACCTGCCATGCTACCGACTCTAACAACCTGCCATGCTACCACTTAACACCTGCCATGCTACCACTCTAACACCTGAATGCTACCACTCTAACCACCTGCCATGCTATCACTCTAACCTCCTGCCATGCTACCACTCTAACCACCTGCCATGCTACCAATCTAACCACCTGCCATGCTACCACAATAACCACCTGTCATGCTACCACTCTAACCACCTGCCATGCTACCACTCTAACCACCTGCCATGCTACCACTCTAACCACCTGCCATGCTATCACTCTAACCTCCTGCCATGCTACCACTTAACCTGCATGCTACCACTCTAACCACCTGCCATGCTACCACTCTAACCACCTGCCATGCTACAACTCTAACCACCTGCCATGCTACCACTCTAACCACCTGCCATGCTACCACTCTAACCACCTGCCATGCTACCTCAATAACCACCTGCCATGCTACCACAATAACCGCCTGCCATGCTACCACAATAACCACCTGCCATGCTACCACAATAACCACCTGCCATGCTACCACAATAACCATCTGCCATGCTACCACTACAACCACCTGCCATGCTACCACAATAACCGCCTGCCATGCTACAACTACAACCACCTGCCATGCTACCACAATAACCACCTGCCATGCTACCACAATAACCACCTCCCATGCTACCACAATAACCGCCTGCCATGCTACCACTACAACCACCTGCAATGCAACCACTACAACCACCTGCCATGCTACCACAATAACCACCTGCCATGCTACCACAATAACCACCTGCCATGCTACCACAATAATCACCTGCCATGCTACCACAATCACCACCTGCCATGCTACCACAATAATCACCTGCCATGCTACCACAATAACCACCTGCCATGCTACCACAATAACCACCTGCCATGCTACCACAATAACCACCTGCCTTGCTACCACTCTAACCACCTGCCATGCTACCACTCTAGCCACCTGCCATGCTACAACTCTAACCACCTGCCATGCTACCACAATAACCACCTGCCATGCTAACCCCATAACCACCTGCCATGCTACCACAATAACCACCTGCCATGCTACCAATCAACCACCTGCCATGCTACCACTCAATAACCACCTGCCATGCTACCACCTAACCACCTGCCATGCTACCACAATAACCACCTGCCATGCTACCACTCTAACCACCTGCCATGCTACCAATCTAACCACCTGCCATGCTACGACTCTAACCACCTGCCATGCTACCACTCTAACCACTGCATGCTACCACTACTAACCACCTGACATGCTACACTCTAACCACCTGCCATGCATCACCTAACCCCCTGCCATGCTACCACTACTAACCACCTGCCATGCTACATCTAACCACCTGCCATGCTACACAATAACCACCTGTCCATGCTACCACTAAACCACCTGCCATGCTACCCACTCAACCACCTGCTATGCTACCACTCTAACCACCTGCCATGCTATCACTCATAACCCCTGCCATGCTACCACTAACCACTGCCATGCTACCACATTAACCACCTGCCATGCTACCACTCTAACCACCCGCCATGCTACACTCAACCACCTGCCATGCTACCACATAACCACCTGCCATGCTACCACACTAACCACCTGCCATGCTACCTCAATAACCACCTGCCATGCTACCACAATAACCGCCTGCCATGCTACCACAATAACCACCTGCCATGCTACCACAATAACCACCTGCCATGCTACCACAATAACCACCTGCCATGCTACCACTACAACCACCTGCCATGCTACCACAATAACCGCCTGCCATGCTACAAGCTACAACCACCTGCCATGCTACCACAATAACCACCTGCCACGCTACCACAATAACCACCTCCCATGCTACCACAATAACCGCCTGCCATGCTACCACTACAACCACCTGCCATGCTACCACAATAACCACCTGCCATGCTACCACAATAACCACCTGCCATGCTACCACAATAACCACCTGCCATGTTACCACAATAACCACCTGCCATGCTACCACAATAATCACCTGCCATGCTACCACAATAACCACCTGCCATGCTACCACAATAACCACCTACCATGCTACCACAATAACCACCTGACATGCTACCACAATAACACTGCCGTCTACCACTAAACCACCTGCCATGCTACCCATAACCACCTGCCATGCTACCACTACAACCACCTGCCATGCTACCATTACAACCACCTGCCATGCTACAATAATAACCGCCTCCCGTGCTACCACAATAACCACCTGCAATGCTACCACAATAACCACCTGCCATGCTTCCACAATAACCACCTGCCATGCTACCACAATAACCACCTGCCATGCTACCACAATAACCACCTGCCATGCTACCACAATAACCACCTGCCATGCTACCACAATAACCACCTGCAATGCTACCACAATAACCACCTGCCATGCTACCACAATAACCACCTGCCATGCTACCACAATAACCGCCTGCCATGCTACCACAATAACTACCTGCTATGCTACCACTACAACCACCTGCCATGCTACCACTCCAACCACCTGCCATGCAACCACTACAACCACCTGCCATACTACCACAATAACCACCTGCCATGCTACCACAATAACCGCCTGCCATGCTACCACAATAACCACCTGCCATGCTACCACAATAACCACCTGCCATGCCACCACTACAACCACCTGACATGCTACCATTACAACCACCTGCCATGCTACCACTACAATCACCTGCCATGCTACCGCAATAACCACCTGCCATGCTACCACAATAACCACCTGCCATGCTACCACAATAACCACCTGCCATGCTACCGCAATAACCACCTGCCATGCTACCACAATAACCACCTGCCATGCTACCACAATAACCACCTGCCATGCTACCACAATAACCACCTTCCATGTTACCACAATAACCACCTGCCATGCTAAAACAATAACCACCTGCCATGCTACCACAATTACCACCTGCAATGCTACCACAATAACCACCTGCCATGCTACCACAATAACCACCTGCCATGCTACCACAATAACCACCTGCCATGCTACCACAATAACCACCTGCCATGCTACCACAATAACCACCTGCATGCTACCACAATAACCCCTGCCATGCTACCACAATACCGCCTGCCATGCTACCACAATAACCACCTGCCATGCTACCAACAATAAACAACAGGTCATGCTACCAAATAACACCTGCCATGCTACCACAATAACCACCTGCCATGCTACCACAATAACCACCTGCCATGCTACCACATAACCACCTGCCATGCTACCACAATAACCACCTGCCAAAATACCACAATAACCACCTGCCATGCTACCACAATAACTGCCTGCCATGCTACCACAATAACCACCTGCGATGCTACCACAATAACCGCCTGCCATGGTACCACAATAACCGCCTGCCATGCTACCACAATAACCACCTGCCATGCTACCACAATAAACCACCTTTCCATGCTACCACAATAACCGCCTGCCATGCTACCTCAATAATCGCTAGCCATGCTACAAATAAACCACTGCCATGCTACCCAATAACGCCTGCCTGCTACCACAATAACCACCTGCCATGCTACCACAATAACACCTGCCATGCTACCACAATACACCTGCCATGCTACCACAATAACCACCTGCCATGCTACCACAATAACCACCTGCCATGCTACCACAATAACCACCTGCCATGCTACCACAATAACCACCTGCCATGCTACCACAATAACCACCTGCCATTGCTACCAACAATAACCACCTGCCATACTACCACAAAACCACCTGCCATGCTACCACAATACCACCTGCCATGCTATACCACAATAACCACCTACCATGCTACCACAATAACCGCCTGCCATGCTACCACAATAACCACCTGCCATGCTACAACAATAACCACCTGCCATGCTACCACAATAACCACCTGCCATGCTACCACAATAACCACCTGCCATGCTACAACAATAACCACCTGCCATGCTACCACAATAACCACCTGCCATGCTACCACAATAACCACCTGCCATGCTACCACAATAACCGCCTGCCATGCTACCACAATAACCACCTGCCATGTTACCACAATAACCACCTGCCATGCTACCACAATAACCGCCTGCCATGCTACCACAATAACCACCTGCCATGCTACCACAATAACCACCTGCGATGCTACCACTAACCCCTGCCATGCTACCACAATAACCGCCGCCATGCTACCACATAACTACTGCATGCTACCGCAATAACCGCTGCTACTACCACAATAACCACCTGCCATGCTAAACCCCAATAACCGCCTTCCATTCTACCACAATAACCACATGCCATGCTACCACTATAACCACCTGCCATGCTACCACATAACCACCTGCAATGCTACCACAATAACCACCTGACATGCTACCACAATAACCACCTACCATGCTACCAAAATAACCACCTGCCATGCTACCACTATAACCACCTTCATGTACCACAATAACCACCTGCCTACTACCACAATAACCACCTGCCATGCTACCACTACAACCAACCCGCAATGCTACCCAATAACCACCTGCCATGCTACCACTAACAACCACCTGCCATGCAAACCACTACAACACCGCCATGCTACCACTGCAACCACCTGCCATGCTACCACAATAACCACCTGCCATGCTACCACTTCAACCACCTGCCTTGCTACCACTACAACCACCTGCCATGCTACCACAATAACCACCTGCCATGCTACCACTATAACCACCTGCCATACTATCACAATAACTACCTGTCATGCTACCACAATAACCACCTGCCATGCTATCACAACAACCACCTGTCATGCTACCACAATAACCACCTGTCATGCTATCACAACAACAACCTGCCATGCTGCCACTATAACCAACTGCCATAATACCACCATAACCACCTGCAATGCTAGCACTGTAACCACCTGCCATGCTACCACAAAAACCACCTGCCATGGTACCACTACAACCACCTGCCATGCTACCACTCTAACCACCTACCATGCTATCACAATAACCACCTGCCATGCTACCACAACAACCACCTGCCATGCTACCACAATAACCACCTGTCATGCTATCACAATAACCACCTACCATGCTGCCACCAATAACCACCTGCCATGCTACCACTACAACCACCTGCCATGCTACCACAATATCCACCTGCCATGCTACCTCTATAACCACCTGCCATGCTACCACTATAACCACCTGGAATGCTATCACAATAACCACCTGCCATGCTACCACAATAACCACCTGCCATGCTACCACAATAACCACCTGCTATGCTATCACAATAGCCACCTGCCATGCTACCACCAATAACCACCTGCCATGCTACCACTACAACCACCTGCCATGCTACCACTCTAACCACCTGCCATGCTACCACTATAACCACCTGCCTTGCTACCACAATAACCACTTTGCCATTCTACCACTATAACCACCTGCCATGCTACCATTATAACCACCTGCCATGCTACCACTATAACCACCTCCACTGCCACACCCTTAACGACTACTATCAACACTACTAAAATCAAACCACTATTAACACCATTACATCTAAAACCTACCACCACCGCTACTACAAATGCAAACCGACTACTACTGCCACTACAAACCAACTGCTACTACCACTGCAAACCAACCACTACTACCACTACAAACTAACCACTGCTACCCTCAAACCAACCTCTACTACCTCTGCAAACCAACCACTACTACCACTACAAACTAACACACTGCTACCACTACAAACCAACCTCTACTACCTCTGCAAACCAACCACTACTACCACTACAAACTAACCACTAACTACCACTACACCAACCAACCAACTACTACCACCACAAACCAACCACTAGTACTACCACTACAGCAACCACTATTACCACTACAAACCAATCACTACTACCACTACAAACCAACTACTACTACCACTAGAAACCAACCACTACTACCACTACGAACCAACCATTACTACCACTACAAAACCAACCACTATTACCACTACAAACCAACCACTACTACCACCACAAACCAACCACTAATACTACCACTTCAGCAACCACTATTACCACTACAAACCAACCACTATTACCACTACAAACAAATCACTACTACCACCACAAACCAACCACTAATACTACCACTACAGCAACCACTATTACCACTACAAACCAACCACTACTACCACTACAAACCAACCACTACTACCACTAAAACTAACCACTACTACCACTACGAACCAACCATTACATACCAATGCAAACCAACGACTATTACCACTACAAACCAACCACTACTACCACCACAAACCAACCACTAATACTACCACTTCAGCAACAACTATTACCACTACAAACCAACCACTATTACCACTACAAACCATACACTACTACCACCACAAACCAACCACTACTACCACCACAAACCAACTACTACTACCACTAAAAGCCAACCACTACTACCACTACAAACCAGCGACTACTACCACTACAACCGAACAACTACTACCACCACAAACCAACCACTACTACCACTAGAAACCAGCCACTACTGCCACTACAAATCAACCACTACTACCACACAAACCAACCACTACTACCACTAAAAGCCAACCACTACTACCACTTCAAACCAGCCACTACTACCATTACAAACAACCACTACTACCACTACAAACCAACCACTACTACCACTACTACCACTACAAACCAACCACTACTACCACTTCGCACCAACCACTACTACCACTACGAACCAACCTCTACTACTACTGCAAACCAGTCACTACTACCACTACAAACCGACCATTTCTACCTCCACAAACCAACCACTACTACCACTTCGCACCAACCACTACTACCACATACAAACCAACCACTACTACCACTAAAAGCCAACCACTACTACCACTTCAAACCAGCCACTACTACCATTACAAACCAACCACTACTACCACTACAAACCAACCACTACTACCACTACTACCACTACAAACCAACCACTACTACCACTACGAACCAACCTCTACTACTACTGCAAACCAGTCACTACTACCACTACAAACCGACCATTTCTACCTCCACAAACCAACCACTACTACCACTACAAACCAACGACTACTACACCACTTCACACCAACCACTACTACCACAACAAACCAGTCACTCCTACCACTACAAATGAACCACTACTATCACAACAAACCAACCACTACTACCACAACAAACTAACCACCCACTACCACTACAAACCAACCACTATACCACTACAAACCAACCACTACTACTACTACAAACAAGTCATTACTACCACCACTACAAACCAACCACTGCTACCACCACAAACCAATCACTACTAATACTGCAAACCAACCACTATTACCACCACAAACCCAACCACTACTACCACTACAAACCAACACTACTACCACTACAAACCAGCCGCTACTGCCATTACAAACCAACCACTGCAACCACTACAAACCAATCACTACTACCACTACAAACCAACCACTACTACCACTACAAACCAGCCATTACTACCACTACAAACCAACCGCTACTACCACCACAAACCAACCACTACTACCACTACAAATCAACCACTTCTACCACTACAAACCAACCACTACTACCAACACAAACTAACCACTACTACCATCATCTCGGACAGAGAGAAAGTAGTCTGGTCTGGTAACTTTCAGCAAATGACACAAAAACGACCCAGTGTGGAATCTTTCTGTGTTTTTAATGGAGTAACTCCCATGAGGGAATGTGTTGGGTAAAAGAGGTGGGCGTTGGGTAAAGGAAGGAATTGGGTAAGGGATCCGAGAGGTGGGTAAGGGATTT
>NC_069401.1:48657557-48685057 GCF_026875155.1 Cherax quadricarinatus | reverse complement strand
AGTGTGGCAAAGAAGTGACCCACTAGTGTGGTCAAAATGTGACCCACCAGTGTGGTCAAGAACTGACCCAGGAGTGTGGGTCTCATAGTCTTTACATCTCTACTATTTCTTCTGCCTTCTCGCTATTCGACTGAAGAAGTCTGCTGTGTAGGCGAAACGTTTCGGAATATAGATACGTAATTGTTGCACATGTGTCTTTCTTATCTACACAGTAATAGTTGTATAAGAAAATGGAATAAGTACATTGTCGGTATTCTTGCTTATCTTTTTCAGCAAGGAACGAGGCCCCTTTAATCTATGTATCACTATGTGTCAATGTTTGCATCCCTATGTATCTGTCTATGTATCATTATGTATTACTCTATGTATCACTATGGATCAATGTATGTATCACTATGTATCAGTGTATGTATCACATTGTATTAGTGTATCAGTCTATGTATCACTGTGTATAAATCTATGTTTCATTATGCATCAACGTATCACTATGTATCCTTTTCTTAATAAAGTGAAGAACAGTTCAGGAAACACGAAAGAATCTCCAAAACACAACGATAATTGCTCTGGAAGATTTTAGATTTTGCTGCCGAAACGGCTAGTTTATTGTGCATCCCATAGTCGTCCTGTGGACGGTAGCGCAAGAGCCTATGGATACACGAAAAGCCTAGGCACTAGGTCCCAAGAGGGTTTGCTGGAGTACATCTAGATGTATATCATGATTCACGAAATCGTAATGACGCGATTGCAAACAAGCCATACAACGGGTGGGGCTTCAACGTGGAGCTAGAGACTTGGTCTTCAGTTTTACGACTCTCTAACCGCGGGTTAGAGCCCCGACCGTGTGGTTTGGTTGTATATCTGTTGCAAGTAAATTTAGGAAATCTGCTTAATATGTCTAGCATATTAGTTTCACTAAAAAGATCCTTTTCAGATCACTTGTTCTCTCTAGGCTGGAATATTGCTGTACATTACCATCTCCGTTCAAGGCTGGTGAAATTGAATATCTAGAGAGTGTACAGAGTGTACTCGCTGGAACGCAGGCGAGAGAGATATATCATAATCTACACTTGGAAATCCTAGAAAGAATGGTCTCTATTACGGCCCAGGTATTCAATGCCTATTATACTAGGTGCAAAGGGGAGCTTAGAGCATAATAAATACAGCAGACAACTTTGAATCATATTATCCTTCACCAAGTATAAACAGAAGCATGTACACTATATACACTATGTACAGCAAATAGGTATTAGTGCACGCCATGGGAGTCAAGGTAGAGCAGCAGCCAAGAGACAAGATAGACAACCGTGTTTCAACCAGCAGCAGAATGGAAATGACAAGGGTGAAAACGTGAGTGGTAACCACGTCACCTTCACAGCTGTCAGATCCACATTATGATTGGGTGAACCTAGGTAGTGACCCCATTGGATCGTCAGACCCTTAGCACCCGGTTGCTGGTTGGGGAGATAGCCTATGTGAGAATGCGGACATACTCCGAATAAAGGTTACATACTCTTTGCATGCCACAGTCCCGAATCTGCACACAGAATTTACTCACTACGAAAGTAAAAGATTGGGCATGCGGTGCAAAATACCCCCCATTGAAAAGTAGGGGCGCCATTGGTGCACTAAGAGAAAACGCTATAAGTGTCCAGGGCCCAAGACTGTTCAACAGCCTCCCACCAATAGGCTCTTGGCTGCCTTCAAGAGGGAGCTGGAGAAATACTTAAAGCCGATGCCTAATCAGGCGGGTTGTGGTTCGTACGCTGGTCTACGTGCGGCCAGTAGTAACAGCCCCTGATCCACCGGGTGGCCTGGTCGTGGATCGGGCCGAGGGGGCGTTGATCCCCCGCAATAGTAACACTTTTTTTTTACGCAAACTAAAATTTTAAAAGAAATAAAAGGATTATACAAGCTCCCAAGAAGCTAAGGAAAAGACTGCTCCAGGCTTCCAGGCAGCTAAGGAAGACAAGACTACTCCAGGTTTCCAGGTAACTAAGGAAGACAAGACTACTGCAAGCTTCCTGACAGCTAAGGAAGACAAGTGTACTGCAAGCTTCCTGGCAGCTAAAGAAGACATGAGTGCTCCAGGCTTCCAGGCAACTAAGGAAGACAAGACTACTGCAAACTTCCAGGCAACTAAGGAAGACATAACTGCGCCAGGCCTCCAGGCAACTAAAGAAGACAAGACTACTCCAGGCTTCCAGACAACTAAGAAAGACAAGACTACTCCAGGTTTCCTGGCAGCTAAGGAAGACAAGACTACTCTAAGCTTCCTGGCACCTAAGGAAAATGAGACTACTCTAGGTTTCCAAGCAACGAAGAACGAGAAGACTACTTATGATTTCCAGTGGCCGAAGGAAGACATGACTTCTCTATGACTCGAGAGGTAGACTAACACATGTGTTGTGCTTCAATCATCATGTTCCACTTCTGTAACTCTCAGTTTTTAAAAGATCTTAGTACAACCTACCAGATGATTGTAGCTTAAGAAGGTTTGCATAAATAATAAACTATTTGAAGACTGGCTTATCAATAGTGTGTTATTACAATACTCTTTATCCTGAGGAAGCTTAGAGTTCATACAGTGCCTGGGAATGAGAGGTAATCAGATCCGATCCGAGGAAGATGAGTGTACTACTAATTTCTTGCATTAAGAGCCCTTTTTTTCATCCTCCAGGCAACTGGCTTCCCCTCCCTTCCTCCAACTGAAAGGTTTGGAGCACTGTTGGCGTAAGTTTAATGCTATGTTTATTGCTTTGCCCAGTCTTGATAATGTCCTAGGATTCCTTGCGCCCCTCAGTGTCCTACAGCCTAACGTTAAAAGTGATGTTTCTTGCCGCCAAACCACACTCCTTTAATCCAATCCCAGTAATCGGGGATTTAGATATTTTTTTACAATCTCTCAGTAGCGACTCTTTCCTTGTTACTATCCTGACTGACTTCGTGCATGTTTACTAAATTACAAAATAAGAAAGTAGAGCTCTTTTAAATCCTAGAGAATATCTTCGATCTTCTCTAAAGCAATTCCAGTATTTTAAATGCTGTAGGGATAATAGCAGGTGATCTCTGTACACTTTCTTACTTGAATATCTTTACTTCTTTGAAAGGAGACGGGTGCACAGAGTAAGTTCTGTGACCAGTCTCGTCCCTTCTTTGGAATCTCTTCCATTAAAAGCTCACGTAAATCCTCCTATAATTTTCCTGGCCTTTGCTATATTTGCTTTGTGTGCTCTCTGTAGGTTAAGAGTTTTGATTTTAAAATTCTTAGATCTTTTGGTTGGTTCTATGACCAGATCTGGCTGCGTTTAGTATCATATATACATTTTACGTCCTTCATTCTTTACATATCGAAGTAACTAGAATTTATTCCTTTGAACATCATGTTGGTGAGGCACGCCTGCAACAGTTCAGTACCTGTATTTTTTTCCCTTTGTTCACTGAAAGGTTTGTTGAAAACCTAACTGCAGTTTTTTCTGTTACTTTTAAAGAGGAACCTTTCTGGCTTATTTTGTAATCGTGCTCAAAACGAGAACACAAAATTGTGAGTTTTGTTCTTGTTTATATCTGCTACGAAGATTAAAAAGATTGACGGTGCGCAAAGACAGCGTTTGAGGAAATTAATATTTTTGAGATGACGCGGACTGGATTCGGCTCTGTTGACTATTCGCAATCTGTTTGTTAGAAAATTGATGAGTTTGAGTCAACAGGTTAAAGGATGCCATCAAGTGGCAGACGGGAGTTAGAAACGCGTGATGTATCAGTTTACGGGCCATTACTAGGGTTAGCACCCTCACCCCAATGGGCAGGGTACTGCCCCTGGTCGAGGCTCTTCTCTAGAGGGAAGGGCATTGCCTCTAGCTAGAGCTCACCACGCCGAGGCAGGGTACTGATACTGGCTATTGCTCTCCCCTCACCCCTGGGAGTAGGGTTCTATTCCCTGGTTAGGCCTTACTTTCCCTGGTTGGGGACATAGGGCACTGCCTAAAGATTCATCCTTCACCCCTGTGGGTAGGACACAGTCTATGGCTGGGACTCGCCCCTGAGGGTAGAGCAGAGCCCCTACCCGATGACTCACCCCTGGGGAACAGGGATAAGTCATCGGGTTGGGCCCCCCTGGCTCGGGGCTCTTCCCTGGGGCAGGGCACAACCCACGGCTGAGGTTCACCCCTGGGGCATGGCACTTACCCTGGCTGGGGCTCTCTCCCGGGGCTCTGGCTGGAGCTGCTTTTCCCTGGAGCAGAGCACAACCCCTGGCTGGGGTTCACCCCTGGGGGGGATTACGGTTTCTGCGCACAATTTTCCGGGTGACAGCGGGAGGCGGGGCCGGCCCCAACCGTCGCCTCTGCACCGGCATTCATTACGCTGTTTTTGCAGCGTCAACCAGGCCTCCTGCTTTTTGCAACGATGGGTCGCAGGCCTTGCTGTTGCTGGAGAGGGCCGGGTGGTGGCCAGGAGGGTGTGTGTGTGCACGACCCTCCGTGGGAAGACTCCCCCGAGGCTGCCCCATGATGGGAACAAAACAATACTGTCGCAACTCGGTCCAACCTGCGCCCGGGGTAGTGAGGGATGACAGGAGGGACTGGTTGAGGAGGCCCGTATCACCTGTGTCTTCAACTACCCATATTCTAGCCTCGAGCTTGCTTGGGAGGGGGGGGTGAGGGGCGCCTCACCTCTAATCAACCGAATTAGTTTGATAAAATTGGAAAACAAGGTGATCTTCACCACGCTTTCTCTTTTCCAAATTAGTTCAGTCCCAGCATGGCCCTGTAGATCATATAATTACCCAGAGGAGGTGATGCTGGAGGAAGGTAGAATAAAGGGTAATGGGGGGATAAAGAAGGGAAGAAAGGGAGAGAGAGAGACTGGTGGTATTGAGTTACCGTGGGAGGCGGCCCGCGGCCGCCTTCAACCATCCGCACACTCACGTGTTTTTTGCAACGTTATTGACAGTGGCAAGGCATTGAACGGCCGTCAACGTGAGCAGGCTGGAGGGTTTTTGCAAGGCGAGGAGAAGGAAAGGGCGGGGCGAGGCTGGACACGGGGACATGCCAGGAAGGGTGGAGGAACACAGGGGGCATGTAAGGATACGCGGATGGGAGGCTGGACACGGGGACATGCTGGCAAACACGAACCTAACCATGTGACACGCGGAATCACTGCTGGATACGATATTTGCGCAGTGATAAAAAGATGTTTGTACATGAAGGTTGTTCCGGGGGTCAACGACCCCGCGGACCGGTCCTCGACCAGGTTTCCCAGTTATTTAGGGCCTGATCAACCAAGCTATCAGGAAAATACAGGCGACGGAAGGTGTAAGAAAGAGCGAGAGGTGAGAATAAGAGATATGACAGGTCATGGGAAAGTTATGTACAGCATCGACTTATCAGCCCTAACACAAACTGAGGCCAGACTTTCCTGGTGATCACCTAATCAGTCAGGTTGTTGCTGCTTGTTGCCCGCAAACCCACATAGCTTGAATGATCGCATATCTTCCTATGGAACTTGTCTAATAAACCCTTGACGTCTATCTTTCGTTCGGCGGGATTTCTTTTATTTGATGATAGAAGGAAGAATAAACGTGAGCCCCGGATGTGGATACAGTGTTCTCTAAATGAGGTTACAGCACCGGTACTTTGTATTTAGATTATGGCACATGCACTTTCTATTCAGATTAATCGCCTCTTCATACTACACATGAGGGGTTATGCTAATTCAGGAATAAGAAAATGTCTTCTGGCACAAGTCTTTCTCAGATAATGACCTGTTCAGTGATTACGCTACCACTGTTGTCCACGAACAGGGGTATCAGTGTTAAGCAAACAGTGTTAAGCATCCACTGGCTTACCGAAACAAGGCTGTCCATCTCAGAGTTGGCTTACAAAAGCAAGGTTGTTCATCCCACTATTAGCTTACCGCAGCGAGCTTGTCCATCCCATATACAAAAGAATGGGCACAATTTTTGTATCATAGGATACTCCCGTATCTTTTATTCCATAAGTTGTAATTGCTAATTGCTCATCTCCATTCAAGGAAAACACGTCATGAATGCTTTAAGCTGGTTTAAATGATATTCTGATTCGATGCAAGCAGCTGAAGACTTTTAATGTTACCTGCCTTGAAAAAGGGAAATGAACACAGAACAGTATTCTAAAGGAGAGATCGAAAGTGCCTCATGACATGTGGTGTGACATCTTGCTGTGAAGGATCTCGTAATTCTCTCCATTTTCGTCTTTGAAGCTGACACCATCATTCCTAGAGTGTAACCTGTTAGTGTTTATTTATTTATTTATTTATTTAGTAATTTGAGCATACATACAGAGGTACAAAAAAATACAGGTAAGAGCAGCAGGCCAAAGCCATGCTGTTGTAGAAAGAAAGGTAGGGGTACATTTCTTAACCTCAGGATCCTTCTTCTTTCTACTTCATCTTCGTTTTTTTCTTCTTCATCAAGATATGTGCAGTTTATTTCGAGTGTTTTTTTTCCCTCCCGATGACTTCACGAGTAGTGACTTGGGGCGTTTAGCTCAGAGATGTCTATTGTCACTGGATTTGCTTTCGACAATCATCGTCTTGTCTCTGCCAGGAGGGAAAATACTGTGTTATTGATGGTATTCATATATTGCCCACTTTGCTGGTATTAAAGAGGAACTGAGCTAACGCTTTAGTTATACTCTGCTATATACGTAATGAGAAGATTCCACTTCCTTCAATATTTTCATTTGTGAAGGAGGTGTTCATTCAGTATCCTTCACCCCCCTTATGTTATCTCAACATATAATATGAACGAATTATTTTTAATAATTTTTTCCGTCAAATGGTCGTAGCTCAGTGGTCATACCCTCGGCTTAAAATCGAAAGACCCTGGTTCAAGCCTGGTTAGGTGGGCACTTTTGGGCAGGTCTATTTACACATGTTGCCCCTGTTCACCTAGCAGCTAACCAATTGTAGCAGTTAACCAAATTCTGGCAGTTAACCAACTTTAGTGGGTGGCATGCTAGGGGGTAGTAACATACCTTAGAAAGAACAGGACTTTGGAATGAGCCAAGATAACCTGTAACTTCAATGGAGTAAAAAAAAATAGAATATATTAATCTTCCCATTCGCCTGGGAGTCGTTTCAAGAGCAGACAGAGTGATGAACTGTTTAATACTCTTCGTTTTAACACACCAAACATTAACAGGGTTTCCCTTTAAATCTAAACAAACTGTTTAACGCTACTGAAGAGTAATAAAACCCGAAAGTGTGTGAACCTGACAGTTTAAATGTTTCATTTTGACAGAAATTGAGTAAGACACGTGTGCAACAGTTTGGTGTCTTTATTGACAAAACGTTTCGCCTGCTGAGCAGGCTTCTGCTGAGCAGGCTACTGCTGAGTAGGCTTCTTCTGAACAGGCTACTGCTGAGAAGACTTCTGCTGAGCAGGCAACATTCAAATTCATCGAAGCTATGGAGCTGAACAAACAACAAGGCCGAGGAACTGACCACCTCATATCTGCATCTCTACTTCTGCTGTCTCCTCCAAATTTCGACTGAAAAAAACATGCTAAGCAGGCGACTCGTCTCATCAATAAACATACCAACATATTGGTTAGAATATTTATTGACGTTGAAAATCTTATTCATTAGCAGCACATTCATACCAGGTATTAGTCAGTAATTTTTTTTCAACGTACCGGTCGTCTCCCAACGTTACAAATGCTTCTGGCAATTTGGCAAACACAGATGATGATCAAACCATATGCAAAGTATGTAGACAGCCCTATGGTCACTATCTTGAACACTATGTGCTTATTGAGGAATATAGAGATTGACAGCATAATAAATTATGTGACATGTCAAGATATCTTATTAATAATGAAGATAAGATACCAGATATATTAAACAAATTTCCTAAATTTGCTTGTAACAGATAAGTGAACTGTAGATATAAATCCAAATGTACTCCTGTTAACCTTTATTGGGGCCTAGTTCCTAGGCTTTTCGTGTATCCATATGCTCTTGCGCTTCCCTCCACAGGATAGATATCGGGTCTACTTACGTGGAATCTACCTGGAGATTATTCCGGGGGTCAACGCCCCCATTGGCCAGGTCCATGACCAGGCCTCCCCTGCACAATAAGCTAGCCATTTCGGTGGCAAAATCCAATAATGTAATCCCACCGAGGAAGACTCAAAACAGAAGAAAACCTTGTAAAGCTTTCCATCTTTTTACATTTAGTAGTAGATTCAGGAGAAGGGGTTACTAGCTCCTTGCTCCCGGCATTTTAGTCGCCTCTTACGACATGAATGGTTTAGAATGTATATAATGATGTAAACACTGGATTTAATGTAATTTATTTTAGGAACTTCTGAGTGAATCATTCAGCGCAAGGATTGTTAGAGGCTGGTCTCCGGTTGCTAAGCGCGAGACAAACGCACTCTATAACTCACTCACCTAGTTACAATTTTTGAAGCCGAGCATAGAATTGTAAGTCCGATACCATAACACGGTTTCAGAAATCCCGACACAGGACTGTTGCCCCGCGGTACGAATGTGGCAGAAACGAATGTGGCACCGACATAGAAAAGGATTCTAGGTTAACTAGAGTCATGATATAATTTTGCTGGCAGCCTGTGTAGAATCTACTTCAAGGTTGAATAACCACAGGTAGTCAATTGTGTATCTCATCCAGATGTTGCTAAACCTTATTCCTTGATGTGTCCGTCATCTGAGTGATTACTTTTAATCTGTTACGTTATAATTCTGGGAAGTTAATCATTGTTCAAGCGGGAGAAATTCTTGTGGGGTGAGTGAGTAATGTGTGAAACAACGGTCAGTTGCAGTGCATGAGTTAATAGTTTACCATACAATTACTAGTTGTATTCGGTGACTCTAAGTAGTTTATGATGAGACTATGCAATTATAAATGATATAAATTACAGGGGTGTGGGCAGAGTCATGATGGTGTAAGTTACAGAAGCCGTAGTGTTAGTTGACTCATCATAGTGTATGTTACAGCAGCTGTAGTGTTAGTTGACTCATCATAGTGTATGTTACAACAGCTGTAGTGTTAGTTAACTCACCATAGTGTAAGTTACAGAAGCCCTAGTGACAGTTGACTCATCATAGTGTATGTTACAGCAGAAGCAGTGTTAGTTGAGTCGTCATAGTGTATGTTAAAGCAGCAGCAGTGTTAGTTGAGTCATCATAGTGTATGTTACAGTAGCAGCAGTGTTAGGTGAGTCATCATAGTGTATGTTACAGCAGCAGTGTTAGTTGAGTCATCATAGAGTATGTTACAGTAGCAGCAGCGTTAGCTAAGTCATCATAGTGTATGTTACAGCAGCAGCAGTGTTAGTTGAGTCATCATAGTGTATGTTACAGCAGCAGCAGTGTTAGTTGAGTCATCATGGAGTATGTTACAGCAGCAGCAGTGTTAGTTGAGTCATCATAGCGTATGCTACAGCAGCAGCAGTGGTAGTTGAGTCATCATAGTGAATGTTACAGCAGTAGCAGTGTTAGTTGAGTCATCATAGTGTATGTTACAGCAGAAGCAGTGTTAGTTGACTCATCATAGTGTATGTTACAGCAGCAGCAGTGTTAGTTGAGGAATCATAGTATATGTTACAGCAGCTGTAGTGGTAGTGGAGTCATCATAGTGTATGTTAGAGCAGCTGTAGTGTTAGCCGAGTCATCATAGTGTATGTTGCGGCAGCAGTAGTGTTAGTTGAGTCATCACAGTGTATGTTACAGCAGAAAAAGTGTTAGTTGAGTCATCACAGTGCACGTTACAGCAGCAGCAGTGTTAGTTGAGTCATCATAGTGTATGCTAAAGCAGCAGCAGCGTTAGTTGAGTCATCATAGTGTATGTTACACCAGCAGCAGTGTTAGTTGAGTCATCATAGTGTATGTTACAGCAGCAGCAGCAGCATTAGATGAGCCATCACAGTGTATGCTACAGCAGCTGTAGTGTTAGTTGACTCATCATAGTGTATGTTACAGCAGCTGTAGTGTTAGTTGAGTCATCATAGTGTATGTTACAGCAGCTGTAGTGTTAGTTGAGTCATCATAGTGTATGTTACAGCAGCTGTAGTGTTAGTTGAGTCATCATAGTGTATGTTACAGCAGCTGTAGTGTTAGTTGAGTCATCATAGTGTATGTTACAGCAGCTGTAGTGTTCGTTGAGTCATCATAGTGTATGTTACAGCAGCAGCAGTGTTAGTTGAGTCATCATAGTGTATGTTACAGCAGCAGCAGTGTTAGTTGAGTCATTATAGTGTATGTTACAGCAGCAGCAGTGTTAGATGAGTTATCATAGTGCATGTTACAGCAGCCGAAGTGTTAGTTGAGTCATCATAATGTATGTTACAGAAGCAGCAGTGTTAGTTGAATCTTCATAGTGTATGTTACAGCAGCTGTAGTGTTAGTTGAGTCATCATAGTGCATGTTACAGCAGCGCAGTGTTATTGAGTCTTTATAGTGTATTTACAGCAGCTGTAGTGTTAGTTGAGTCATCAATAGGATGTTACAGCACAGCAGTGTTAGTTTGAGTCATTATAGTGTATGTTTCAAGCGCAGCAGCAGCAATAGATGAGCCATCACAGTGTATGCTACAGCAGCAGCAGTGTTAATTGAGTCATCATAGAGTATGTTACTGCAGCAGCAGTGTTAGTTGAGTCATCACACTGAATGTTACAGCAGCAGCTGTGTAAGTTGAGTCATTACAGTGTATGTTACAGCAGCTGTAGTGTTAGTTGAGTCATCATAGTGTATGTTACAGCAGCTGTAGTGTTAGTTGAGTCATCATAGTGTATGTTACAGCAGCAGCAGTGTTAGTTGAGTCATCATAGTGTATGTTACAGCAGCAGCAGTGTTAGTTGAGTCATCACACTGAATGTTACAGCAGCAGCTGTGTAAGTTGAGTCATTACAGTGTATGTTACAGCAGCTGTAGTGTTAGTTGAGTCATCATAGTGCATGTTACAGCAGCTGAAGTGTTAGTTGAGTCATCATAGTGTATGTTACAGCAGCAGCAGTGTTAGTTGAGTCATCATAGTGTATGTTACAGCAGCAGCAGTGTTAGATTAGTCATTATAGTATGTTACAGCAGCAAGCAGTGTTAATGAGTTATCATAGTGCATGTTACGCAGCCGAAGTGTTTTGTTGAGCCATCATAATGTATGTTACGGAAGCAGCAGTGTTAGTTGAGTCATCATAGTGCATGTTACAGCAGCTGTAGTGTTAGTTGAGTCATCATAGTGCATGTTACAGCAGCCGAAGTGTTAGTTGAGCCATCATAATGTATGTTACGGAAGCAGCAGTGTTAGTTGAGTCATCATAGTGTATGTTACAGCAGCAGCATTGGTAGTTGATCTTCATTGTATGTTACAGCAGCCGTAGTGTTAGTGAGTCATCAAAAATGTTTTACTGCAGCAGCAGTGTCAGTTGAGTCCTCACAGTGTATGTTACAGAAGCAGCAGTGTTAGTTGAGTCATCATAGTGAAGGTTACAGCAGCAGCTGTGTTAGTTGAGTCATCATAGTGCATGTTACAGCAGCTGTATGTAGTGAGTTATCATAAGTATGTTACAGCAGCTGCAGAGTTAGGTATTCATCATAGTGTATGTTACAACAGGCCCGTGTTTAGTGGTCTTCAAGTGTATGTTTTCAGTACAGCAGTGTTAGTTGAGTCATCAAGTGTATGTTACAGCACCAGCAGTGTAAATTGAGTCCCTCAAGTGTATGTTTCAGGGAGCAAACATGTAGTTGAGTCATCAACTGAATGTTACAGGCAGCAGCTGTGTAATTGAGTCATTCAGTTGATGTTAGCACTTGTGTAGTTGAGCAACCGTAGTGATGTTACAGCACTGGAGGTTATTGAGTCATCATAGTGTATGTTAAAGCAGCTGTAGTGATAGTTGAGTCATCATAATATGTTCAGCAGCCAGTGATAGTTGATTCATATAGTGTACGTTCACAGCGCAGTGTTAGTTGAGTCATCATAGTGTATGTTACAGCAGCAGCAGTGTTAGTTGAGTCATCTAAGTGAATGATACAGCAGCTGTAGTCTTAGGTGAGTCATAATAGTGTATGTTACAGCAGCTGTAGTGTTAGTTGAGTCATCATAGTGTATATTACAGCAAGCATAGCGTTGTTGAGTTATCATAATGTTGTACAGCAGCCAGTGTTATTGGTATCATAGTGTATGTTACAGCAGCAGCAGTGTTAGTTGAGTCATCATAGTGAATGATACAGCAGCTGTAGTGTTAGTTGAGTCATCATAGTGTATGTTACAGCAGCTGTAGTGTTGTTGGTCACAAGTGTATTTTCAGCACTCAGTATTTTGTTAGTCATCATAGTGTATGTTACAGACTGGTGTTTGTTGGTCATCATATGATATTTAAAGCAGGAAGGGTTTGTTGAGTATCAAAGCGATTTAAAAAAGCAAACAGTGTTTTTTTGGTCATCAAGTGTATGTTCAGCAGCAGCAGCATGTTAGTTGATCATCATAGGTATGTTTTTCTGCGCTAGGTTATTGGTCTCTAGTGCATGTTTCAGCGCTGTAGTGTTACTTGAGTATCAGAGGGGGTGTAACACGCTGTGTGTTAGTTGAGTAATCAAAGGTTGTTACGCAGGTAGTGTTTGTTGGTCATCATGTGGGTTTTACAGCTGCAGAATGATAGTTTGATCATCATAGTTTATGTTTCAGAAGCAGCATGTTTTTGAGTCATCATAGAGTATGTTTAAAAAAAAAACAGCAGTGTTATTGAGTCTATAGTGAATATACAGCAGCTGTAGTGTTTGTTGATCATCATAGTGTAGTTTTCAACAGCTGTAGCGTTAGTTTGGCATCAAAGGTTTGTTCAGCAGCGCGTGTTATTGAGTCTCAAAGTGATGGGTTTCACAGCAGCATGTTGTTGGTCATCAAAGTGTACGTTACGCAGCAGCAGTGTTAGGTTTGGGCATCATAGTGTAAGTTACAGCAGCGTAGTGTTAGTTGAGTCATCTAGTGCATTTACGCAGCGTATGTTAGTTGAGTCATCCAGTGTGTGTTACAGCGCTGTAGTTTAGGTGATCATCATAGTGTATGTTACAGCAGCGTATGTTAGTTGATCATCATGTGTATATACAGCAACAGCAAGTTTTTGAGTCATCTATGTATTACAGCACAGCATGTTTGTTAGTCATAATAGTGTATGTTACAGCAGCTGAAATTTGTTTACTCCCACAGTGTTTTTCAGCACAGCGCATTAGTGAGTCATCATTGATTTACAGCAGCGCATGTTAGTTGAGTCATCATATTATGTTACAGCTCCTGTTTTTGATTTATAATAGTGAATGATACACAGCGTAGTGTTAGTTGATTCACATGTGTAAAGTTACAGCAGCTGTAGTGTTTGTTGAGTCATCATAGGATGTTACAGCAGCTGTATATTTGTTGAGTTCATAGTGTATGTTACAGCACCGAGTGTTATTGAGTCTCAATGTAGTTACGCAGCTGTAGTGTTAGTTGAGTCATCAAAGCTAGTTACGCAGCAGCAGTGTTTGTTGGTCTCATAGTGTTGTTACACAGCACAGTGTTAGTTGGGCATCATAGTTATTTTCGAAACAAACAGTGTTAGTTGATCACATAGTGTATTTACAGCAGCTGTATGTTAGTTGGTCATCATAGTGTTGTTACAGCACTCTAGTATTAGTTTGGGCTCATAGTGTATTTTACAGCGCTGTAGGGTTTAGTCATCATAGTGTATATTCAGCAGCTTGGTTAGTTGAGTCATCAAAGCGTTTTTTACAGCCGCAGTGTTTTTTGAGTCATCATGGTGATGTTACAGAAGCAGCGTGTTGTTTGGGCATCATGAGTATGTTACAGCAGCAGCATGTTAGTTTTGTCTCATAGTGTATGTTACGCAGCTGTAGTGTTAGTGAGTCATCATAGTGCATGTTACAGCACTGTGTGTTACTTGAGTCATCACAGGTGTGTTAAGCAGCTGTAGTGTTAGTTGAGTTTCATATTATGTTACAGCAGGGTAGTGTTTGTTGATCATCATAGGTATGTTACAGCGCGCAGTGTGTTTTATTCATCAAGTGATGTTACAGACAGCAGTTTTATTTTAGTCATCATAGTGTATTTAAAGCAGCAGCAGGTTAGTTGAGTCATCATAGTGAATGAACAGCAGCTTAGTGTTTGTTGAGTCATCATGTGTTGTTACAAGGGTGTGGTTAGTTGAGTCATCATAGTGTATGTTTCAGCAGCGTAGTGTTTCTTTAGCATCATTGTTTATTTACGGCTGAGTTTAGTTGAGCCCTCATTGTATGTTACAGCGCTGAGCGTTAGTTGGCACAAAGCGTATTTACAGCAGCAGCAGTGTTTTTAGTCATCTAGTTAGTTTCGCAGCTGTAGTGTTGTTTTAGTCTCAAAATGCTGTTACAGCAGCTGTAGTGTTAGTTATCATCAAGGGGTGTGTTACAGAGCTGATGTTATTAGTCATCATAGTGATGTTTAAAACCCGGTGTTAGTTAGTTTCCCCTAGTTTTATGAAACAGCACACAATGTTGTTAGTCTCTGTGTATTACAGCGCAGCAGGTTATTGAGTCATGATATGAAAGTTACAGCGCTGTAGTGTTGTTTAGTCACACAGTGTATGTTACAGCAGCAGCAGCATTAGCTGAGTCATCTAGTGTATGTTACAGCAACACAGTGTTTGTTGAGTCCATATGTATGTTACACAGCAAACATGTTAGTTTAGTCTCATGTGAGATAAAGCACTGTAGTGTTTTTTTTTTTTTTTTTTTTTTTTTTTGTTTTTTTTTTTTTTTTTTTTTTTTTTATTTTTTGTTTTTTTTTTTTTTTTTTTTTTTTTTTTTTTTTTTTTTTTTTTTTTTTTTTTTTTTTTTTTTTTTTTTTTTTTTTTTTTTTTTTTTTTTTTGTTTTTTTTTTTTTTTTTTTTAGTTTTATTTATCATAGGATTTACAGCGCAGGGGTTGTTTATCATCATGGTATTTACGCCAAACAGTTTTGTGAGTCCATATGTATTTACGACACGTGTTGTTGAGTCTCTAGTGAAAGTACGCATGAGTGTTAGTTTAGTCATCAAAGGTATTTACAGCAAAGGAGTGGTCTCAAAATTAAAAAGTTAGTTTTGGGTCTATAGTGATGTTTCAGCAGCCAGGTATTGATCTCCATATAATTTTTAAAAAGCACAGTTTATTGACATCTAGTGTATTTAAGCGCGATTTTTGTTGAGTCATCATAGTGATTTACCAGCACGGTTTTAGTTGATCATCAAGTGGGTTTTTACAGCAGCTGTAGTGTTGTTGATAACAAGTGATTTCAGAGCGAGTGTTTGTTTTAGTCACATTTGGGATGTTAAGCGGCGAGTGTTATTTTTATCATGTGTATGTTACAGCGCGGTTTTTTTTGTCATCAATGTAGTTTCGAAACGCAGTTTTTGATCATCATGTATGTTTCGCAGCTGTAGTTTAGTTTTTGTCATCAAGTGTAAGTTTTCAGCAGCTGATGTTGTTGAGTCATCATAGTGTATGTTCAGCAGCAGATTTTTGTTGAGTCATCAAATTTTTTTTAACAGCAGCATAAATTGAGTCATCAAGGAGTTTAAACAGGCATGTTAGTGATCACATGTGAAAGTTACAGCGCTTGGGGTTTGTTAGTCATCTAGTGTTGTTTCAAACCCAGTGTTTGTTTAGTCATCATAGTGAATGTACAGGCTGTAGGTTTGTTGAGTCATCATAGTGAAGTACAAGGAGTGTTAGTTTTAGTCATCATAGTGTATGTTAACAGCAGCGATGTTAGTTGAGCATATGTGTATTTACAGCAGCTTTGTTACTTTTTCACAGTGTTGTTAAAAGCGCAAATTTTTTGAGTCATCTAGTGTTTGTTACGCACGTAAGGTTGTTTAGCTTTAAAGGTTGTTTTCAGCAGCGCAGTTTAGTTGAGTCTCTAGTGTATGTTTTCAGCAGCACATGTTTGTTGGTCACATATTAATCAACACAGCAATTTGTTTTTAGTCTCATAGTGTTTTTTACAGCAGCTGAGTGTTAGTTGGACTCAATCAAAGTTGGCCTTTTTTTTTACAAGGGCACGCGTGTGTTAGTTTAGTCATCATGTGTATTTTTAAAAAGCGAGGGGTTGTTTAGATCTGTGATGTCAAAACAGATGTTTTGGTTTTATCCATAGGATGTAACACAGCAGTGTGTTTTGAATCATCATAGTGTTGTTACGCGCTGAGTGTTTGTTTTGTCATAATGTTGTTACAGCAGCGAGTTTCGAGTCTCATTGTAAGTTACAGCAACGAGTGTTATTGAGTCATCATAGTGTATTTACAGCAGAGCGTTAGTTGATCACAAGGAAAGTACAGCAGCGAGTGTTATTGATTTACATAGTGTTTTTTACAGCAGGAGTTAGTTGAGTCATCAAATTTATTTCCCAATTTTTGAGCCCAATTATGAAAGCCCTTTAGGTTTAAATGTTTTTACAGCACGGTTTTTTATTGAGTCTCAAAGGGTATTTACAGCAGCAGTGTTAGTTAGCATCTTTGTGATGTTACAGCGCTATGTTTTGTTGAGTCATCAAAGGGGAAATTTTCAAAACCAACATGTTATTGGTCATCAAAATGTTGTTTAAGCACTGTAGTGTTATTGAGTCATCAAGTGTGTTTAAGCAGCTGGTTTGTTTAGTAACAAGTGTATGTTCGAGCGGTTGTTGATCATCATAGTTATTTCCGCAGGAGTGTTGTTAGTCATCAAGTGTATGTTTCAGCGCAGCACATTTTTTTTTAGTCCATATTTTATTTTTCAGCACAGCAGTGTATTGATCATCAAAGTGAATATACACAGGAGTGTTGTTAGTCATCAAGGAGTACGAGCTGTAGTGTTAGTTGATCATCATAGGTAGTTACAGCAGCTGTAGTGTTTTGTTGATCTCATATGGGATGTTTCAGCCTGTAGTTTAGTTGGTCATCAAAGGTATGAAAGACCAGTGTTAGTTTTAGTCATCATGTGTATGTTTCAGCAGCGATTGTTAGTTGAGTCATCAAGGTAGTTACAGCCAGCAGTGTAATTGTCATATAGTGTAGTTACAGCAGCAAATGTTAGTTGAGTCAAAGGATTTCGGGAACGGTTAGTTGGTCATCTGTGTATGTTACAGCGCGAGGTTAGTTGAGTCATCAAGTGTTGTTACAGCAGCTGTGTGTAATTTAGATCAAGTGTATGTTCAGAGCCGATTTGTGATCATCATATGTATGTTCCGCAGGAGGTTAGTTGAGTCATCAAAGTGTATGTTACACAGCGCAGTGTTGTTTATCAAATGTATGTTACAGCGAGCATGTAGTTGAGTTCCCATTTAGTACATCAGCAGCGTAGGGTTTTCATAAAATGTTGTTTCAGGGGCGATTTTTGTTATCTTTTTTTGTGAAAGTTACGCAGCTGTAGTGTTAGTTGAGTCATCATGTTTATGTTACAGCAGCGAGTGTTGTTAGTCATCAAAAGGTATGAAAGCGAGGTTTTGAAAACATCAAAATGTATGTTACAGCAGCGATGTTATTGATCATCTAGGTAGTTTCAGCAAAGGATGGTTGATATCATGGTTTGTTACAGGGGAGCGGTTTGTTAGTCATCATAGGATGTTACAGCCGCAGCGTGTTAGTTTTAGCTCATAGTGTATTTACACACAACTTTTTTAGTTTGGTCATAAAAGTGAAATTTCAGCGCTGTAGTGTTATTTAGTCTCAAAATGTATGTTACAGGAGTTTTTTTTGGTCATCATAGTGTATGTTACAGCAGCTGTAGTGTTATTGATCATCATGGGGTTTTTACACGCGAGGTTAGTTGAGTCTTAAAAGTGAAATTTCGCAGCGCTTTGGGAAATTTAAAATCATCACTTTGTTTTTTTCATCAAAGGGAGCACTAGTTGATAATCAAAAGTGTATGTTACGCAGCGCAGTGTTTAGTTTGATCATAAAAGTTTGGTTTCAGCACGAGTGTTTGTTGAGTACAAGTATTTTTACACGCGCAGTGTTGTTTAGTTCATAGTGAATTTATAGAGGGTTTGTTTAGTTGATCATCTAAGTATGACAGCCGCGTTGTTAGTGGTCAATAGTGTATGTTACAGCAGCTTTTTTAGGGGGTATCTAGGTTTTGTTAAGCTTTGTGTTAGTGAGTCATCAATGTAGTTCGCAGCAGTGTTATTGATCATCATAGTGGATACGCAACTTTTTTATTTTAGTCATAAAGGGTTTTTTTTCCCGAAACGAGTTATTTTAGTCATCATATGTATGTTTAAACATTAGTGTTTTGTTGAGTCTCTAGTGTAAAAGTTACACACGTAGTGTTATTGGTCATCATGTGTATGTACAGCAGCTGTAGGTTAGTTGAGCATATGTGAAGTTACAAGCAGCATTTTTTTTTGGGAAACATAAAATTTTGTTACGCTAGGGTTAGTTTATAAACAAGTGATGTTTCAGGGGTGTGTTTTGTGAACATCAAATGAAAGTACAGAGCGATGGTTTTTTGGTCATTTAGTGATGTTTCAGAGCGAGTGTTTGTTTATCACATAGGATGTTACAGCGCTGAGTGTTATTTTTTTTCATAGTGTATGTTACAAAGCGTAGTGTTGTTGGTTCATATGTATGTTACGCAGCGATGTTAGTTTAGTCTTTAAGTGATGTTAAGCAGCACAGTTTGTTGAGTTACAAAATGTTGTTACAAGGGAATGTTTTTGTTTAGTGAGTTAAAAACAAAAAGTTTTTGGGGGTTTTTTGAGCAGCGCTGTATGTTTTTGAGTCACTAGTGTATGAAAAAGCAGCCATGGTTTTGAGCCAAGTGTTGTTACAAAAAGGGAATTTTTTAGGGATCATAGTGTATGTACAGAGCTGTAGTGTTAGTTTGGTCTCAAGTTATGTACAGCGAAGAGTGTATTTTATCAATTGTGTTGACAGCGCGATTTTTAGTTGGGGTCACATAGTTTATGTACACGCGCTTGTTGTTTATCAAAAATGTATGTTACAGCAGCGAGTGTTTGTTTTAGTAATCAATGTATGTAAAAGGCATGTGTTAGTTGATCTCATGTTTTTTTTCGAGTGTTGTGTTAGTTGATTTTTCTAGTGTAGTTTCAGGCTGTAGTGTTAGTTGAACATAAGTGTATGTTCAACGATGTTTTTTTGATTTCCCCAAAGGGATGTACCGCGAAAAATGTTAGTTTAGTCACTAGTGTATTTTTCGAGGGTTTAGTTGATCTTCATAGTGATGTTAGGCGCAGCAGTATTTGTTTTTATCAAAATTTTGTTAAAACACCCGATGTTTTGAGTTATCATAGTGTATGTTACGCCAGCGTGTTTAAGGGGTCCCCCCCTAGTGATGTTTCCAGCCAAAGGTGTGTTGATCATAAAGTGTGTTACACGCACGTGTTTAGTTTAGTCACAAGTGGTTTCGCGCTGTTTTGTTTGTTTAGTATCATAGGTATGTTTCAGCAGGAATGTAAAATTGATATCAAGGTATGTTCAGCGGCCCGTGTTTTTGAGTCAAAGTGTTGTTTCAGGCCATGTTGTTGAATATCAAGTTAGTACAGCCAGCTTTTTTAGTTGAGTCCATTGTTGTTCAGCCTGTAGTGTTAGTTTTAGTATTCATGTGTTAACAGCATTTATGTGTTGGTCATTAAGTTGTTACGCAAAGGGGTTTATTGAGTCCAAGTGTTGTTGGGAACGAGTTGTTACATCATAGTGTTTTTCAGGCACAGTGAAATTGATCCTTTATAGGAAGGGGACGCAGCTTTTTTAGTTGACCCCCCCCTAATTTTCAGCAGGGTTTTTTATTGAGTCTTCATAGGATGTTTCGCAGGAGTTTTTTTTCATCAAGTATGTTTCAACACGCAGGTTAGTTTAGTATCTAGTGATGTTCAGCAGCACAGGTTTGTTTAACTTTGTGTATTTACAGCGCAAACAGGTTATTTAGTCATAGTGTAGTTACAGCGCAGTTTTTTAGTTGAGTCCAAGGTTTTTACAAACGTTAATGTTAGTTGAGTCATCAAGTGTTGGTTTCAGCAAGTTTTTAGTTGATCATCACAGTGTATGTTCGCAGCGTTGAGTTGAGTCATCAAGTGAATGTTAACAGAGCAGCATGTTAGTTTTTATCATCATAGTGTATTTACAGCAGCAGCAGTGTTTGTTGAGTCATCATTGTATTTTTCAGCACTGTAGTGTAGTTTAGTCATCCGTGTTTTTTACAGCAGGAGTTAGTGAAACATAAGTTAATTACAGCAAAGGAGTGTTATTTGAGTCAAAGTGGGTTTTTTGCAGCAGCAACATTTTGTTGGTCATCATAGTGATTTTTCAGCAGCAGCATGTTGTTTAAAGGAGTTACGCAACTGTAGTGTTAATTGAGTTCCCTAGTTTTACAGGGTGTTAGTTAGTCATCTTTTGGGTTCAGCGCGGGGTGTTTTTGGTCATCAAGTGTTGTTTTAAACACGCATTAGTTGATCCCTCAAGGTAGTTTCGCAGCCGTGTTTGTTGAGTCCTAGTGTATGTACAGCAGCACAGTTTTGTGAGTTTATTTGTTTTACAGCGCGGTTTTTGTTGATCATCTGTGTATGTTACACAGTTTTTGTTTAGTGGTCTCCTGTTTTGTTACAGCCCGATGTTAGTTTATCATCATAGGGATGTTACAGCAACAGGTTAGTTGAGTCACAGTGTGTTACGCAGCAGCGGTTAGTTGAGTCCAATTGTATGTACGCCCGCAGCATTAGTGAGTATCATAGTGTATTTAAGCAGTTTTAGTGTTGGTAGTATCAGTGTTTTCACAGCAGCAGGTTTGTTTAACACAAAGGGATGTTACAGCAGGGGGAGGGTTTTTGAGTTATTGTGTATGTTCGCAGCAAAGGGTTTGTTGTTTATCATAGTGTATTTCAGAGCTAGTGTTTTGTTGTCATCAAGTTTTACAGCCGTGTGTTAAAGAGTAAACATAGTGTATGTTACCGTGTATGTTTTGTTGATCATAAAGTGAGTTACCCGAGAGCATGTTATTGAGTCTTTAAGTGTTTTTAAGCACAGCAGGTTTGGTTAGTCATCAAGGGTTTTTACAGCGCAACATTTTTAGTTGATCATAAAAGTAAAATTACGCACGATGTTAGTTGAGTCATCATATGGGTTTTTCAGCAGCTGTAGTTATTGAGTCTATAGGTATGTTACAGCAGTGTATTTAGTGAGTTCCAAATGTTGTTAACAAAAGTTAGGTTGATCATCATAGTGTATGTACGCACAGGTTTTGTTGGCTTTTATTGTATGTTTTCAGCAGCAGCAAGTTATTATCAAATTTTTTTCAGAGCGGGGTTTAAACAAGTTTGTTTAAAAATGTTTAAACTATAATGTAACAGCCCAGGGGTTTTTTTGACAATTGTTAAGAGGATTTTAATTAACAATTATTAAGACTGTGATTATATTTAAGGAACAGATATTATTGAAAAAGCTATTTTTGTTTAAAAATTTAAGGGTTTTTATCAAATGTCCCCTGGGTATTTAGGTTTTTTTACAAGGTTTCCCCAAACCCCCAAAAAATTTTTTTTAATACCTTTAAACCCCCCAAAAACCGTTAAAAACTCCAATTGGCAAACCCAAAATTTTTAAAAAAAAAAAAAAACCTTTTTGGTATTATCTTTTCATTTGTGTTAAAAGGAAAGGGTTACGTTTTATTTTTTAAATAATTTTTTTGAAAAAAATTTTAAACATTTTTTTTTTAAAAATTTAAAACCAAAAGGGGGTTTTTATTTGGGCCCAAGGGCCCAAAAATTTTGCTTCCCTATATTATTTTGGGACCCGAAATTATTAAAAATTTGGGAACCCCCGGGGGTTGGGGAGAATTAAAACGATGTTGGCACCCAATTTAAAATTTAGGGGAAAAAGGGTTTGGGTTTTAAAAATTTTTTAATAAGATCAAAGGTTTTCCGGGAAAATTTTTTGTTTTTTGGTTTGGTTAAAATGTTAGTTTAATTAATTTATTTTGGCCCGGGGATTTTAAAAAGAAAGGGGGGGTTTAGGAGGGTTTTTAAATTTTCCAACATTAATAGGAAAAAAGGGACCAAAAGGTTTTTGGACCAAAAATTTTGGGAAATTTGGGAAATTGAGTGAAAAAAAAACCGGGGTTAAATTGATCAAAAATTTTCAGCCTGGTGTTTTGGTTTATAAAGGGGTTCAAGTTTTTTTTTTTTAAAATTTTTTACCAAATGGGTTCTTAATTTTTTTTCAAAAATTTAAAAAATTTAGAAAAAGGGGTTTTAGAAAATTTTGGAAAAACGCGGGTTTTTTATTTAAAAATTTTGGATTGGGAAATTATAAATATGTGACGCATTTTATATAAAAAGTTGGGCCCAAAATTTTTTAAAAAAATTTTCCCCAAATTATTTTAAAAAGGATTGTTAAAAAATTTTTTTTTGGGCCCAGGGTTTCCCCAGGCCCGGAGTTTTATTGGCTTTCGGGGTTTTTAAAAAAAGTTTTGGGGAAAATTTGTTCTTAAAAATTTTGGGGCAACCCCCATTTTTAAACCCCGGGAAAAAAAAATTTTTTGGGAAAAAGGAAACTTTCCAAAAATTTTTTTTTTTAAACCAAAGGTTTTTAAAAAAAAAAGGGAAAATTGTTAACTTTTTTTAGTGGTTAAAGGTTTTAGGGAAAAAGGGGGGTTTATCTTTTGGAAATTTTAAAATTTTTCTCAATTTAAAAAAAGGGGAAAAAATGGAAAAAATTTAAAAATTTTTTTAAACCCTTTTTTAAATTATTTTGCAAATGTAGGGCCATTTGGGGTTTTTTGGGGGAACAATTTTTAACCCCAAAAGGGTTTTTTAAAAGAAGGAAAAGGGGGGAAAAAAAAAGGGGTTTAGACCCCAAAATTTGGCCCCCCAAAAATTGGGGACCTTTTTTGGGGCCCCAATTTTTAAAAAAAGGATTCAGGGAAAGGAAATATTTTTTTAAAGGAGAATTTTTAAGGGAACCCTAATTTTATTCCCAAAAAAGGGGTAAATTTTTTTTCTTTTTAGGTTCCGGTTTGGGAGTTTTATATTAATGTTACGAAACGGGAGTTATCATTGTTAATTTAAAACCCTTTGTAGTGTTTTAAAAATCAAAGGTTGAAGGCAAGGGAGTTAAATTTAATTTAACCCCCCAAAAAAATTTGTGAACAAGGTTTTTGAGAATTTTTTAAATTTTATGATTTTTAAAAGCAGGTTTTTTTTGTTAAAATTTTTTAGAGAGGGAGTTTTTTAAAGGTTTTCCCATTTAAAGGGGTTATTTTTTCAAAATGTTTTGGTTTTAAAATTTTTAAAAAGGTTGTTTCACAAGTGAGTTTCAGAAAGCAGGTTTTAATGGTTTAAATTAAAACCCCGGGTTTATTGGGCAAATGATGTTTAAAGGGGAACGGTTAAATTTAGTCATAAGTTTTTTACAAGCGAGTGTTAGTGAGTCATCATAGTGAGTTACAGCACGGTTGTTGTTTTGGTTTTTAAATTTTTTCAGGAAAAGGGGATTAGTCATTTGTATTTTCAGCAGCACATGTTATTAGTTTAAAAAAAAGGGGGGGGGGGGGGGGGGCAAATTTTTTTGGATTTAAAAAGAAGGGTTTTTGGGCCATGGGTTTGTTTAAGGCAGGTGTTTGGTTAATAGGGTTTTTGTAACCAAATGGGTTGAGCAAAATGGTTAAGCAAAGTTTGTTTTCCCCAAATGTTTTTAACCAAGGTTTTTTAGGGCCCCAAAAAGGTTTTGAGCCTTTAGTTAGCGATATGGTTTCAATTTTTTTTAGGGAAGTTCTAAATTTTTTAAAAGCACGTGTTGTTTAGTCCTTGGGGGCCCGCAGGGAAAGGCCCTGGGTTTCCCCAAATTTATTTAGTTCACCTGTTTTTAGGGGGTTTTAATAGGGGAAAACCCAAAAGGGGGCAAAGGATTAAAAAACAGGTTTTTAAAACCCCAGTGGTTAGTTGTTAACAAGGTTTTGAGCCAAGTTGAAAAAGGACACAGGGTTTTTTAGTTTAAATGAAATTTCAACCAAAGTGGTTTGTTAACCCCCCAGTGTAAAGGAAAGGTTTGTTAAAAGAGGGTTTTTAGTTAAAAACACAAAGTGTAAGTTTTTAAAAATTTTTTGGGGTTAGCACAAGTGTTTTACATGGTTTATTTACAATTGGTTAAAATTTAGTTTTGAATTCATAAATTTTTTAAAGGGGGATTATTATCATTATTTTTTAAGCAAAAGTGTTTGTTAACAAAGTTATGTAAATTTTTAGTATTAATAAAAAAGTCGGCCAGTTTATGATCAAAAAGGGTTTTTCACGGTGTTTAGTTTCTTGTTTATTCAGCGGATTTGGGTTATTAAAAAATTTGTCAGCAGCAGGGTTTATTGGTTATAGTGTATGTTGCAGCGAGTGTTAGTTAGTCAATAGTGAAATTTTTTAAAAGCAGTGTTTTTGGTTTTTAGGTTTTTACCCAAAAGGGTTTTTTTTTTCAAATTTTTTAGCACCCGTATTTTTAAAAATTTATTTCAGGGTGGTTTTTATTAATTTTAAAAAATGAATTTGTTTAACAAAGCGAAAACAGTGTATTTTGCATAAGTGTATTTTTCCCCCCAAAATTTTTATTTTTAAGCGTATGTTTTTTTCATTGGGTTTTTAAAAAGTGGGGCCCCTGTTGGGTTTTAGACATGGGGTTAAAGGGTTTTTTTAGTTTAAACAGGTTTTAAAGGGGGTTTAGTTTAATTTTTACAGGCCAAAATTGGGTTTGAGTCATTAGGATGTAAAAGGAAAAAATTGTTTTGATCATATAGGTATTTTAAAAACACAGGTTTTGTTAGCACTAGTTTTTAAAAGTTTTTTAAATTTTTTTTTTTATGTTAACCAGCAGCGGGGGTTAAAAAAGGGGATCAAAGGATTTTCCCGCCCGGGGTTTTTTTTCCCCAAAAGTAATGTTACAGAGCATTTGTTGATCATTTTTGTCTTTTTCGCCGAGTGTTAGTTGAGTCATTAGTGGTTACAGCCTTTGGGGAGTTTGGCATCATAGTAGTTACGAGCGATGTTTGTTTCACATGTGTTTAAAAGGAATTGTTTTTCATCTATGTATGTTACAGCAGCGATGTTTGGGAAAAAAAGTTTGGGCAGAGCGGGTTTTTTTTCCCCCGTGTTTTAAAAAAACAGCAGTTTTGAGTCATATTGAGTTACGCACGGTTTAGTTATTCAAGTTTATGTTAACCCCCGCCTTTGGAGTTTCATATAGTTTTACGCGCGAGTTAGGTTATCAATGTTTTGAAAAACCCCGGTTTTGTTTTATGGGGCATATAAAAGGGAAAATTTTTTTAATTAACAAGTGTTTTGGCCCTTTTATTTTCCCAAGGTGTATTTATTTTTCCAAAGGTATGTTAAAAGACCAGGGTTGTTAAGCACAAAATTTATGGGTTAAGGAGTTGGAAAAGGTTTTTTAAAAATGTAGTTAACAAGGGTTGTTAAAAACCTATTAGTTAAACATTGGATTTTTTGGCCCAAATGTATTAAAAACCCAGTGTTTGTTAGCACTTATTTGAGTTTTTAGTTACATTTTTTTAAAATTAACACATGTTGAGTCCTAAAATGTATTTTTGAGGCTGTAGTGTTAGTTTAATGTCCCTAGTGTAGTTTTCAACAGGCTGTGGTGTTATTTTACTCATCATAAAGGGGGTAAGTTACTGTAGCAGCGTGTTAGTAGAGGGGCTCAAGTGTATTAAAGGGGGAAAATTTTTTGGGGGAAAAGGGGGGTTTTTTTTTTAAGGAAAAAAGGGGTTTTTTTTAAGGGGGGTTTTGGGGTTTTTTTTTTTTTTTTTTTTGGGGGGTTTTTTTTTTTAAGGGTTTTTAAAATTAGTTTTTTTTTTTTGTTTAAAAAAAAGGGGGGGAACCCCCAAAAAATTTTTTAAAAAAGGGGTTTTCCCCAAAAAAAGGTTATTTTTGGAAATTTTTTTTTTTTTTTTTTTTTAAAAAATTTTTTTTTTTAAAACCCTTTGGGGTTTTTTTTTTAATTTTTTTTGGGGGGGGTTTTTTTTTTTCCGGGGGGTTTTTGGAAAAGGGGGTTTTTTTTCCCTTTTTTTTTAAAAAGGGAAATTTTAAATTTTAATTTTTAAAAAGGGGAAATTAAAGGGGTTTTAAAAAAAGGGGGAAAAAAAATTTTTTTTTAAAAACGGTTTTTGGTATTTAAAGGGGTTTTTTTTCCCCCCTTTTTTTTTAATTTTTTTGGGGTTTTTTGGGGGGTTTTTTTTTTTTTTTTTTTTTAAAAAATTTTTTTTTGGGGGGGGTTTTTTTTTTTGGGGTTGCCGGAGTGTTGTTGATCATCATTGTGGTTTTTTTCCCGGTTTTTGGCCCCTTTTGTTTTAAAAATTTTTTTTTTATCAAGGGGGGCCCCCCGGTTTTTATTTTTTTGTTTTCCCCCTTTTTTTTTTTTTTCCAAATTAAAATTTGTTGGGGTTTTTTTTTTTAAAAAAAAAATTTTTTTAAATTTTTTTGGGGAAAATTTTTTTTTAAAAAATGGTTTTAAAATTTTGTGTTTGTTTCCCCCCAAAAAAAATTTTGGGGTTGAAATTCCTTTGTGTTGTTTCCCCCCGGGGTTTTTAACCGGGGTTTTTTGGGCCCCCAAGTTTTTAAAAAAATTTTTTTTTAAAAAATTTTAGTTATTTTCCGGAGGGGGAAAAGGGGGTTTTTTTTTTTGGAATTTTTTTTAGTTTTTTCCCCAAAAAAAAAAAGTTTTTGGGTTTTATAGGGGGGAAAAAAAAAAAAGGGGAAAGGGGGAAAAAGTTTTTTTTTAATTTTTTTGGGGGGGTTTTTTTGGGCCCCTTTTTTTTTTTTTAAAAGGTTTTAAACCCCAAGGGGTTTTTTTGGGGAAAACCCCTTTTTTTTTTAAAAGGGTTTTTGGTTAAATTTTTAAAATTTTGGTTTTTCCCCCAAAATGTTGTTTCCCCCCAAAAGGGTTTTTTTTCCCGGGGGTTTTTAAAACAAAAAGGGGGTTTCCCTTGGGGGTTTTTTCCCCTTTTTTTTGGGAAAATTTTTAAAAGGGGCCCCTTTTTTAAACCCCGGGGGGGGAAAAAATTTTTTTGGTTTTGGGGGGGGAAAAAAAAAAAGGGGGGTTTTTCCCGGGAAAAAATTTTTTTTTTTTTTTTGGGAAAAAAAAAAATTTTTTTTTTTGGGGGGGGTTTTTTTAAACCCTTTTAAAAAAAATTTTGGGGGGTTTTTTTTTTTTTTTTTTTTTTAAATTTTCCAAAAAATTTTTTTTAAAAATTTTTGGTTTTTTTTTAAAAAAAAATGAAAATTTTTGGGTTTTTAAAAGGGTTTTTTTGGGTTTTTTAGTTAACCAAAAAAAATTTTTTTTTTTTTTTTAAAAAGGGGGGCCCTTTTTTTTTTTAAAAAAAAGGGGGAAAATTTTTTGGGGGTTAAAAATTTTTGGGTTTTTTTGGGCCCCAAAAAAAAAATTTTTTTTTTTTTTTTTTGGAGGCCCGGGAGTTTTTTAAATTTTTTTTTTAAAAATGGA
>NC_069401.1:48635057-48652557 GCF_026875155.1 Cherax quadricarinatus | reverse complement strand
GTCCCGTGGAGTCTCTGGAGGACACAAGCGTACCTTAAATCGTCTCTGTTACAGGCACTTCGATGATCGTTCAGGCGGACCGCAAGATCTCTGCCTGTCTCGCCTACATATTTCTTGGGACAGAATCCACAGGGGATGGTGTATACGCCTGCTGTGAAAGTTAGAGGTGTGGGGCTGCATTTCGTAGTGAGGTCTTAGATAGAAGATGTGTTTATGGTGGAAACATTGATGTTACTCATAGCATGTGCCCGGCGAGTATTCGTGGCAACATCACCACATGGGAGCACTATGAACTGCTCAGAGGGCTGTTCCATGGGAGGTTTGTTGAGGATAGCTTGTGCCTTGAGTCTGCAATCTCGGATGAAGAAAGATGGAAACTGAAGACGTGTGAAGGCTTGTGTTATGTAAATATATTCTTCAAGAAAACAAGGGCTGGAGATGCGAAGAGCTCTCAAGAAGAAGCCAATGAGGACTCCTCTTTTAGTGCGGGTGTCTTGGTGTGAATAAAAGTGTATAAGATCATCCTTGTTGGTAGGTTTTCTATACACTTTGAAGAGAAGTTTGTCATTGTCGGGAGATCTGCACAGGAGGACGTCGAGGAAAGGAAATTTGCCATCCTTTTCGAGTTCAAGTATAAACTTAATTGATGGTTCGGCTGCATTGATCTTGTTGAGAGGGGCCTGGATATTGAGACGTCTCGTCTGTCATTACAACGGCAAATTCACTCACCAGATGAGTGACACTGTCCAATGCTTTTTTTTTTTTTTTTTTTTTTTGGTGGTAGGTTCACTCAAGGGATGAGTAGCATTTCCCGATACCCTCTTTATGGCCGAATGTTGACTAACAGAAGAAATGCCCATGGACAGAATCTAAATCCATATCTGCTTGACGGAGCTTAATGTCACCTGTACTCGGAATGGACTGGGTCGATTGACTATCACTCTGAGTGACGTGTTTGCTTGATATCTGAATGGAGACAAATGGCGCAAAGCCGACAAATGGCGAAAAGGACACAGTTGCTGAGAGGAACTTTACGGTGACGTTTCGCCTGTGGATAGGCTTTTTCTGTCATTAAGAAGCCTGTTAAGTACAGGGATACATGTGCAAATTATGCGACATTTTATTGTGACAACGTTTTGCCAAAACAAAATGCCGTGAGATGAAAAAGCATAATCACTGCAGCAGGCTAACTGGTCCATTGGTAGTAGTAGTAGTAATAGTAGTAGTAGTAGTAGTAGTAGTAGTAGTAGTAGTAGTAGTAGTAGTAGTAGTAGTAGTAGTAGTAGTAGTAGCAGTAATAGTAGAAGTAGTAGTTGTAGCAGCATTGGAGGTAACTCATTATTGCTATGTGATGGCGAGGTTTGGTTTATTGTTTTGAGAACTCTTGCTAGTGCTTCAGATGTGAGGAAGCTGCCTTTATTCTGTTTAATAGCGATTGAGTATGATTCAAGGCATTTACGTCGGCGGAAATTAGGCTTTGGTGGCCTGGTGGTTAAAGCTCTCGCTTCACACGGCGAGGGCCTGGGTTCGATTCCCAGCCGGGATAGAAACATTGGGCGTGTTTCTTTCCATCTGTTGTCTATGTTCCCCATCAGTAAAATGGGTACCTGGGTGTTAGTCGACTGGTGTGGGTCGCATCCTGGGACACTGACCTAATTTGCCCGAAATGTTCAGCATAACAAGGGGCTTTCTATATAGTAGTATGTCACTGATGTCAGCTAGGCCTGTATAGCATGTACTTGTAGTAAATAAAGATATTATTGTTATTATTATTATTATTATTATTAATCACAAGGCGGGCGTCGTTAAATTTTATCAGGTAGTTTGCGGAGTTACGGAGTTGTATACATACATTGTTAAAGTTATCGTTCCTGCATTCATTAATGGGTTAATAGAGACGTATTTCGAGGCTTCTTGATGTTTCACCGACGTATACCCGTCACAGCTTCCACAGGGGTTAGTGTAGACTCATACACTGACTGGATCAAGGTTCTTCGGTTTTGTCCTAGTCAGGTCCTTCATGCTGGTTGCAATGACGACTCTAGTATTAGCTTGTGCGAATACGTTGGAGATGTACAATGCAACTTGGCTGTAAGGAAGGATTATAATTTTGTTAGAGGTGGTGTTAGTGCGTAGAGAATTGATGGTCTGAAGGGTTCTTTTCTTGCAGTCTTTGATGAAGGAAATGTAGCTCTTTGAAGGGTTAGTGTATATTTTCACTCCTCGTCGAGAAACTCCGGACTGCAAATTCCGTTTGCTTTTAGGAAAAATCCGATTATGATGCCTCTTTTGATCTTAGTATCTTGACTTGAATAGAAGTGTGTGAGCTCGTTTTTGTGTGTAGGATTCCTATAAACTTGCAATGCTAGAGCTTTATTTACTTTGTGAGTGAGGACGTCGAGAAAAGAAACCTGTCCAAGGGCGAAACGTCTCTGCAACTGCGTCATTTTTTTCTTCTGCTATATATCTGAATATTCCTCTTCTAGCCTTGCTAGAAGAGGAATTTGCGTGTTGTGTAGTTTACAGTGGCGATGTGATTTTGGCATAGTGAGGGATCTTCCTGTTCTGAAAAACGTTGAACTGGTGCAAGTGGAAGCTGTCCAACAACTGGATGGAAATACACGCAAAACATTCCACTCAAGAGGAACTTCATAAAAATTTCCTTCAGCGAAAAATCGTTATAATAAAGCCTTACGATGTTTTATTTTTGCGTGTATTTTAGCTCATGTTGAACATGTTTGTGAAGTTCGTGCTAGTCCATAAAACTTTAAATCTCACTTCACTCTCTCTCTCTCAAAGACTTTTATGATATGATATGTTAGTGCTACCGGTCTGTAGCTTTCTTCTGCCATCGCTCTATTGCCTGTTTTGTTAAATGAGGCTGTGTCGATAGGTTTTTTTTCGGGGTTTCTGGGATATCACCTAAATAAAAGCTTTTTTTTTTTTTCCTGGCGGTACTCTGAGCGCCTCCACTTGTGTGTGTGTGTTTTGTTCGCCCTTTGTAAACAGTGAGGTGGAGGAGTCAGGTCCCGGGGGCAGAGATGACTGAGGCGCTGACATGACTTGTCGGAGTTCATAGATTTGTCACTGAAGTGGTCTGAGCTCAGGAAGACACCGCAAACACCACCACCAGTGCCCGCACCACCACCACCAGTACCACCACCAATACCAACATCACCACTAGTACCATCACCACGGCGAGAACCACCACCAGTACCAGTGCCACCACTACTACCACAACCACCACCACCAAAGCCACCATCACCACCACCATCAAAACCATCACCGCCAGTACCAGAACTACCACAACCACCCACCAAGAGTAACCAAAAAAAAAAAAAACTACCAACCACCACCTCCATAACCACCACCACCTTAACCACCACCATAACCACCAACCGCCCCTACCATCAACACATCCACTACCACGAAAACAACAACAAAAACAACAACTATTATCACCGCCACCAAAATATTGGGCAGCCGGTGCAATATACCCCCAATGAAAAGTAGGGTCGCCATCAATACACTAAGAGAAAACACAATAAGTGTCCGGTCAAGGTGAAGAGGCTGCTAAGTGAAACTAGATAACTTAAATGCTATGGGACCGGACAACATCTCTCCATATGTCCTGAGAGAGGAATCAGAGGCGCTGTGTGTGCCACTAACAACAATCTTCAGCAGATCTATCGAAACAGGGCGACTACCTGAGATGTGAAAGACAGCAAATGTAGTCCCATTTTTTTAAAAAAAAGAGACAGACAGGCAGCATAAACTGCAGACAAGTGTCACTGACATGTATGCAGAGTCATGGAGAAGATTATCAGAAGAGCAGTGGAGCACCTAGAAAGGAATGAGCCTATGCACGACAACTAGCAGGGTTTCAGGGGAGGGAAATCTTGTGTCACAAACCTACTGGAGTTTTACGACAAGATGACGTAAAACAAGAGAGAGAGAGAGAGAGAGAGAGAGAGGTGGGTAGATTGTATTTTGTTAGACTGTAAAAAGGCTATCGACACAGTTCCACACAAGAGATTAGTGAAAATGATGGAGGATCAGGCAGGTATAACAGGAAGAGCACTGCGATAGATCAGAAAATACCTGACAGGAAGGCGTCAGAGTGGACGCCTGTGACAATCGGGGTTCCACAGGGTTTAGTCCTAGGACCGGTGCTGTTTCTGGTATATGTAAATGACATAACGGAAGGGATAGATTAAGAAATCTCCATGTTTGTAGACGATGTGAAGCTAATGAGGAGAATTCAATCGGATGAGGATCTGGTCAGGCTACACGCCTGCTTCAGAAACTGGCTATTGGAGTTTAACCCCATCAAGTGCAAAGTCATAAAGAATGGGGAAGGGCAAAGCAGATCGCAGACAGAGTACATGCAAGGGGCCCAAAGACTTCAAAGATTCAATTAAAAGAATTTTGTGGTGAGTATAGTACCGAGCACATCTGAGGCTCACATCAACCAAATAACTGTTGTAGCATATTGGCGCCTGGCAAACCTAAGATTAGCGTTTGTACACCTCAGTAAGGAACCACTCAACACTCTGTACACCGTGTACGTCAGACCCATATTGGAGTATGTAACACCAGTTTAGAACCCACACCTGGTGAAGCTCGTCAAGAAATTAGAGAAAGTGCAAAGGTTTGCAACAAGATTAGTCCCGGAGCTAAGGAGTATGCCCTACGAGGAGAGGTTGAGGGGAAATTGACCTGACGACACTGGAGTACAGGAGGGATGGAGGAAGGGGGGACATGGTAACGGCATATAAAATACTGAGAGGAATTGGCAAGGTGGATAGGGAAAGAATGTTTTTGAAATGTGACACAGCACCAAGGGGTAACGACTGGAAGTTGAAACATTAGATGAGTCACAGGGATGTTAGGAAGCATTTCTTCAGTCATAGAGTTGTCAGGAAGTGGAACAATTTGAAAAGTGATGTGGTGGAGGCAGCATCCATACATAGCTTTAATTAAGAAAAGGTAAGATAAAACTCGTAGAGCAGGGGGAGAGTGGATCTAGTAGCGACCAGTGAAGAGGCGGTGCCAGGAGCTGTGAATCGACCTCTGCAACCATAATTAGATGAGTACACGCACTTCTGGAAGACGAGGTAGACAAAGTGGAGTGATAATTTGATGTAATGAGTACAAGAGGAAGACAAGAGACGGATTATCTTCCAACCCGGTTAATGGACTCGTTACATCACACTTCCACTCCACTTCGTTTACTGCGTCTTTCACCATGACTGATGTCTCTGGATGTGTGTTTCATCTCTGTCTTTGACTGATGAAGTCTGCAGCGTGAGCGAAACGTTCCGTCAGTAAAGATTCCTAGTGATGCTCATGTGTTGTCGTACTCTTTTCTGCTGTAGCATCCTTATTATTATCATTATAGCCATGGAATAAAAGGTTATCAGAATTGATCGGAGGAAGAGGAGGGTGGTTCTCATTCCAAGGATCAAGAGCCCTTCACCAACATCAAGGCACCTCCCTGGAAAGATCTTTCACATGGAGCCTGTTACCCACAGCCATTATTAATATTATTTTTTGAATCTTTATTACCTAAAAAAATAAAGATTTATGAACAGAGTCAACACACAAACACATTTTTAATAAAGCAAATGGAATTCTGTTTGCAGCCGTTGCTGGTATTTTATGTGTGATTTATTTGGTCATTTATCTAAGAGTATTTGCCTTTTGATTTAACTTTCTACTATTATATCTAGTGGCTCGATAGTTCTGCTCACGGAGATTCAATAACAAAAATAATTTATGAAGATTTCATGTTTTTTCTTTCTCATGCGGCTAATGGCAATATCATTGCTTTAAAAACGATCTAGACATGATCTTGGTTCCATCTCAGTATTAGAGCAAATAGTTAACGTAGGTTTTATCCACTTAGAAAAGGCAGACACCATATGGTGGCTGTCAGGGCCGCTCTATGAAGACAAATGGCGATAGTGTAAATTCAGAAATCCCATAAAAACAAGTTTTCCATCCTGTTCTGTACACCGCTGAGCGTTCAAATCACGAGGTAGCTCACTCGCTCTCGACGCTGCACCAGATGACCAGAATTATTCCGTTTTCTCTTGTTCGACTTATAATCTGGCGAACTAAAACTGCAAGAACTAGACCTTCTAGTTCTGCGTGAGCTTAGTTACTTTGTCCCCCGAGTACCCACCACCACCTCCCCTCTGCTGTCCATCCCTGCTCCTTTCTCTCCTCAAGTTTATGACTCTGTTTCAGTTTGTTTTTCTCTGATTGTTCCCCAGTTTCTGCTCTCTCTCTCTCTCTCTCTCTCTCTCTCTCTCTCTCTCTCTCTCTCTCTCTCTCTCTCTCTCTCTCTCTCTCTCTCTCTCTCTCTCTCCTCTCTCTCTCTCTCTCTCTCTCTCTCTCTCTCTACTCTCTCCTCTCTCTCTCTATGTATCTATCTCCAAGTCACTACCTCTCTCCCAGTCTCTACCTCTCGCTCTCTGCCTCTCTCTCAGTCACTACCTCTCCCCCAGTCTCTACCTCTCTCTACCTCTCTCCCAGTCACTACCTCTCCCCTAGTCATTACCTCTCTGTCTCTACCTCTCCCCTAGTCACTGCTTCTCCTCCAGTCTCTACCTCTCCCCCAGTCACTACTTCTCCCCAGTCACTACCTCTCCCCCAGTCACTACCTCTCCCCCAATCACTACCTCTCCCCCAGCCACTACCTCTCCCCCAGTCATTACCTCTACCCCAGTTTCTACCTCTCTCCCAGTCACTACCTTCCCCTCAGTCTCTACCTCTCCCCTAGTCACTACCTCTCCCCCAGTCTCTACCTCTCCCCCAGACTCTGCCTGTTCCCGTTTCCACCTCCTTCATTCAGGCTCCCCAGTACCTTCCATTCTTGCTACCCTGCCTATTCTTGCTCCCTCACCCTCAAGCAGTTGAGAGAAGACTCCGATCAATCACAAGAACGTACTTGCATGTCGCTAAAATTAGAGGGGAGTCGCCTTAACACAGTATTGGCGTTCCTTCTGGGATGCCCAAACCATAATTTGCGTACAAATACCACGTTACGCCTGTACTCTCCACCCCTATATGATAAGGGGTTAAACTGAGAGCACCGCTTGTGGAGAAATGTGTTCTCTGGCCGATGTCATGATATTAGATCGTCTTTTTTTGCGCACCAATCCCGGGAGCACGAGGAGATTTGGAGCGGAAAGAAGAGTAATACTTTTAGTGCATATTATGTCGAGTTGTATTGTCAGTTCGTGCTGGGGCAAGAGGAGGACTTCCTCGGTAAAAACCAAAGGGTCTTGAAGGAGCATGTCGACAGAGTGCTTGGTGCCACCAGGCAGCAGATAGGCAACACGTCCTTCTAGACAAACGTGATTTTTTCCCCTTGGACTGAAGACTGTCCGTTAAGCGACTATGACACTAAAATATTTACCTTGGGTTACTTTTTGTAACGTTTTCTTCGTTATATTGGTGTTTCCCAACGATGAGAAGTGACAGTAGCAGCAATGAGAGGAGGAAGTGCCAGCGATGGGAGATGGGACTAGGTCAACAGCCCTTCTGAAGAGTCACCAGCCAATGACTGTGAGACTGTTAGTGTGTTACTGTTCTAGAGCCTTTTGACCGCACGTGGATCATTAAGGCTTCATACCACCAGTAGGCTAACAGTCAAGAAAACTTAAGTCTTTACGAAAAGGAATGCGCTAAACGATCTTTGTATAAACACAGTGATACACACCTCGCGGTGTATATACACTGAGAGATCCACATCTCACGATGCATATACACTGAGAGATCCACATCTCACGGTGTATATACACTGAGAGATCCACACCTCGTGGTATTCCATGCTAGTAACATAGTCTCAAGAAAAAAAAATAATGTTTAACCAAACTACATTGAAGTTTAACTTTTTATTCCATACCCATGTTGCGAGGTCTGCTGCTCATGTTGCGAGGTCTGCTGCTCATGTTGCGGGGTCTGCTGCTCATTTGCGAGTCTGCTGCTCATGTTGCGAGGTCTGCTGCTCATGTTGCGAGGTCTGCTGCTCATGTTGCGGGGTCTGCTGCTCATGTTGCGAGGTCTGCTGCTCATGTTGCGAGGTCTGCTGCTCATGTTGCGGGGTCTGCTGCTCATGTTGCGAGGTCTGCTGCTCATGTTGCGAGGTCTGCTGCTCATGTTGCGAGGTCTGCTGCTCATGTTGCGGGGTCTGCTGCTCATGTTGCGAGGTCTGCTGCTAATGTTGCGAGGTCTGCTGCTCATGTTGCGGGTCTGCTGCTCATGTTGCGGGGTCTGCTGCTCATGTTGCGAGGTTGCTGCTCATGTGCGGGTCTGCTCTCATGTTGCGAGGTCTGCTGCTCATGTTGCGGGTCTGCTGCTCATGTTGCGAGGTCTGCTGCTCATGTTGCGGGTCTGCTGCTCATGTTGCGAGGTCTGCTGCTCATGTTGCGAGGTTGCTGCTCATGTTGCGAGGTCTGCTGCTCATGTTGCGAGGTCTGCTGCTCAAGTTGGAGGTCTGCTGCTCATGTTGCGAGGTCTGCTGCTCATGTTGCGGGTCTGCTGCTCATGTTGCGAGGTCTGCTGCTCATGTTGCGAGGTCTGCTGCTCATGTTGCGAGGTCTGCTGCTCATTTGCGGGTCTGCTGCTCAAGTTGCGAGGTCTGCTGCTCATGTTGCGAGGTCTGCTGTTCATGTTGCGAGGTCTGCTGCTCATGTTGCGGGGTCTGCTGCTCATGTTGCGAGGTCTGCTGCTCATGTTGCGGGTCTGCTGTCATGTTGCGAGGTCTGCTGCTCATGTTGCGGGGTCTGCTGCTCATGTTGCGAGGTCTGCTACTCATGTTGCGAGGTCTGCTGCTCATGTTGCGAGGTCTTGCTGCTCATGTTGCGGGTCTGCTGCTCAGTTGGAGGTCTGCTGCTCATGTTGCGAGGTCTGCTGCTCATGTTTGCGGTGTCTGCTAGCTCAAGTTGCGAGGTCTGCTGCTCATTTGCGAGGTCTGTTTGTCATGTTGCGGGTTCTGCTGCTCATTTGCGGGGTCTGTGCTCAGTTGGAGGTCTGCTGCTCATTTTGCGAGGTCTGCTGTTCATTTGCGGGGTCTGCTGCTCATGTTGGAGGTCTGCTTCTCATGTTGCGAGGTCTGCTGCTCATGTTGCGAGGTCTGCTGCTCATGTTGCGAGGGTCTGCTGCTCATGTTGCGGGGTCTGCTGCTCAAGTTGAGAGGTCTGCTGCTCATGTTGCGAGGTCTGCTGCTCATGTTGCGAGGTCTGCTGCTCATGTTCCGGGATCCGCTGCTCATGTTGCGGGGTCTGCTGCTCATGTTGCGAGGTCTGCTGCTCATGTTGCGGGGTCTGCTGCTCATGTTGCGAGGTTGCTGCTCTGTTCGGATCCCTGTCATGTTGCGGGGTCTGCTGCTCATGTTGCGAGGTCTGCTGCTCATGTTGCGGGGTCTGCTGCTTATGTTGCGAGGTCTGCTGCTCATGTTGCGGGGTCTGCTGCTCATGTTGCGAGGTCTGCTACTCATGTTGCGAGGTCTGCTGCTCATGTTGCGAGGTCTGCTGCTCATGTTGCGGGGTCTGCTGCTCAAGTTGAGAGGTCTGCTGCTCATGTTGCGAGGTCTGCTGCTCATGTTGCGGGGTCTGCTGCTCATGTTGCGAGGTCTACTGCTCATGTTGCGAGGTCTGCTGCTCATGTTGCGAGGTCTGCTGCTCATTTTGCGGTGTCTGCTGCTCAAGTTGAGAGGTCTGCTGCTCATTTTGCGAGGTCTGCTGTTCATGTTGCGGGGTCTGCTGCTCATGTTGCGGGGTCTGCTGCTAATGTTGCGAGGTCTGCTGCTCATGTTGCGGGGTCTGCTGCTTTTGTTGCGAGGTCTGCTGCTCATGTTGCGGGGTCTGCTGCTCATGTTGCGAGGTCTGCTGCTCATGTTGCGAGGTCTGCTGCTCATGTTGCGAGGTCTGCTGCTCATGTTGCGGGGCCTGCTGCTCAAGTTGAGAGGTCTGCTGCTCATGTTGCGAGGTCTGCTGCTCATGTTGCGGGGTCTGCTACTCATGTTGCGAGGTCTACTGCTCATGTTGCGAGGTCTGCTGCTCATGTTGCGAGGTCTGCTGCTCATTTTGCGGGGTCTGCTGCTCAAGTTGAGAGGTCTGCTGCTCATTTTGCGAGGTCTGCTGTTCATGTTGCGGGGTCTGCTGCTCATGTTGCGAGGTCTGTTGCTCATGTTGCGAGGTCTGCTGCTAATGTTGCGGGGTCTGCTGCTCATGTTGCGAGGTCTGCTGTTCATTTTGCGGGGTCTGCTGCTCAAGTTGAGAGGTCTGCTGCTCATGTTGCGAGGTCTGCTGCTCATGTTGCGAGGTCTGCTGCTCATGTTGCGGGGTCTGCTGCTCATGTTGCGGGGTCTGCTGCTCAAGTTGAGAGGTCTGCTGCTCATGTTGCGAGGTCTGCTGCTCATGTTACGGGGTCTGCTGCTCATGTTGCCAGGTCTGCTGCTCATGTTGCGGGGTCTGCTGCTCAAGTTGCGGGGTCTGCTGCTCATGTTGCGGGGTCTGCTGCTCATGTTGCGGGGTCTGCTGCTCATGTTGCGAGGTCTGCTGCTCATGTTGCGAGGTCTGCTGCTCATGTTGCGAGGTCTGCTGCTCATGTTGCGGGGTCTGCTGCTCATGTTGCGGGGTCTGCTGCTCATGTTGCCAGGTCTGCTGCTCATGTTGCGGGGTCTGCTGCTCAAGTTGCGGGGTCTGCTGCTCATGTTGCGGGGTCTGCTGCTCATGTTGCGGGGTCTGCTGCTCATGTTGCGAGGTCTGCTGCTCATGTTGCGAGGTCTGCTGCTCATGTTGCGGGGTCTGCTGCTCATGTTGCGGGGTCTGCTGCTCATGTTGCGAGGTCTGCTGCTCATGTTGCGAGGTCTGCTGCTCATGTTGCGAGGTCTGCTGCTCATGTTGCGGGGTCTGCTGCTCATGTTGCGGGGTCTGCTGCTCAGGTTGCGAGGTCTGCTGCTCATTTCTATGGCCGACTTTGTAGATAAATGGTTCAAAGAACCGACATGTTAAATTAGACACATGTGCAACTCTTGGGTATCTTTATCTCCTCAATAAAGATACCCAAGAGTTGCACATGTGTTTAATTTAACAACATGGCCGTTAAAGAAGATACATTAACACCAGCAGAAAAGGACCGATCTCACACTAGACACAGCAGCTATTCAAGGATAATACTAAAGAAAGATCATATGTGAATTGTGAGCACTAGAATTACCATAAAAACTGAGATGTGTTCAGTCCATCAAGATTGATAAACTGAACACATAGGTTCCAGGCTGAGGGACTGATTACCTCAAACTCCTCCTCATCTTCCACGGTTCTTCCCTGTACTGGACTGAAGAAGCCACTGGCTGGAAAAACGTTTCCACAGTAAAGATTTCCAAATATTGCACACATCTGGAGTTTATCTGGAGAGAGTTCCGGGGGTCAACGCCCCGCTAGCCGGTCTGTGAAAGGCCTTTAGACAGGTCCGGATGCGACCACACCAGTCGACTAAATTAAGGTACCATTTTACTGATGGGAACATAGACAACAGGTGGAAAGAAACACGTCCAATGTTTCTACTCTGGCTGGGAATCGAACCCAGGCCCTCACCGTGTGAATCCGGGGGATCATCAGCCCGGAAACCTAGTCCACATTCAAAACTCCAAAATTTTGAAGGAGTAACTGTTAAGAAACAGCAATAATACTTATTATGGTTTGTTTACAATCGTGTCATTACGATTTCGTGAGTCATAATGAATAGTGAATGTAAATAGATGTTCACAATATTTACCTATCATCTTACGCGTTCATTAGACAGAAAGAAAAGAGCAGCGAATCGAGCCAAACTGCAATATTGTTAATAGGCTTCCGTTGCAGACTCATTCGTTGGAACGGAAGTATGTATGTACTCCCCTGCATGGTTGCTGTCTTCCAACGTGGTATCTGCTTCAAATCAGCTTAGAAATCACTGAATCCAAATGGTTTCGCTCATAACAAGGACCTACCTTCTCTTTCCTCTTCTGTAAGTGATCCAGCAGACTTGATATTCTTTAACTCTGCATCACTGGCGAAAATACGAGAATGCTGATTGAAAAAAATGCGTAAATTAATCACATCATTTAAAGGGGAATATAGTATCTTTCAAAAGAGAAAAGAAGATATATATTTAGTGTTTAAAAAAAAAAAAAAACTTCTTTCCTGTTCTTGTTCTTCTTCTGCTTCTTCTTCTTCTTGATAATATCCTCATTGTCCTACTGAAGTCTCCCAGCTCAGGCTGACGGATTTCAACATACATGAGCACCATCTTGCCTGATGGAATGTGAGAGGGAATTATTGTTAGCTTTTCCTCCCACTGTGAAATGCAGCAGCACACTGCTGATGTATCCAGTTTTGTTACAAGGACTTCGAAATAATAGTAGTAATAGTAGTAGAAGTGGTTGTACTAATAGTAGCAGTAGTAACAGTAGTAGTAATAGTAGTAGTAAAAGTAGTATTGGTAGTAATAGTAGTAATAGTAGTAGTAGAAGTATTAGTAGTAATAGTACTAATAGTAGTAGTAGAAGTAGTAGTAGTAGCAATAGTAGTAGTTGTAGAAGTAGTAGTAGTAGTACTAGTAGAAGTGTTAGAAGTAGTAGTAGTAGTAGTAGTGAAAGTAGAAGTATTAGTAGTAGTAGTAGTAGTAGTAGTAGTAGTGAAAGTAGAAGTATTAGTAGTAATAGTAGTAGTAGTAGTAGTAGTAGTAGTCGTAGCAGTAGTAGTAATAGTAGTAGTAGTAGTAGCCGTAGCAGTAGTAGTAATAGTAGTAGTAGTAGAAGTAGTAGTGGTAGTATTAGTAATAGTAGGGGTAGAAGTAATAGTTCTAGTAGTAGTAATTGTAGTAGTAGTAAGAGTAGTAGTAGTAGTAGTAGTATTTTAGTAGTAGTAGTAGTAGTATTTTCAAGGGAGGGCGCTAAACCCGCCTGGGGAAGGGAAGGGTAGGTGAAATTGAAGGCACTTCCTTGGATGAAAAACCTTTCACCACCCATTCCCCCCTTTTCTCCTTCCCCTTCCCTCTCCCTTACTCCCTTTCCCCCTCCCCTACTCCCTTTCCCCCCATCCCCTTCCACATTTCCCCCCCCCCTCTGAAGGGCGCACTAAACAACACTTGACTGCACTACCATCCTCGGGGGGCCGGGGCAGCACGATAACAGGTCGGGGGATAGAACCGCCGCCCCTCCTGGCGCGGAACGACCCATGCGCGTTTAGTGCTTCCTGAAAGGCCATTGCAATATGAATTTATAGGGAAAAGCAGGAGAAGAAACACTGTCCTGTAATCGAGGGTAACAAGACAGTGTTAATCTGCGTTACAAGGATCTAGCCACGGACGTTACATATCTCCAGCCACAGACATTACAGATTCAACCACGGACGTTACATAGCTCCAATCACGGACATTACAGAGAGACATCCACGGATGTTACATAGTTCCAATCACGGACATTACAGAGATACAACTACTGACGTTACATAGCCCCATTCACAAACATTACAGATATACAACCACGGACGTTACAAAACTACAATCACATACATTACAGAGATACAACCACGGATGTTAAAAAGATCTAATTACGGACATTACAGATACAACCACGGACGTTACATAGCTCCAATAACGATCATTACAAGGAACAATAATGAATGTTAGAAATATCTTCTACTGACGTTGTATCTGTCCACCACACCTGTCCACCACACGTGTCCACCACACGTGTCCACCACACCTGTCCACCACACCTGTCCATCACACCTGTCCATCACACCTGTCCACCACACCTGTCCATCACACCTGCCCACCACACCTGTCCACCACACCTGCCCATCACACCTGTCCATCACACCTGTCCACCACACCTGTCCATCACACCTGTCCATCACACCTGTCCACCACACCTGCCCATCACACCTGTCCATCACACCTGTCCACCACACCTGTCCACCCCACCTGTCCATCACACCTGTCCACCACACCTGCCCATCACACCTGCCCATCACACCTGTCCATCACACATGTCCACCACACCTATCCATCACACCTGTCCATCACACCTGTCCACCACACCTGTCCATCACACCTGTCCACCACACCTGTCCATCACACCTGTCCACCACACCTGTCCACCACACCTGCCCATCACACCTGTCCATCACACCTGTCCACCACACCTGTCAACCAGACATGTCCAACACACAGGTCAACCACATTTGTCCATTTCACATGTCCACATGTGTCAACCACACCTGTCCATCACACCTGTCCACTACACCTGTCCATCACACCTGTCCACCACACCTGTCCACCACGCCTGTCCACCACTTCTGCTCCTCACACCTGTCCACCAAATCTGTCCACCACACCTGTCCCCCACACCTGTCCATCACACCTGTCCACCACACCTGTCCACCACACCTGTCCATCACACCTGTCCACCACGCCTGTCCATCACACCTGTCCACCACACCTGTCCACCACACCTGTCCACCACACCTGTCCATCACACCTGTCCACCACACCTGTCCACCACACCTGTCCACCACACCTGTCCATCACACCTGTCCACCACACCTGTCCACCACTCCTGCCCCTCACACCTGTCCACCACATCTGTCCATCACACCTGTCCACCACACCTGTCCCCCACACCTGTCCACCACACGTGTCCACCACACGTGACCACCACACGTGTCCACCACACCTGTCCACCACACCTGTCCATCACACCTGTCCATCACACCTGTCCACCACACCTGTCCATCACACCTGTCCACCACACCTGTCCACCACACCTGCCCATCACACCTGTCCATCACACCTGTCCACCACACTGTCCATCACACCTGTCCATCACACCTGTCCACCACACCTGTCCATCACACCTGTCCATCACACCTGTCCACCACACCTGTCCACCCCCCACCTGTCCATCACACCTGTCCACCACACCTGCCCATCACACCTGCCCATCACACCTGTCCATCACACCTGTCCACCACACCTGTCCATCACACCTGTCCATCACACCTGTCCACCACACCTGTCCATCACACCTGTCCACCACACCTGCCCATCACACCTGTCCATCACACCTGTCCATCACACCTGTCCATCACACCTGTCCATCACACCTGTCCACCACACTTGTCCATCACACCTGTCCATCACACCTGTCCACCCCACCTGTCCATCACACCTGTCCATCACACCTATCCACCACACCTGTCCATCTCACCTGTCCACCACGCCTGTCCACCACACCTGTCCATCACACCTGTCCATCACACCTGTCCATCACACCTGTCCATCACACCTGTCCATCACACCTGTCCATCACACCTGTCCTTCACACCTGTCCACCACACCTGTCAATCACACCTGTCCATCACACCTGTCCACCACACCTGTCCATCACACCTGTCCATCACATCTGTCCATCACACCTGTCCATCACACCTGTCCAACACACCTGTCCATCACACCTGTCCATCACACCTGTCCACCACACCTGTCCATCACACCTGTCCATCACACCTGTCCACCACACCTGTCCATCACACCTGTCCACTACACCTGTCCACCACACCTGTCCACCACACCTGTCCACCACTCCTGCCCCTCACACCTGTCCACCACATCTGTCCATCACACCTGTCCACCACACCTGTCCCCCACACCTGTCCATCACACCTGTCCACCACACCTGTCCACCACACCTGTCCACCACACCTGTCCACCACACCTGTCCACCACACATTTCCATCACACCTGTCCATCACACCTGTCCACTACACCTGTCCATCACACCTGTCCACCACACCTGTCCACCACGCCTGTCCTCCACTTCTGCCCCTCACAACCTGTCCACCACATCTGTCCACCACACCTGTCCCCCACACCTGTCCATCACACCTGTCCACCACACCTGTCCACCACACCTGTCCATCACACCTGTCTACCACGCCGTCCATCACACCTGTCCTGTCACACCACACCGTCCACCACACCTGTCCCACCACAACCTGTCCATCACACCTGTCCACCACACCTGTCCACCACACCTGTCCACCACACCTGTCCATCACACCTGTCCACCACACCTGTCCACCACACCTGTCCACCACACCTGTCCATCACACCTGTCCACCACACCTCTCCACCACACTTGTCCATGTATGTCTCCCACATCTGTCTACTACACCTGTGTACCACTCCCGTCTACCATATCCGTCCACATCTATCCATCAAGCCTGTCTGTCCCACTTTTACACGCCGGTCCACCACTTCCACCCACCTCATCTGTCTATCACACCCCTTCTCCACACCTGCCCACGACACCGGTCCACCACATCTATCCACCACACCTGTCCACCACATCTATAAGCCATACCTGTCAACCAGACATGTCCAACACACAGGTCAACCACATTTGTCCATTTCACATGTCCACATGTGTCAACCACACCTGTTAACCACATCTGTCCACCACACCTGTCCACCACACCTGTCCACCACACCTGTCCATCACACCTGTCCACCACACCTGTCCACCACACCTGTCCACCACACCTGTCCATCACACCTGTCCACCACACCTGTCCACCACACCTGTCCACCACTACCTGTCCCATCACACCTGTCCACCACACCTGTCCACCACACCTGTCCACCACACCTGTCCATCACACCTGTCCACCACACCTCTCCACCACACTTGTCCATGTATGTCTCCCACATCTGTCTACTACACCTGTGTACCACTCCCGTCTACCATATCCGTCCACATCTATCCATCAAGCCTGTCTGTCCCACTTTTACACGCCGGTCCACCACTTCCACCCACCTCATCTGTCTATCACACCCCTTCTCCACACCTGCCCACGACACCGGTCCACCACATCTATCCACCACACCTGTCCACCACATCTATAAGCCATACCTGTCAACCAGACATGTCCAACACACAGGTCAACCACATTTGTCCATTTCACATGTCCACGTGTGTCAACCACACCTGTCCATCACACCTGTCCACTACACCTGTCCATCACACCTGTCCACCACACCTGTCCACCACGCCTGTCCACCACTTCTGCCCCTCACACCTGTCCACCACATCTGTCCACCACACCTGTCCCCCACACCTGTCCATCACACCTGTCCACCACACCTGTCCACCACACCTGTCCATCACACCTGTCCACCACGCCTGTCCATCACACCTGTCCACCACACCTGTCCACCACACCTGTCCACCACACCTGTCCATCACACCTGTCCACCACACCTGTCCACCACACCTGTCCACCACACCTGTCCATCACACTTCCTCCCACCACACCTGTCCACCACACCTGTCCACCACTCCTGCCCCTCACACCTGTCCACCACATCTGACCATCACACCTGTCCACCACACCTGTCCCCCACACCTGTCCACCACACGTGTCCACCACACGTGTCC
>NC_069401.1:48615057-48630057 GCF_026875155.1 Cherax quadricarinatus | reverse complement strand
TATATATAATATATATATATAATATATAATATATATATATAATATATTATTATTTGATATATATTGTATGTATGTATGTATATATATGAAATAGGATAAAGGGAGAAAGGTGATATCTTAGCATGCAATATGACCACAGTGAAAAACAGTAATATTCCAATTGCTCTCGTGATATTTACATTATAAAGAAACAGCAAAACAATAAGATCACAGAGATATGAATTCACATGTGACTTCACATATGACCCTACTCATTAAGCGTGGGAATTTCTTTCCATTATTGTGAGGTTTGGTTAGTCAGGTCACATGTCAGGAAAAAATTGAGAGCGACATGCCAGGCAAAGGGGAATCTTGTCAACAAAGCTTATATTCCACCAAAATTTTATTCATAATTAATAAACCTAATTTATACAATCCTGGACACATATTCATATCGCAATTAGTACTTGTTTTTCATAAATCTCCCTTAAATTGTATTTCTTTCAGCCATGGATTTGCTTGATATAACTTTCTCAGTATTTTGAAAATCAACAAGATAGTTAAAATCTTTCATATGAATAAGGAGAACACTAGGCTCTTGCCTGTTTTTAATGCTTTATTTATGTTGTTATATCTTAATTCAAGATTTTGTCCAGTTTTTTCAAAATAAAATTTATTGGATTTTGAATCTTATAAATACAACCGTCAGCACTCTGGGGAAATTACTTAATAAAATAGTTATTTATTGTATCAATAAATGAGTATTTAAACATCTTGCATATATATAATATATATATATATATATATATATATATATATATATATATATATATTATATATATATATATATATATATATATATATATATGTATATATAATAATTGATATATATAAAAACTACCTTAAGAAAATGTAATTGGAAAATATTAATAATGAATGAAATTTTAACTTCTTAAATAAAAAAAACGGGCTTGTTTCTTATGAACAAAATTCTGATCGAGTATCAACGACTATGGTAGTTTTTCGAAAGTTATCTTATCCATCTTCAATCTCCAAAGGCATTTTACGAACTGGGACAGTGCAAAGCTGGAACAGTTACAAGCTTGAACAACTGCAATCTATTGTATGCTGTGTCACAATTTCAAGCTGGTGAAGTTACTGTAATCCGATGCAAGCCGGGTCAGCCTTAAGTTTGGTACTTTAGAAAGCCGATATAGTTACAGGCTGGAATAGTTACAAGCTGGGAAGTTATAAGCTGGAATAGTTACAAACTGGGGCAGTTACAAGCTGGGATAGTTGCAAGCTTGATTAGTTACAAGCTGGGATAGTTACAAGCTGGAGCAGTTACAAGTTGGGATAGTTTCAAGATAGTGCAGTTACAAACTGGGATAGTTACAAGCTGGAACAATTACAAGCTGGGATAGTTACTAGCTGGAATATTTAAGCTGGAACAGTTACAAGCCGGAATAGTTACAAGCTGGGAATCTACAAGATGGGTTAATTACAAACCGGACTAGTTACTTGATAAGATAGTTATAAGTTGGAATAGTGATAAGCTGGGATAGTTACAAGCCGGGATAGCTGAGAACAACTCTTCCACATTTCTCATTACTGTTGCCTCAGCTGTTATTGTACCACAATATCTGGGTATGCTATTGTTGCTGCTTTTATCGTCACCACAACATCTCTATATGCTGCGGCCGCTGCTGTTCGTGCCTGTTCGACGGTAAGCCTCGCTTCTACCGCCAGCGGTGGTGCTAGCGCTGTCTTGCCGACACCAGCCAGGCGGCAGCCACCCGCAGGAATCCACTGGAAGGAATCATTTAAAAACAAACATCTTACAGTGATGGTAATGGTGATAGCAGTGGTGGTGATTGTTGTGGTGTTGGTAGTGATGTAGGCCGTGGTTGTGGTGGTGGTGGTGGTGGTGGTGGTGATGGTGGTAGTAGTGCATTTTTTTTACCAAAATTGGATACACCCGCAGAGTGCTGCAACACTGTGTGATAATTATACTCTTTGATCACTCGCATTGTATGTTTGTCTATCATTGTATATGTAATAGTTACACTGTGCAAACACCTACAACCTTCAGTGTGTTGTTATCCTATTCCAAATTATAGTTTCATTTTTGGAACAATAGCGTTGTACGGATATCCTATTTTGAATGGTAGTTACATTGTGGGAACACCACCAGTATGTGGCTAATCCATTTTGTATGCTAGTTACATTGTGGGATCATGAACAGTGTGTGGCTAATCTATTCTGGATGATAATTACATTGTGGGAACATCAGCAGTGTGTGTCTAATCTATTCTGTATGATAATTACATTGTGAGAGCATCAGCAGTGAGTGGCTAATCTATTCTGGATGATAATTACATTCTGAGGGCATCAACAGTGTGTGGCTAATCTATTCTGGATGATAATTACATTGTGGAAATATCAGCAGTGAATGGCTAATCTATCTGGATGATAATTACATTCTGAGGGCAAACAGTGTGTAGCTAATCTATCCTGGATGATAATGACATTGTGGGAACAGCAGTGTATGGCTAATCTATTTTGTATAACAGTTACATTATGGGAACATCAGCAATATGTTGTTAAACTATTCTGAATGATAGTTACATTGTGAGAACACCAGCAGTGTGTGGCTAATCTATTATGAATGATAGTTATATTGTGAGAACATTAGCAGAATTTTGCTATCCTATTCTATAATAGTTATATTAATGAAAATGGCCGCAGTGTTTGTGGCTATCTTGTTATAAACTAGATTTACATTGTGGGAGCAAAAGCTAGCTATGTTTCTTTGTCATTCCAACACAAAGGATGAGTTTTATACATGAGGTAATGAAATCTGTCAGCTTAAGCTGAGAGATTTCAGTAGGGGTTCAGTAGCAACAGCAGCTTTAAAGGTTCCGTTCAGGCATGGCTAAGTTAACTGTTACGTGCAAGTTACCATATCAGGATGAGCTGTTCCACACAGAAGGAAAACTATGAGAATACAACCAAGAAGACAGACAGTCACACACACAGACACACACAAGTCATGAAGATCGGAGAAAGGTAAAGAAGACCGCAGACAGAGTATAGGCTAGGAGTGAGTATAATGCCGAGTACGTAGCCAGAAGCACACATTAACCAGAGAACTCCTCGGCATATGGGCGCCTGACAAACCCAAGAATAGCGTTCCGGTACCTCAGTAAGGAATCGTTCAAGACTTTATACACTGTGTAAGTCAGGCCCATACTGAAGTATGCAGCACCATTTTGGAATTCACACCTGGTCAAACACGTCAAGAAATTATAGAAAGTGCAAAGGTTTCGAACAAGGCTGGTTCCAGAGCTAAGGGGAATGTCCTACGAAGAAAGGTTAAGGGAAATCGGTCTGACGACACTGGAGGACAGGAGAGCCAGGGGAGACATGATAACGACATACAAAATACTGCGTGGAATAGACAAGGTGGACAGAGACAGGATGTTCCAGAGATGAGACACAGAAACAAGGGGTCACAATTGGAAACTGAAGACTCAGATGACTGAAAGGGATGTTAGGAAGTATTTCTTCAGTCACAGCGTTGTTACGAAGTGGAATAGTCTGGCAAGCGATGTAGTGGAGGCGGGAACCATACATAGTTTTAAGACGAGGTATGATAAAGCTCATGGAGCAGGGAGAGGGAGGACCCAGTAGTGGTCAGTGAGGAGGCGGGGCCAGGAGCTGAATCTCGACCCCTGCAACCACAATTAGGTGAGTACAATTAGGTGAGTACACACACACACATGTATATGTGTGTGTGTGTACTCATAAACACGCTAGATAACAGGGATATCTTGCTACTCCTACTTACACTTTGGTCACACTTCACAGACACGCACATGCATATATATATATACATACATCTAGGTTTTTCTCCTTTTTCTAAATAGTTCTTGTTCTTCTTTATTTCTTCTATTGTCCATGGGGAAGTGGAAAAGAATCTTTCCTCCGTAAGCCATGCGTGTCGTATGAGGCGACTAAAATGCCGGGAGCAATGGGCTAGTAACCCCTTCTCCTGTAGACATTTACTAAAAAAGAGAAGAAGAAAAACTTTATAAAACTGGGATGCTTGAATGTGCGTGGATGTAGTGCGGATGACAAGAAACAGTTGATTACTGATGTTATGAATGAAAAGAAGTTGGATGTCCTGGCCCTAAGCGATACAAAGCTGAAGGGGGTAGGGGAGTTTCGGTGGGGGGAAATAAATGGGATTAAATCTGGAGTATCTGAGAGAGTTAGAGCAAAGGAAGGGGTAGCAGTAATATTGCAGGATCACTTATGGAAGGAGAAAAGAGAATATGAATGTGTAAATTCAAGAATTATGTGGATTAAAGTAAAGGTTGGATGCGAAAAGTGGGTCATAATAAGCGTGTATGCACCTGGAGAAGAGAGGAATGTAGAGGAGAGAGAGAGATTTTGGGAGATGTTAAGTGAATGTATAGGAGCCTTTGAACCAAGTGAGAGAGTAATTGTGGTAGGGGACCTGAATGCTAAAGTAGGAGAAACTTTTAGAGAGGGTGTGGTAGGTAAGTTTGGGGTGCCAGGTGTAAATGGAAATGGGAGCCCTTTGATTGAACTTTGTATAGAAAGGGGTTTAGTTATAGGTAATGCATATTTTAAAAAAAAGAGGATAAATAAGTATACAAGATATGATGTAGGGCAAAATGACAGTAGTTTGTTGGATTATGTATTGGTAGATAAAAGACTGTTGAGTAGACTTCAGGATGTACATGTTTATAGAGGGGCCACAGATATATTAGATCACTTTCTAGTTGTAGCTACACTGAGAGTAAGAGGTAGATGGGATACAAGGAGAATAGAAGCATCAGGGAAGAGAGAGGTGAAGGTTTATAAACTAAAAGAGGAGGCAGTTAGGGTAAGATATAAACAGCTATTGGAGGATAGATGGGCTAATGAGAGCATATGCAATGGGGTCGAAGAGGTATGGGGTAGTGTTTAAAAATGTAGTGTTAGAGTGTTCAGCAGAAGTTTGTGTTACAGGAAAGTGGGTGCGTGGAGGGAAGAGGAGCGATTGGTGGAATGATGATGTAAAGAGAGTAGTAAGGGAGAAAAAGTTAGCATATGAGAAGTTTTTACAAAGTAGAAGTGATGCAAGGAGGGAAGAGTATATGGAGAAAAAGAGAGAGGTTAAGAGAGTGGTGAAGCAATGTAAAAAGAGAGCAAATGAGAGAGTGGGTGAGATGTTATCAACAAATTTTGTTGAAAATAAGAAAAAGTTTTGGAGTGAGATAAACAAGTTAAGGAAGCCTAGAGAACAAATGGATTTGTCAGTTAAAAATAGGAGAGGAGAGTTATTAAATGGAGAGTTAGAGGTATTGGGAAGATGGAGGGAATATTTTGAGGAATTGTTAAATGTTGATGAAGATAGGGAAGCTGTGATTTCGTGTATAGGGAAAGGAGGAATAACATCTTGTAGAGTGAGGAAGAGCCAGTTGTGAGTGTGGGGGAAGTTCGTGAGGCAGTAGGTAAAATGAAAGGGGGTAAGGCAGCCGGGATTGATGGGATAAAGATAGAAATGTTAAAAGCAGGTGGGGATAAAGTTTTGGAGTGGTTGGTGCAATTATTTAATAAATGTATGGAAGAGGGTAAGGTACCTAGGGATTGGCAGAGAGCATGCATAGTTCCTTTGTATAAAAGCAAAGGGGACAAAAGAGAGTGCAAAAATTATAGGGGGATAAGTCTGTTGAGTATACCTGGTAAAGTGTATGGTTGAGTTATTATTGAAAGAATTAAGAGTAAGACGGAGAATAGGATAGCAGATGAACAAGGAGGCTTTAGGAAAGGTAGGGGGTGTGTGGACCAGGTGTTTACAGTGAAACATATAAGTGAACAGTATTTAGATAAGGCTAAAGAGGTCTTTGTGGCATTTATGGTTTTGGAAAAGGCGTATGACAGGGTGGATAGGGGGGCAATGTGGCAGATGTTGCAGGTGTATGGTGTGGGAGGTAGATTACTGAAAGCAGTGAAGAGTTTTTACGAGGATAGTGAGGCTCAAGTTCGAGTATGTAGGAAAGAGGGAAATTATTTCCCAGTAAAAGTAGGCCTTAGACAAGGATGTGTGATGTCACCGTGGTTGTTTAATATATTTATAGATGGGGTTGTAAGAGAAGTAAATGCGAGGGTCTTGGCAAGAGGCGTGGAGTTAAAAGATAAAGAATCACACATAAAGTGGAAGTTGTCACAGTTGCTCTTTGCTGATGACACTGTGCTCTTGGGAGATTCTGAAGAGAAGCTACAGAGATTGGTGGATGAATTTGGTAGGGTGTGCAAAAGAAGAAAATTAAAAGTGAATACAGGAAAGAGTAAGGTAATGAGGATAACAAAAAGATTAGGTGATGAAAGATTGGATATCAGATTGGAGGGAGAGAGTATGGAGGAGGTGAATGTATTCAGATATTTAGGAGTGGACGTGTCAGCGGATGGGTCTATGAAAGATGAGGTGAATCATAGAATTGATGAGGGGAAAAGAGTGAGTGGTGCACTTAGGAGTCTGTGGAGACAAAGAACTTTGTCCTTGGAGGCAAAGAGGGGAATGTATGAGAGTATAGTTTATCAACGCTCTTATATGGGTGTGAAGCATGGGTCATGAATGTTGCAGCGAGGAGAAGGCTGGAGGCAGTAGAGATGTCATGTCTGAGGGCAATGTGTGGTGTGAATATAATGCAGAGAATTCGTAGTTTGGAAGTTAGGAGGAGGTGCGGGATTACCAAAACTGTTGTCCAGAGGGCTGAGGAAGGGTTGTTGAGGTGGTTCGGACATGTAGAGAGAATGGAGCGAAACAGAGTGATTTCAAGAGTGTATCAGTCTGTAGTGGAAGGAAGGCGGGGTAGGGGTCGGCCTAGGAAAGGTTGGAGGAGGGGGTAAAGGAGGTTTTGTGTGCGAGGGCTTGGACTTCCAGCAGGCATGCGTGAGCGTGTTTGATAGGAGTGAATGGAGACAAATGGTTTTTAATACTTGACGTGCTGTTGGAGTGTGAGCAAAGTAACATTTATGAAGGGATTCAGGGAAACCGGCAGGCCGGACTTGAGTCCTGTAGATGGGAAGTACAGTGCCTGCACTCTGAAGGAGGGGTGTTAATGTTGCAGTTTAAACTGTAGTGTAAAGCACCCTTCTGGCAAGATAGTGATGGAGTGAATGATGGTGAAAGTTTTTCTTTTTTTGGGCCACCCTGCCTTGGTGGGAATCGGCCAGTGTGATAATAAAAAAAAATATGTATATATATATATATATATATATATATATATATATATATATATATATATATATATATATATATATATATATATATATATATATATATATGTATGATATATATATATATATATATATATATATATTATATATATACATATGTCTGTGTGTGTGTGTATTTATAAACTTTCTCATATAAACAAATTATGTGTAGTGATGATATTGGTGGGTCAGGTTCATCTTGGTGTGAGTGGAAGTGGTAGTTGAGGATGGAAGTAGCCGCTATATTTTGGTGGAGGTGGTGGTAGAAAGGGGTAGTGCTGATGATGGTAGAGCCGATATTTCAAGCCCCCAAATTTTGGTAGTGGTGGCAGCGACGATGGTAACGCAGTCTTTATAGCAACCAGACAGCATCTCTAAAATATTATTTTCAAGATCATTTCCTTTTGTAATCACTGCAGTCAGAATACACAGCCAGGAAAATATTGTCCTGGTTTTTGTTTTTCTCATAGGCAATTTTGTTTTACTTATATCCATATGTTATGGATCTTTACTCTGCTTTCTATTTTTGTTTATTGATTCCTATTATTTTATTTTATTATTATTTATTATATTATATATTATTATTATTATTATTATTATTATTATTATTATTATTATTATTAATTGTATTATAATTAATGGAATTACTCAGAATAATAGTCATAAAAATATTATGTATTTATTAGTTTTGTTAATATCTTTATTAATAATAATAATAATAATAATAATAATAATAATAATAATAATAATATAATAATAATAACAATAATAATATAATAATAAAAATAATAATAATAAATAATAATAATAATAATAATAAATAATAACAATAATAATAATAATAATAATAATAATAATAATAATAATAATAATAATAATAATAATAATAATAATAATAATAATAATAATAATAATAATATAATAATAATAATATTAATAATAATAATAATAATAATAATAATAATATTATTATTATTATTATTATTATTATTATTATTATTTAAGTCATCCATCTCAATATAATTTTTGTTAAGTGTATAAATAAGGGCAAAACACAGTGTATGAAAAGTCATTATAAACCATAATAAGGAAAAATGTAAATATTAAAATGATATAAAATACCTTCAGGTTGGATAGACACATGTGCAAAAGTTAAATATATTTATTCCGAAACGTTTCGCCTACACAGTAGGCTTCTTCAGTCAAGTACAGAAGAGTTGGTAGAAGCAGTAGAGATGTGAAGACAATGTAATCAGTCCACCACCTTTGAAGACGTAGTTTCGAGGTGGTCAGTCCTTCATCCTGGAGAAGAATATTTGTTCCATTGTCTGAAAAAATGTGAAATTAAAGTGACAGTATGGTAAGATGCATGTTGCAAATGCGTCTTATTTACCATCCTGTCGATATTTTATACCATTTTAAATTAGTATTCACTCTGTCAGACACTGCAACACAATGGTATCTTGGTACTGAACAGAAAACTACCTTGACAACTTCTACAAGTGAGAATGGTTGGATTTGAGAGAAACTTGATATCTCAGTGATTACATTCTTGCTTCTACTAGTGTCCTACATCTCACCTTCTGACAGTATATAAGACTCAATACTGTCACTTCACCTTCACATTGTTTCAGACTATGGAACAAATACTCTTCTCCAGGCTGAGGGACTGACCACCTCGAAACTACGTCTTCAAGGGTGATGGACTGATTACATCGTCTTCACATCTCTACTGCTTCTACCAACTCTTCTGTACTTGACTGAAGAAGCCTACTGTGTAGGCGAAACGTTTCTGAATAAAGATACTTAACTGTCTTACTTACCAAGGAGAAATGTTTAGGCAAACACCTATGCGTTCTCTTATATATATATATATATATATATATATTATATATATATATATATATATATAATAATATTTATATATATTATATATATATATATATATATATATATATATATATATATTATATATATATATATATATATATATATATATATATATATTATATATATATATATATATATATATATATTATATAATGCAAAATTTATTTCCATCAATTAAATTTTTAAGTCTTATTGAATCTTCTTTAAATATTTTCCTTCCCTATCACCTTTTTTTTATTATATTTATTTAGTAATTATTGATTATTATAAAGAATAATGTCTGAATGAGGTTAGTAAGACATTCTGATGACATGTATGTGAAGAAATTTATATGGTTAACTCTGCTCCAGCTCCCGGACAGCAAAGCCAGAGGCTTGAGCCATGAAGACGTCGCTAAAATAATGGTGTACAAGAAAGTTGATGAATAAGACACATGTACAACACTTTATTTCCGTAAGGTATCTCCTACACAGAAGGCTTCTTCAGATGAATACTCAGGAGACTAAAGTTGGAGACAGAAGTAGTGGAGAGGTGAGGATATGATCAGTCCCTTAGCCTTAAAAAAGTAATTTTGAGGTGATCATTCCCTTAGCCAAGGGAACTATACAAATTCTCAAGGTCCAGACTTGCTTAGCGCTTCATAATATAAGAAATCTGCTTCTACATAATAATAATAATAATAATAATAATAATAATAATAATAATAATAATAATAATAATAATAATAATAATAATAATAATAATAATAATAATAATAATATTAATAATATTAATAATAATAATAATAATAATAATTATTATTATTATTATTATTATTATTATTATTATTATTATTATTATTATTATTATTATTTTATTCATGGGGAAAGGCTTAACCCATAAAGGTAATAAAACTGTGGAAGCATGAGAGGAGTTGGACTTGATCCTTAGAAGGAATGGGTAACCTAATTTCTAGGACTAAGAATTATTTTTACCATGGGAAAGGCTCTTCATGTATCCCTGGAAATTTACCATGTGTCCAGTGAAGCTTACCATGTGTTCAGAGATGCTTAACATGAATCCATCTGACTGTTCCACGAGAGAGGAGCACCTTTTGACCACACCAGTATCCGTTGAGGATAAACCTGTGTTGGGTGCGGATAAACCTGTATTGGGTGTGGATACACCTGTGTTGTGCGTGGATACACCTGTGTTCGGTGTGGATATACCTGTGTTGGGTGTGGATACACCTGTGCTGGTATGGATACATCTGTGCAGGGTGTGGATACACTTGTGTTGGGTGTTGATTCACTTGTGTTGATATGGATGCACCTGTGTTGGGTGTGGATACACTTGTGTTGGGTGTGGATACACCTCTGTTCGGTGTAGATATACCTGTGTTGGGTGTGAATGCACCTGTCTTTTTATGGATACACCTGTGTTGGGTGTGGATACACTTGTGTTGGTTTGAATACACCTGTGTTAGGTGTGGATACACTTGAGATGGGTGTGGATATACCTGTGTTGGGCGTGGATATACCTGTGTTGGGTGTGGATACACCTGTGTTCGGTGTGGATATACCTGTGTTGGACGTGGATCAGGTTAGCTAAGCCAGGGGCCACACCAGCATACAGATGGACGACCTCCATTAATTTTCAAACCACTCTCTCTCTCTCTCTCTCTCTCTCTCTCTCTCTCTCTCTCTCTCTCTCCTCTCTCTCTCCTCTCTGTCTGTCTGTCTCTCTCTCTCTCTCTCTCTCTCTCTCTCTCTCTCTCTCTCTCTCTCTCTCTGTCTCTCTCTCTCTCTCTCTCTCTCTCTCTCTCCTCTCCTCTCCTCTCTCTCTCTCCTCTCTCTCTCTCTCTCTCTACTCTCCTATCTATCTATCTATCTATCTATCTATCTATCTATCTATTTATCTATCTATCTAACTATCTCAAGTTCAAAGAGATATAATTATGCAGAGTAACTGTATGAAACTCCGTGGCAAGCACTTTCAAACAAATGAGGTTTAGCCCTTTCTCTCAAATAATGTTTTAAAGCGCTGGAATAGCTTCTTTGTGAAGGGAACTCCAGGGGAAGGGATGTATTTAAGCCAAATCGGCTCAGTCCATCAAAAAAGCAGATGGGTAAACACACTGTAAATACTGCATTCTTCTAATCAGAGTGACTCTGGTAACTGGCCACCCTTAGGAAAGTTTTGAAACTATAGAAGAAGGTCAGTTGGTCTGTGAACTAGCACGAGGAGTTGTAGCAGTGTTGCTGTTGCACTGTTGCAGTTGTAGCAGTGTTGCTGTTGCACTGTTGCAGTTGTAGCAGTGTTGCTGTTGCACTGTTGCAGTTGTAGCAGTGTTGCTGTTGCACTGTTGCAGTTGTAGCAGTGTTGTGTGCCTGTTGCATTTGCTGTTGCTGTGCACGTTGCATTGAGCAGTGCTACACTCTTGCAGTTGTAGCAGTGTTGCTGTTGCACTGTTGCAGTTGTAGCAGTGCTACACTCTTGCAGTTGTAGCAGTGTTGCTGTTGCACTGATGCAGTTGTAGCAGTGCTACACTCTTGCAGTTGTAGCAGTGTTGCTGTTGCACTGTTGCAGTTGTAGCAGTGCTACACTCTTGCAGTAGAGGTAGTTCATGTCCGTGCTTTCCATTCACGTCTAATACTGGCATGTCCATATATCAAGTGCCCTGAGAAGATATCGAAGGTAAGTGTTTTATGTGATTGTTTTCTCCCTGTTATGAAAAACAACCCTTGTGAATGTAATGTTTCTGATACATCGTTTACTCATTTTGTGTATCTCCTCTCTCTCCTCTCTCACCCATACACACCACACACAACACACACACACACACACACACACACACACACACACACACACACACACACACACACACACACACACACACACACACACACACACTCACACACACTCATTTAAACACACAGACACACAAACACGCCACTGACAACAACAGAACACACCACACACACACACCTCATTTTGGAATTACTGTGGTGGGTGAATTGGCAAGGTGGACAAGGCTAGGGATGTTCCAGGGAGGGGACAGAAACAAGTGGCCCATTTGGATGTTGTAGGACATCAATGAGTGTGGGAGTAGTAGGAAGTATTTTTGTCATTAGAGTTGGTAAGGCTGTGGAATATGCTGGAATATGACGTAGTGGAGTGCAGGATTCTAACAGTTTTTGTTGACGAGGTTTGTTAGCTCATGGGGGGTGGGGAGAGGGGTCTGTAGAACCGGTGAGAGGGGGGGCAGGAGTGGATCGACCCTGGAACACAAATTGGTGAGTACAAATGGTGGAGTTGACACACTAAAACACACACGACACCACACACACACACACAACCACACCACACACACACACACACTACCACACACACACACCACACACACACACACTACACACACAGCACACAACACTCAACGGACACAACAACACATATATTATATATTATTATATATTTTTTATATATATTTATTGTACATTTTAATCTTTTTTTTCTTCGTCACCTCTGTGTTTGTACCCAGGATTTCGTAGGTTGCAGGCAGGTGTGAGGGGGGGGCGGGTGTTAATGTGTGATAAGACAGGAATATGGTGTTGTAGCATACTAAGGTGATCCTTTTTGGTGTGATGTGTGTGTGTGTGGTGTGTGTGTGTGTGTGATGTGTGTGTGTGTGTGTGTGTGTGTGTGTGTGTGTGTGTGTGTGTGCGTGTGTGTGTGTGTGCATGTGTGTGTGTGTGTGTGTGTGTGTGTGTGTGTGTGTGTGTGTGTGTGTGTGTGTGTACGTATGTGTGTGTGTGTGTGTGTGTGTGTGTGTGTGTGTGTGTGTGTACTCACCTAGTTGTACTCACCTTCTTGTGGTTGCAGGGGTCGATTCACAGCTCCTGGTCCCGCCACTTCACTGGTCGCTATTAGGTCACTATTCCTGCTCCATGAGCTGTATCATATCTCTTCTTAAAGCTATGTATGAATCCTGCCTCCACTACATCACTTCCCAGACTATTCCACTTTCTGACAACTCCGTGACTGAAGAAACATATCCTAACATCCCTCTGATTCATCCGAGTCTTCAACTTCCAACTGTGACCCCTTGTTGCTGTGTCTCATCTCTAGAACATCCTCTCTTTGTCTACCTTGCCGATTCTTCTCAGTATTTTATATGTCGTTATCATATCATCCCTATATCTCCTGTCCTCCAGTGTCGTCAGGTTGATTTCCCATAACCTCTCCTCGTAGGACATGCCCATTAGCTCCGGGACTAGTCGTGTTGCAATTCTTTGCGCCTACTCTAATTTCTTTACGTGCTTGGCTAGATGTTGGTTCCAAACTGTGTCGCATACTCCAATATGGGCCTAACGTACACGGTGTACAGGGTCCTGAACGATTCCTTATTGAGATGTCGGAATGCTGTTCTGAGGTTTGCTAGGCTCCCATATGCTGCAGCAGTTATTTGGTTGATATGCGCTTCAGGAGATGTGGCCAGTGATATACTCACCCCAAGATCCTTTTCCTTGAGTGAGGGTTGCAGTCTTTGGCCACCTAGAATATACTCTGTCTGCGGTGTTCTTTGCCCTTCCCGATCTTCATGACTTTGCATTTGGCGGGATTAAATTCAAGGAGCCAGTTGCTGGACAAGGCTTGTAGCCTGTCCAGGTGTCTTTGTAGTCCTTCCTTATCCTCAATCGATTTAATTCTTCTCATTAACTTCACATCATCTGCAAACAAAGACACTTCAGAGTCTATCCCTTCCGTTATGTCATTCACATATATCAAAAACAGCACAGGTCCTAGGACCGACCCCTGTGGAACAACGCTCGTCACAGGCGCCCACTCTGACACCTCGTCACGTACCGTAACTCGTTGTTGCCTTACTGTCAGATATTCTCTGATCCAATGCAGTGCCTTTCCTGTTATGCATGCCTGATCCTCTAGTTTTTACATTAACCTCTTGTGAGGAACTGTGTCAAAGGCCTTCTTGCAGTACATAAAAATGCAGTCTATCCACTCTTCTCTCTCGTGTCTTACTTCTGTTACCTTGTAAAACTCCAGTTGGTTTTTGACACAGGATTTTCCTTCCCTGAAACCGTGCTGGCTGTCGTTTATAAGCTTGTGTCTTTCTAGGTACTCCACCACTCTCCTCCTGATGATCTTCTCTATGACTTTGCATACTATATACTTCAGTGACACAGGTCTGTTGTTTAATGCCTCATGTCTGTCTCCTTTCTTAAAAATTGAGACTACATTTGCCATCTCCCATACCTCAGGTAGTTGCCCTGTTTCAATGGATGTGTTGAAGATTTTTGTTAGTGGCACACACAGCATCTCTGTTCCCTCTCTAAGGACCCACGGAGAGATAGTGTTTGATCCTACCGCCTTTGAAGTATTAAGTTCACATAGCAACTTCTTCACCTCCTCCTCGGTTTTGCGTATTTCATCCAGCACTTGTTGGTATACCTCCCTATTCTGAATTCCTGGAGTGTTTCCTGTCTCCACTGTGAATAATTCTTTAAATCTCATGTTGCGCTCCTCACATACCTCTTGGTCGTTTCTTGTGAACTCCCCACCTTTCTTCCTCAGCCTGATTACCTGGTCCTTGACTGTTGTTTTCCTCCTGATGTGGCTATACAACAGCTTCGGGTCAGACTAGACTTTCGATGCTGTAATTTTTGTATTGTCACTGAGCCTCCCTTCTTATGTGTGCATATTCGTTTCAGGCTCTTCGGCTAATCTCATTATTTTCCTGGGTCCTTTGTCTTCTATACTTTTTCCCTTTTCTAATGCACTTAGTTTTTGCCTCCCTACACTTTTGGGTGAATCTGGGACTCGTTCTGATCTTCCCATTAT
>NC_069401.1:48577557-48610057 GCF_026875155.1 Cherax quadricarinatus | reverse complement strand
ACCTTGTCGATTCCTCTCAGTATTTTATAAGTCGTTATCATATCCTCCCTATCTCTCCTATCCTCCAGCGTCGTCTGGTCGATCTCCCTGAACCTCTCCTCGTAGGACATAACCCTTTGCTCCGGGAAAAGTCTTGTTGCAAATCTTACATGTTTGGCTAGGTGTGGGTTCCAAATTGGTGCTGCATACTCCAATATGGGCCTGACGTACACAGTGTACAGGGTCCTGAACGGGTCCCTATTAAGATATCGGAATGCTTCTTCTTAGGTTTGCTAGGCGCCTGTATGCTGCAGCCTCAGATGTGTCCGGTATTATACTCACCCCAAGATCCTTTTCCTTGAGTGAGGTTTGTAGTCTCTGGCCCCTAGAGTGTACTCCGTCTGCGGTTTTCTTTCCCTTTCCCAATCTTCATGACTTCGCATATGGCGGGGTTGAAGTCCAGGAGCCAGTTGCTGGACCATGCTTGCAGCCTCTCCAGATCCCTTTGTAATTCTGTCTGGTCCTCATCCGATTGAATTTTTCTCATCAACTTCACATCATCTGTACATATGGACACTTCGGAGTCTATTCCTTCTGTCATGTCGTTCACAAATACCAGAAACAGCACCGGTCCTAAGACTGACCCCTGTGGAACCCCGCTCACCATGACTCACTGATGTGTTCCTGACAGGTACTCCCTGATCCACTGTAGTGCCTTCCCTGTTTTCCCTGCCTAGTCCTCCAGCTTTTCTACTAATCTCTTGTGTGGAACTGTGTCAAACGCCTTCATATAGTCCAAGAAAATGCAGTCTGCTCAGCCCTCTCTCTCTCTCTTGTCTTACTGCTGACACCCTGCCATAGAACTCAAGTAGGTTTGTGACACAGGATTTTTCGTCCCTGAACTCTTGCTGATGAGCTCCACCATTCTTCTCCTGATAATCTTATCCATTACTTTGCATACTATACATGTTAGTAACACTGGTCTACAGTTTAATTCTTCATGTCTGTCTCCTTTTTTAAAAACCAGGACGACATTTGCTGTCTTTCATACATGAGGTAGTCTCCCTGTTTCGACAGATGTGTAGAAGATTGTTTTAGTGGTACACATGTCGCTTCTGCTCCCTCTCTCAGGACCCATGAAGAGATGTTATCTGGCCCCATCGCCTTTGAGGTATCTAGCTCGATTAGCAGCCTCTTGTTCTTGTGTGTGTGTGTGTGTGTGTGTGTGTGTGTGTGTGTGTGTGTGTGTGTGTGTGTGTGTGTGTGTGTGCGTGTGTGTGTGTGTGTGTGTGTGTGTGTGTGTGTGTGTGTGTGTGTGTGTGTGTGTGTGTGTGTGTGTGTGTGCGTGTGTGTGTGTGTGTGTGTGTGTGTGTGTACTCACCTAATTGTACTCACCGCCTCTTCACTGATCGCTACTGGGTCCTCTCCCTCTCTGCTTCCTGAGTTTTGTCATATTCTTCTTAAAACTATGTATGGTTCCTGCCTCCACTACTTCACTTGCTAGGCTATTCCACTTCCTGACGACTCTATGACTGAAGAAATACTTCCTAACGTCCCTGTGACTCGTCTGAGTCATCAGCTTCCAGTTGTGACCCCTTGTTTCTGTGTCCCCTGTCTGGAACATCCTATCTCTGTAAACCTTGTCTATTCCCCGCAGTATCTTGTATGTCGTTATCATGTCTCCCCTGACCCTTCTGTCCTCCAGTGTCGGCAGTCCGATTTCCCTCAACCTTTCCTCGTACGACATTCCCCTGAGCTCTGGGACTAGCCTTGTTGCAAACCTTTGTACTTTCTCTAACTTCATGACGTGCTTGACCAGGTGTGGGTTCCAGACTGGTGCTGCATACTCCAGTATGGGCCTAACATACACAGTGTACAGCGTCTTGAACGATTCCTTATTAAGGTATCGGAACGCTATTCTCAGGTTTGCCAGGCGGCCATATGCTGCAGCAGTTATTTGGTTGATGTGTGCCTCTGGTGACGTGCTCGGTGTTATGGTCACCCCAAGGTCTTTCTCCCTGAGTGAGGTCTGTAGTCTTTGTCCACATAGCCTATACTCTGTCTGCGGTCTTCTTTGCCCCTCCCCAGTCTTCATGACTTTGAATTTGGCAGGGTTGAATTCGAGAAGCCAGTTTCTGGACCACATGTCCAGCCTGTCCAGGTCTTTTTGCAGTCCTGCCTCATCCTCATCCGATTTAATTCTTCTCATCAACTTCACATCATCTGCGAATAGGGACACTTCAGAGTCTATTCCTTCCATTATGTCGTTCGCACATATCAAAAATAGCACTGGTCCTAGAACTGACCCCTGTGGGACCCCGCTCGCCACAGGCGCCCACCTCTTCACGTACCATGACTCGTTGTTGCCTCCCTGTCAGGTATTCCCTGATCCATTGCAGTGCCCTCCCTGTTATATACGCCTGATCCTCCAGTTTCTGCACTAATCTCTTGTGGGGAACTGTGTCAAAGGCCTTCCTGCAGTCTAGGAAAACGCAATCAACCCACCCCTCTCTCTCGTGTCTTACTTCTGTTACCTTGTCATAAAACTCCAGAAGGTTTGTGACGCAAGATTTGCCTTCCATGAACCCATGCTGATTATCTTTTATAATCTTGTTCCGTTCCAGGTGTTCCACCAATCTCCTCCTGATAATTTTCTCTCTGACTTTGCACACAATACATGTCAGAGACACAGGTCTGTAGTTTAGTGCCTCATTTCTGTTTTCTTTCTTAAATATGGGGACTACATTTGCTGTCTTCCATTTCTCAGGTAGTTGCCCAGTTTCAAGGGATGTGTTGAAGATTGTCGTTAGGGGCACGCACAGCATCTCTGCTCCTTCTCTAAGGACCCATGGGGAGATGTTGTCCGGTCCCATCGCCTTTGAGGTAACAAGGAGCTTCTGCACCTCCTCCTCAGTTGTTCGTATGTCATCCAGCACTTGTTGGTATATTCCCTCTTGATGTTCCCTTCTGTGCTGTCTTCCCAGAGCCCTTCCTGTCTCTACTGTAAAAACTTCCTTAAATCTCCTGTTTAGCTTCTCACATACCTCCTGATCATTTCTTGTGAGTTCTCCATCTTCTGTCCTAAGTCTGATCACCTGGTCTTTGTTGTCTTCCTCCTGATGTGGCTATGCAACAGTTTCGGGTCAGTCTTGATTTTCGATGCTATGTTATTTTCATACTGTCGCTGGGCCTCCCTCCTTACCTGTGCATACTCGTTCCTGGCTCTGCGTGTATGTGTGTACACACGTAATTGTTCACACCTAATTGTGCAGGGGTCGAGACACAGCTCCTGGCCCCGCCTCTTCCCTGATCGCAACTAGGTCCTCTCTCTCTCTCTCTCTCTCTGCTTCCAGAACTGTCATACCTCCTCTTAAAGCTATGTATGATTCCTTCCTCTACTACATCACTTGTTAGGCTATTCCACTTCCTGACAACTCTATGATTGAAGAAGTATTTCCTAACATCCCTATGACTTCAGCTTCCAATTGTGACCCCTTGTTTCTGTGTCCCCTCTCTGAAACAACCTGTGTCTGTCTACCTTATCTATTCCACGCAGTATTTTGTATGTCCTTATCATGTCTCCCCTGACCCTCCTGTTCTCCAATGTCATCAGTCCGTTTTCCCTCAACGTTTCTTTGTAGGACATACCCCTGAGCTCCGAAACTAGCATTGTTGCAAATCTTTGCACTTTCTCTAATTTCTTGACGTGTTTGACCAGGTGTGGGTTCGAAACTGGAGCTGCATACTCCAGTATAGGCCTGATGTACACAGTGTACAGTGTCTTGAACGTTTCCTTACTAAGGTATCGGAACGCTGTTCTCAGGTTTGCCAAAGGCCCTATGCTGCAGCAGTTATCTGTTTGATGTGTGCCTCTGGAGACTTGCTCGGTGTTATGGTCACCCCAAGATCTTTCTCCTTGAGCGAGGTTTGCAGTCCTTGACCACCTAGTCTATACTCTGTCTGCGGTCTTCTTTGCCCTTCTCCGATCTTCATGACTTTGCACTTGGCAGGGTTGAATTCAAGAAGTCAGTTGCTGGACCACGTGTCCAGCCTGTCCAGGTCTCTTTGAAGTCCTGCCTGGTCGTCATCTGATTTAATTCTCCTCATTAACTTCACATCATCTGCGAACAGGGACACCTCTGAGTTTATCCCTTCCATCATGTCATTCACATATACCAGAAATAGCACTGGTCCTAGGACCGAACCCTGTGGGACCCCGCTCGTCACAGGTGCGCACTGGATACCTCATCCCGTACTATGACTCGTTGTTGCCTCCCTGTCAGGTATTCTCTGATCCATTGCAGTACCCTTCCTGTTATACGCGCTTGATCCTCTAGTTTCTGCACTAGTCTCTTGTGAGGAACTGTGCCAAAGGCCTTCTTGCAGTCCAAGAAAATGCAATCAACCCCCCCCTTTCTCTCTCGTGTCGCACTTCTGTAACTTTGTCAAAGAACTCCAGAAGGTTTGTGACACAGGATTTGCCTTCCATGAATCCGTGCTGGTTATCGTTTATAATCTTGTTCCGTTCCAGGTACTCCACCACGCTCCTCCTGATAATCTTCTCCATGATTTTGCATGCTATACAGGACAGTGATACTGGTCTGTAATTTAGTGCCTCTCTCCTGTCTCCTTTTTTAAAAATGGGAACTACATTTGCGGTCTTCCATACCTCAGGTAGTTGCCCAGTTTCAAGGGATGTGTTGAAGATTGTGGTTAATGGCACACACAGTATATCTGCTCCCTCCCTGAGGACCCACGGGGAGATGTTGTCCGGTCCCATTGCCTTTGAGGTATCAAGGTCACTTAGCAGCTTCTTCACCTCCTCCTCAGTTGTGTACATATCGTCCAGCACCTGTTGGTCTATTCCCTGTTGGTGTCCCCCTCTGTCCTCTCTTCCCAGAGTCCTTCCTGTTCCACTGTGAATACTTCCTTAAAAATCTCCTGTTGAGCTCCTCACATACCTCTTGATCGTTTCTTGTGAGTTCACCCCCTTCTTTCCTCAGCCTGATCACCTGGTCTTTGACTGTCGTCTTTCTCCTAATGTGGCTAAACAACAGTTTCGGGTCAGACTTGGCTTTCGATGCTATGTCATTTTTGTACTGTCGCTGGGCCTCCCTCCTTAGCTGTGCACATTCGCTTCTGGCTCTTCGACTGATCTTGTTTTCCTGGGTCCTTTGCCTTCTATACCTCTTCCATTCTCTAATGCACTTAGTTTTTGCCTCCCTGCACCTTTGAGTAAACCAAGGACTTTCTTTGGTCTTCCCATTGTTTCTGTTGCCCTTGGGAACAAACCTTTCCTCTGCCTCCTTGCATTTTGTTGTTACATACTCCATCATTTCATTTACTGCCTTTCCTACCATTTCTCTGTCCCACTGCACCTTCCGCAGGAAGTTCCTCATACCTGTGTATTCCCTCCTTTTATAGTCTGGCTTTTCCCATTCGACTCCTATTACCCTCTCAACCTCTAACTCGACTATGTAATCAAAACTCAGGACTACGTGGTCACTAGTTCCGAGGGGCCTCTCATATGTGATGTCATCAATGTCTGAGCTACTCAGGGTGAACACAAGGTCCAGTCTTGCTGGTTCATCCTTCACTCGCTCTCTGGTAGTGTCCCTGATGTGTTGATGCATGAGGTTTGTGTGTGTGTGTGTGTGTGTGCGTGTGTGTGTGTGTGTACTCACCTAATTGTACTCACCTAATTGTGGTTGCAGGGGTCGAGACTCAGCTCCTGGCCCCGCCTCTTCACTGACTGCTACTAGGTCCTCTCTCTCTCTGCTTCCTGAGCTTTATCATACCTCTTCTTAAAACTATGTATGGTTCCTGCCTCCACTACTTCACTTGCTAGGCTATTCCACTTCCTGACGACTCTATGACTGAAGAAATACTTCCTAACGTCCCTGTGACTTGTCTGAGTCTTCAGCTTCCAGTTGTGACCCCTTGTTCCTGTGTCCCCTCTCTGGAACATCCTATCTCTGTCCACCTTGTCTATTCCCCGCAGTATCTTGTATGTCGTTATCATGTCTCCCCTGACTCTTCTGTCCTCCAGTGTCGTCAGTCCGATTTCCCTCAACCTTTCCTCGTACGACATTCCCCTGAGCTCTGGGACTAGCCTTGTTGCAAACATTTGTACTTTCTCTAACTTCTTGACGTGCTTGACCAGGTGTGGGTTCCAGACTGGTGCTGTGTGTGTGTGTGTGTGTGTGTGTGTGTGTGTGTGTGTGTGTGTGTGTGTGTGTGTGTGTGTATGTGTGTATGCGCGTGTGTGTATGTGTGTATGCGCGTGTGTGTATGTGTGTGTGTGTGTGTGTGAGTGTGTGTATGTGTGTGTGTGTGTGTGTGTGTGTGTGAGTGTGTGTGTGTGTGTGTGTGTGTGTGTGTGTGTGTGTGAGTGTGTGTGTGTGTGTGTGTGTGTGTGTGTGTGAGTGTGTGTGTGTGTGTGTGTGTGTGTGTGTGTGTGTGTGTGTGTGTGTGTGTGTGTGTGTGTGTGTGAGTGTGTGTGTGTGTGTGTGTGTGTGTCTGTCTGTCTGTCTGTCTGTCTGTGTGAAAGAGAGAGAGGGGAGAGAGAGAGAGAGAGAGAGAGAGAGAGAATACCAATATTCACTAAATGAAATATATACTGAGCACACCAAATACTTAATTACCAGGGAATGTTTTCTTTTTGTTGAACAAAGATGACATAAAAGAAGAATAATGAGTACTTGAGCAAAGTAGAGCGCTCATTACTGAAGTTATGTAAGAAAAGAATAACATATTTCTGCATCTCGACTCCATCTAGCAGGGAGCCTGGTTGATGACCGGGCAGCGGGGGTGATGATCCTTGGAATCGACGAGAGGGTAGGCAGGTAGCTCATGTAGGAAATCAAGGCAAGGTTTTATTTGGGGTACTTTCCTAGTTAATGGTCTGCGTGAGTATTGCTCGTCGTGGTGATCTGCGCAGTAAGTACATCACACTCTTTCCTTCCCACGTATGAGTTATATATAAGACCATAGTGATGTCACTAATGGATGAACTAGATCACAGCGCTCTCTGTTTACTTATTCAAACACTGCAAATTTTTCTGGGCATTGCACTTAGATGCATGTTAAAGGCACACTTCGGAATTTTTTTTTTTTTTTAGCTGGGTTCAAAAAAAATAAAGCACAAACGTGGGATGTATTTAACATCCAGGATAATTTCAAGAATGTAGTAAAGGGGCCGTACTCTCATAATTTATTTCTAACATATCATTTTCACTGAAGATGTCAACTAAGTCCAGTCTAGCTGCTTCATCCTCTCCCATTTCTCTCTCTCTCTCTCTCTCTCTCTCTCTCTCTCTCTCTCTCTCTCTCTCTCTCTCTCTCTCTCTCTCTCTCTCTCTCTCTCTCTCTCTCTCTCTCTCTGTCTCTCTCTCTCTCTTCTCTCTCTCTCTCTCTCTCTTCTCTCTCTCTCTCTCTCTCTCTCTCTCTCTCTATCTATCTGTTGTCCGTAATAGGATGACCAATTTTTCCATCGCCACCCCTGTAAGTGTCACCTTCCTCGTGTCTGGACCTTTGTGTGGTTCCCAGTTCTCTAAGGCTATTTCGTTATGGGTGAAACCTCCCAGAATCAGCCGCTTTGCTTTGGTCAGTTATATCCTTCTTGTCACTTGTGCTATGGTGTTAAAAAGCGTCCCTCTCTTTCACGTCTTTCTTCGTTACTTCTGTTTGTTGGCGGATTGTTGATTACCCCAGCTACTTCCTTAGGTCTCCTGTCTTTTAAATCACCTATGTTTATTCCTCTCATTTCCTTTGATTAACAGTGCCACTCGTCCCCGCATCTGTTTCTTCTTTCTTCTCGGTACTTGATACTGTGCTGGGAATATTGCATCTCTCATGGTTTTGATTCTTGTTCCTTGCTTATTGAATGCAAATCAGCAGCGAAACTGAGAGGGTGGTGTAACGGAAGCTGGAAAAGGAGTGGAATCATGGAAAAATTCTTGTATTGAATGATGATCACTCGAAGAGAAGATTTAGATTTTTAGATTTTGCCGTCAAAACGGCTAGTTTATTGTGCACCTTATATCCATCCTGTGGACGGTAGCGCAAGAACATACGGATAAACACAAGGTTTTGGAATTAGGCTGCAAAAGGGATAACGAGAATACGTCTGAATATATATATCAACTCTTGTCTTATTTGTTGCAAGAAAATTTTGGATATTTGTTTAATTTGTCTGATATCTTATTTTCATTAATAAGATATTTTGACATTTCACATAGCTTATTACACTATCTCTATATTACTAATTCAGTGGACAAGTAAGAATATGGAGCTCAAGAAAGTGATCACAAGGCTGACCACGCTCTCTGCATTGAATTTGATGATCTGTGGAGCTGTCAGACTGCCACCTTGAAGAAAAGACACACGTTCCAACACAAGCTTTCATTGGAACAAATATTTTTTACTCCGATGAAGCTTTAACAAGTCACGGGAAGGATTTTGGGTGGGAAGGAAGAGAGGGCGGGATCAAGGGCGGAGACTGTGTGGGAAGGAAGGAAGAGGGGAAGAGGCCAAGGGCAGAGGAAAGAAGAGGGGAGAGGTCAAGGGTAAAGGAAGAAAGAGGGGGAAGGGGTCAAGGGATTTGGGGGAGGGCGGGATTGTGGGCGGGATGTTCTTCGATTATTATACCTGTATTGGATGGAATGAACCTTGAGGGAAGGTTGCTGGAGACGACAGAAAAAAAAATATAATGCGCACACTCAGATGAAGTTTTAGAGCTGGTCAGATATTCTGGAAGCCGGGATTTCTGAGGGCTGGAGTTTCCTACTTACTACCGTATCCCTTGTTTTTCCTTCCTCTGTTTTCCGCAATTTTATGAACTCCGTCGTCTGTGTTCTAAGCTACTTGCACTCACCTAGTTGTACACACCTACTTTTACCCACCCAATTGTTCTCACCTAGTTGCAGGTATCGATTCATAGCTCCTGGTCCCGCCAAATCTCTGCTAATGACCAATTGTACTGATTCCTGGACTGAAAAGATCTATCACACCAGTTCTTGAAACTAAAAAGGATATTTGGCTTTGCCGCTCCACCACTTAGCACATGACTCTTATTATTCCGAGGTTAAAATAATATTTCCTAACCATCTTGTGGCACGTCATTTTCAATTCTCACTACCTATCCATTCCAGCTAATCCTCTTAGTTTGTCATTATCTTATTTTCCCTGGACTTCCTCTCATCTTAGTCTGTTAGGTTGTGATCTTTCAGTGTTTCCCAGAAGTTCATTTCCCTCAGTACCGGTACCATTGTAGTCTCGAACTTTTAAACCTTCTCGAGTTTATTTACGTTAGATTAAGCACACGGACTTCATGCTGAAGCTGCCTGCAGTAAAATAGGCCTACCTTAATTTATATATATATATATATATATATATATATATATATATATATATATATATATATATATATATATATATATATATATATATATTATATATATATATTATATATATATATATATATATATATATATATATATATATATATATATATATTATGTATATATATATATATATATATATTATATATATATATATATATATATATATATATATATATATATATATATATATATATATACATATATATATATATATGTATATATATATATGTCGTGCCGAATAGGCAGAACTTGAGATCTTGGCTTAAATAGCAACTCTCATCTTGCCATATAGGACAAGCGAAAATTTGTGTATGCAATAATTTCGAAAAAAATATATTTCACTGTGTTTGTTTAGTATTAAATTATTGTAAACGAATCTAAAATATATTTAGTTGCTTTAGGCTAAAATAAATTGTTCTTGTTATAATAAGGTTAGGTAAGTTTTCTAAGATTCTTTTGGAGCAAAATTAAATTTTTTTACATTAACATTAATGAAAAAAATATATCTTTAAGCGTATAAAGTGAAATTTTAGAAAGGACTTAAATTTAAATGAGTTCTTGCTAACTGACTAGTTTTACATATTCGGCACGACATATATATATATATATATATATATATATATATATATATATATATATATATATATATATATATATATATATATATATATATATATATATATATATATATATATATATATATATATATATATATATATATATATATATATATATATATATATATATATGCAAAACAACAACTGTGAAAGAATAGTGAAATTCCAAGCGCTTTCGTGACTTCTCACGTTATCAAGGAACTATTAACTTCACTATTCTTTCACAGTGGTTGTTGAAGGTATGCGTGATATCACATGTTTACTTTGATTTTGAGTGATTATTTATTAATCATTTAGTAGGCTAGCTAAAGTTGCGTGTGCCATGGAGGTTATGCAGTTGAGATCAACTTCTTGTGATATATTTGCCGCGATGCTGACTCTCAGATCTGTCACTTCGGTCTTTCTGCTCCCTACCTTATTCTTATTACTCTGCAAAATGAATTCAAGTAGTCACTTTCCTGATCACTTTCAATAGTCTCTCTAAATGATATTTCACTAATTGCTTTCCCATAATTTAAAAACAGTAATACCAAGACTGAATTTATTCCAGCAGGTCAGTTATGTATCCCATAAACAGCAGACGTTCGAACATTGATCATTGGATGAATTCGCTCATTACCTTTGTCCACTCCATAATTTTTTTTTACCAGCACCCCTCTGCTTTCTTTTCTCCATGTATTCTTGTATTTCTTGAGCATCTTGCCTATTACTGCAGCCTCCTCTTCCACTTTGTTTATCAGGCTTCTCTGTGGTATTGTTCGTTTGCTCATTTCTCTCCTGTTTGATATCTCTTACTTGCTCACGAAACTCTAGAAGCTTCATAAGAGAGGATTTGCAATTTTTTTTAACCCATTTTGGCTGTTATTATACGTTTTTTTTAATCCATGTGCTCTACTGATCTCTTTCATATTATCTTTTCTCGTTCCTTATCTAGTATGCTAGTTAGTGAAACTGGTCTGTTGTTAAGTGCTTCCTGTGTTTGTCACTTCTCGAATATTACGATCATATTTTCATGTTTGCAGCTGTCTAGCACCTGCCCAGTTTCTATCAGTTGTAGGTATTTGCTACTGTGTCGTGCAAATTCTCTCCTTCCTAGTATTTTCCTCTTACAGTAGCCATGATATTATCCTGTCTAGTATCTTCTTCTTTCAGTACCCACAGTGATATCCTGCGTGTTTTTGTCTTCTTATAATACTTACGGGGTATTGTGTTAATTATTTTCTTAGGAGGTCTCTTGCGTTTTCTTTTGTAGTCATAACTTTCTCTAACCTTTGTTGTCAGCTCTTTCTCTTTCCGTCCTCTGAACATCTTCCCTTAGTCCATGGGGAACGCCTCTTTGATCCTTCACTTTATTTTTGTTTATTATCCTTTGTCAGTTCACTCCCTCCTCCTTAAGTCTCCTAGTGCCACTTTCCATATTAAATGGCTGTACATAAGTATCTGTTTTGAACTTTGCTTCTACATGCATTTTAAATTTTCTTATTGTTTTCCGTCTTATCACTGCGCAATCATTTTATGCTCCTGTGTTTTGTTACTTGTTTTCCACTGTTTTCATTATTCCGTGTGTTTTGCATACTCATTTGCTGTTAGCACTGGCCTCACTACACTCCTTCGAAAACATTGATTGTTCTGGGTTCTTTGCATTCTCTTTCCTCCTTGCTGGCAAAAAATTTCCGATGGCTTTTGACTGACTCCCATTTGCAATTGCTCCATTACAAATGGGAGTCAGTCGAAGAATTCAAATGAAGGTTTAAGAAAAGTTTGACAAATTATATGGATAAGGTGTCTTGGGTTTGCCAAAGCCTTGCGAAACATGGGCCAGAAAACCTACTATGTAAAGCAAGAATCGCAATAAAAAGACATTTATTAAGAAGACGTTCTGAACGCCAAAGTTACAAGCTCAGGTGCTTCATGAGGAGGAAATGCAGGTCTTAAGATTCTATATACTCACGAAAAGAATCCTAAGAGAACACTACTCTGTCCTCGCGTTTTGGTGGGACATGATGTGTAACAGGTCTCTCAGTTCGTAAGCTTCTTGTAGACATGAAATCCAATTTACAATCGTTCTTGCAAAGAAGTTCGTCAAGAAATGGAAGGCAACTGCCATGTATTCCCTCCATGATGAACTTGATTGACAGTTGAAGAGAGTTGACTTTGCTAAGGAGTTCAGTTGCGTCGAGTCGTCTGGGAAATATAACTAGAAAGTTGTCCACATAAAGCAAACAAGTGACTCCATTGGTGATGTGTGGTTTTATTCTCTCCTCCAGGTGTTCCGTATACAGGATACCGAGACTTCACTGAGGGGTGAACCCATGACCATCCCAAATGAGAAACAGGTAAAACTGAAGCGCAGCTCGATGATGTTAAATCATTTATGAACAGAATTGGGAAATACACACACACGCTAAAATTTACACCAACAGAAGGTTGGATTTTGAAGATGAGTTTATTTTTGAAGAAAAGGCATTGTGCAGCTACAAACTATAAAACTGACAAACATTCCAAATAAAAACAAAATTGTTTGATAATGATAATTCCTACCATAAATAGAATAACAAATATGAACAGAGGGAAGGCACAGAAGAAAAAAAGCATTTACTATACCAAATTTTGCAACATCAGGAATAAGATAAACTAGACGAGATTAATCGCATGCACAGAAGCAGATACTTAAATTGAAAAGTCTAAAGATGTCTGCCGAATGCCACATACAAACTGACAGAAACAAGAAAGAGGTGGAGTGACGCTGTATGTTAAGTAAAACTTGAATTGTTGCATCAGTTTGGAGGAACTGAAACTGAATTATTATAATAAAGTTGGTAGAATTACCGACAATATGTAAAGTAAAAGCCATTAGGTTTCCTAATGGCTTGATAAAGCTCCTGGAGAGCGAAACGTTGCCACAATAAATGTCGTTAGGTAAGACACATATGCAACAGTTAGACATCTTTATTCCGAAACGTTTCGCCTACACAGTAGGCTTCTTCAGTCGAATACAGAAAGTAGGCAGGAGCAGTAGAGATGTGAAGACGATGTAATCAGTCCATCACCCTTAAAGTCGTAGAATTTGAGGTTGTCAGTCCCTCGGCCTGGAGAAGTTCAGTTCCATAGTTCCTGATTATGGAACTGAACTTCTCCAGGCCGAGGGACTGACAACCTCAAATTCTACGACTTTAAGGGTGATGGACTGATTACATCGTCTTCACATCTCTACTGCTCCTGCCTACTTTCTGTATTCGACTGAAGAAGCCTACTGTGTAGGCGAAACGTTTCGGAATAAAGATGTCTAACTGTTGCATATGTGTCTTACCTAACAACCTGTCGGTATTGTATACCATTTTGATGTTCACAATAAATGTCACATTAGTTGCACTTGTGTCCTTTTACTTTGAATTATTATAGTTGCGATTTTCTGAAGGAAAGACTGATCTCAGACGTACAATATCGACCCCAACTTAGAAAGCCTCCTAGACATATTCCTCTGGATGATATTAATAAGATTTCAGACTATTAAAAGTTAGTAATCTTCAGGGACTGGATGATAGGGTAATGTTTCTCGATTTCATCAGAAAAATAATGGGAAAAATATTGTTATGCAAAATAATCAAAATGTTGGTAGACAAGATAAAAAATCAATATTTTTACTAAAGAAATAAAACATGAACTTATATGCCCATCTAAATAAAAATGAAAAATGAAATATAATGGACAAGGACTAGAACAATGAACAGAAACCCGGATGATGAGGATATCTTTCATTTAGCTGGCAACCTGAAGTGCCTGGGCTGACTCTAAACTGGTGTAGGGTTGTGCCTAGTACTATGGATGAGCTGTAGACCAACTTACATTGTCGAGGTGGATGTGGTGTTGCCCCAGTTGAACAAAGATCCTGGGCTAAAGGTGATGGTAACATTCTTGAAGGCAGCTGGAGAGATAGGAAGGCACACAGTTTCCACAGTCCATAATAATTAGATTTAGTTTTCAACGATTAGCTGTCACTAACAAATATTCAGCAGCATTCTTGGTACACCGTGGAGAAGTTGACCCAGGCTAAATCCTGTGAGCTGGGTTAAGGAAAACTGGGGTCACCAGACACAAAATAAGACATGTCAAGGCTGAGGACCTCTGAAGTAAATGGGTGAATATGTATTTATGCACACTCGAGCACTCTGAACTTAACATAAGTAACCACGTCAAGTTGAACCAATCATCTATCGCAGAGGATAGCACTTCACGTGTCAGGATAGTAGAGTGAAGTAATGATCATTCTTGACCATGTTACAATGTAAAGAATGAAAGTAACAGAAGGAAAATTAAAATCTCCACCTCACCAGATGACTCAGCCAAGTGAGGTTGGGAACGTAAATCATAGGTGGTAAACATATCCCAGTTCCACCAGGTAATGGGGTGTAAAGCTAGGAAAATAAACCTAACAATTACACACTGTCATTCGGATAAATACACCATATACCATATATCAACTTTTACCTTCAAAAACAACTTTCTTGAAATAGTCCAGGATTGTTTTTAAAGCAGTCTGTGACAGAACCTATGAGAGGAAATAATTGTCTTTGGTTCTGGCAAACAAGAAGGCCCTTTTAAACAATCTGGAGATTAGTGAAGGAGCTTGGCACAAGCAGTATGATAATAAGGATAAAGAGGTAAAGGATAAACATAAGGATAAAGGATATAGAAGTAAAGATCGAAGATTGGTGTGAATTTAGAGAACACATGGAACTGTCAATATGACATTTATCGAAGATATGACATTTATGGAAACAAATTTCAAGCTGGCCACTGAACATATAGTGACTGTAGAGAAATAAGGTCAGATAAGACCGTTCCTTAATGGATAACCTGGAGACTTAACCACCTTTTGCAACAGAAGAAAAGAGAGGGATTTATCCGCATATCATAAAAGGAATAAGAAAAGCTTAAAAAAAAGCAATGAAATGAAACTTGCAAGGGAATCAAATACTCTTATTTTGAATTTCGCTTTCAAACAGAAAATCTTACTCCTGGGAGTAGTTTTTCTCATATTCCTCCTTCTGATTAACAGTTTACGGGTAATTCTTGAACGGGGATCACTTTCGAAATCGTTTTTGATATCGAATGTAGTGAAACAGCTTATTCCTTTCATGAATAATTTGTACGACTCCATCGCTCTCATAGTTGATTAATAAATGTAAATACATAGGATTTTATTGGCTGGAAACCGACTGTTTGTTAGTTGACTTTTACTTTTCATACATTTCATTCGCCAGTGTTTTGACCACAATGTTTCTCAATAAGTCAGCCTTACAGTGTGAACACACTTCCCTATAATTTTTTTTGTCGAGATAGTCATATAGAGAGAAAAAATCTCCCTTACCACCTTCTCGGTGATACAGCCTTTCCTGCAACTCACGAAATTGTAATAACTCAATTGAAAACAAATCACGGAACAGATTCACTTGCCATGGGTTTAAATCCCCACCTGTTCCGTGATTTGTCTTTCCTTTAAGTTTTTCAGTGACAGTGAACAGTTGTTTAAAAGATCTTTCCTCTTACTTTATCAGTAAAAATAGCCTGTAGTTTCAAGGAAGCGTCCTCTTACCTGTTCAACGAGGAGAAACATGCACATTGCATTGCATTCCCAAAGAGACAGAGCTGAAGGGGCGTCACTCAAACGTTGTATATATGCTGGCACAATGATTCCAGTTGCCATTTATCCTTCACTTTATCTTCTTGTAAGTAAATCACTGGAAAATTTTCATTTTTTTTTTTGGCGCATTATGATCTCCAGGGAGATAACTGGCCTAATTTTGTATAAAATAGACATGTGTGAAGATTGCAAAACTTTCATTAGTATGTATTTCGCTCACCAGGTTATATCCCCGCCCCTGGAAAGGTTTATCCTAATAGAAGTTTTCTCTCGTTTCATAAATGTCTATTGAACTTTTGTTGGTATTTTATACCATGTGTAATTCTGCCTAATTCCTCGGTAAATTTTTATCATTAATATTCAGTTGATGCTTCTTTTAAATTTTACCCTTGATTGTTTCAAATGGTCATTTATCATGGTAGGTTTGACATTTAGAATCATCTCTCCGAGATCAACAGCCGTTAATAAGATTTACCCTAAAACTTGAAAAAAAGATGGTCAACTCCCTCAACTTGTTGTCCTCTTAAGTATCACTGATGACGCCCGAGTGTGCAAAGTAACGAAGGTTATTTCTTGCATTGCTATTCCTAACACTACACGAAAGCCAAGAGAGAAATTTTAATTGAGCTTTTGAGAGCAATAACGTCTCCATCCTGGCCTTCCTCGAAGAAGAATGTTGCATTCATCGTATTCTGTTTCTGATCCATTTTATCAACGCTTGCAGGAGAGCACAACGCATCTTGAGCACATAACGACAGACAACCCTACTAAAGGTACATTGTCCTTCCATGATGCGACGTAGCCAGTAAGGTGATGAAGGCCTTACTTAGGCAGTAGTAAGATGGGTGTGGCCACAAGCTCTTCTACCATAGTCAAAGACCTGGTTAGAACAAAGGCCACCGTCAACACCCTTAGATGCCAACCCTAGGTCTACTTTATCCCGTGTGGTGACTGTGATATAATATAAGTGGGAGAGACGTCGAGAAGTCTGAAACAGCAACTCAGAAAGCATAAATAAATCTGTAGCCGGAGCGCAGTGAACAACACATGAACAACACATGCAAGGTTCAGGTATTTTGCAGAGCCATCTGATGAAGTGAGGAGAAGCCAGGCTGGTAAAAAAAAAAAAAGAAAAGAGCCCCTTCTGCAGAAAAGACGCTGTCTTGAGACTGCGTTGATCTCTTTTTCTAACACCGAAGTCCAGAATTCCGGTAGTATCAATATTTCAATATGCTGGCCAGCCTGGTGCTACCACGGCAAGACACCGCGGTCAGGTGACCTGACCGACACATCACTAACATGACGCCTCTCCCACCTGACTTCTCTTCCTCTATATATTCTGCTAATCTCTTCCTCCCTATGCTGCTCGGAGAAAACCCAAGTCAGGATCCTTCATGGCAAACCTACATGAACCACCCTGTGCTGAATTGACACACCTCACAGGAGGGAAGCATTTCCTAAAATAATGTTTTAGTAGTGCACTACTGTCTCATGTTTTGTAGACCTGCTGGCCAATACCAGAAGGTCTTTCACATGGACAGCCTTTATAACTCGTATATTTGTCCATTTTTTTTTAAATATCCAGGGAGTCAGCTTCGATGATTCCATGTGGCATGTTGTTCCACTCACTTACAACTCTACTGCTAAACCGGTATTTCTTGAAATCCTTTCTAGATACGAATTTATCCAACTTTAGTTCGTTGCTGCACATGTGGATAGGACTGACCATTACTGGACATGTGCTAAGATATGACTGTTCCCGGACCCATACTGAGAGACTGTTCTGGGACCCATGCTGAGGGACTCTTCTGGGACCATTGCTGAGAGACTGTTCTGGGACCCGTGCTGAGGGACTATTCCGAGACCCGTGCTGAGGGACTGTTCTGGGATCCGTGCTGAGGGACAATTTCTGGACCCATGCTGATGGACTGTTCCGGGACCCGTGCTGAGGGACTGTTCCGAGACCCGTGCTGAGGGACTGTTCCGGGACCCGTGCTAAGGGACTATTCCGTGACCGGTGCTGAGGGACTATTCCGGGACAAGTGTTGAGAGACTGTTCTGGGACCCGTGCTGAGGGACTGTTCCGGGACCCGTGCTGAGGGACTGTTCCGAGATCCGTGCTGTGGGACTAATCCGAGACCCGTGCTGAGGGACTGTTCTGGGACCCGTGCTGAGGGACTGTTCCAGGACCCTTGCTGAGGGATTGATCCGAGACCCGTGCTGAGGGACTGTTCTGGGACCCGTGTTGAGGGACTGTTCTGGGACCCGTGCTGAGGGACTGTTCTGGGACCCGTGCTGAGGGACTGATCCGAGACCCGTGTTGAGGGACTGTTCTGGGACCCGTGCTGAGGGACTGATCCGAGACCTGTGCTGTGGGACTAATCCGAGGCCCGCGCTAAGGGACTCTTCTGGGACCCGTGTTGAAAAACTGTTCTGGAACCAGTGCTGAGGGACTGAACCGTGACCCGTGCTGAGGGACTGATCCGAGACCCGTGCTGAAGGACTGTTCTGGGACCCGTACTGAGGGACTGTTCTGGGACCCGTGCTGAGGGACTGTTCCGAGACCCGTGCAGTGGGACTAATCCGAGACCCGTGCTGAGAGATTCTTCTGGGACCCGTGCTGAGGGACTGTTCTGGGACCCGTACTGAGGGACTGCTCTGGTTAGGGGGGCTGAGAAACTGTTCCGAGACCCGTGCTGAGAGACTGTTCCGAGACCCGTGCTGAGGGACTGTTCTGGGACCCGTGATGAGGGACTCTTCCAGGACCCTTGCTGAGGGACTGTTCCGAGACCCGTGCTGAGGGAATGCTCTGAGATCTGTGCTGAGGGACTGTTCCGAGGCCCGTGCTGAGGGACTCTTCTAGGACCCGTGCTGAGGGACTATTCCGAGACCCGTGCTAAGAGACTGTTCCGAGACCCGTGCTGAGGGACTGTTCCGAGACCCGTGCTGAAGGACTGTTCCGATACCCGTGCTGAGGGACTGTTCCGAGACCCGTGCTGAGGGACTGTTCTGGGACCCGTGCTGAGGGACTGATCCAAGACCTGTGCTTAGGGACTGTCCTGGGACCCGTGCTGAGGGACTGATTCGAGAAACGTGCTGACGAACTGTTCTGGGACCCGTGCTGATGGACTCTTCTGGAACCCGTGCTGAGTGACTGTTCTGAGACCCGTGCTGAGGGACTGATCCGAGACCCGTGCTGTGTGATTGTTCTGGGACCCGTACTGAGGGACTGTTCTGGGACCCGTGCTGAGGGACTGTTCCGAGACCCGTGCTGTGGGACTAATCCGAGACTCGTGCTGAGGGACTGATCCGAGACCCGTTCTAAGGGACTCTTCTGGGACCCGTGCTGAGGGACTGCTACGAGACCCGTGCTGAGGGACTGTTCCGAGACCCGTGTTGAGTGCAGATTCAGGGCCCTCAGTCTGATCCGAGACCTGTGCTGAGGGTCTGTTCTGGGAGCCGTGCTGAGGGACTCTTTTGGGACCCGTGCTGAGGGACTGTTCCGAGACTCGTACTGAGGGACTGTTCCGGGGCCCGTGCTGAGAGACTGTTCCGAGACCCGTGCTGAGGGACTGATCCGAGACCCGTGCTGAGGGACTGTTCCGGGGCCCGTGCTGACGGACTGTTCTGGGACCCGTACTGTGGGACTGTTCTTGGACACGTGCTGAGGGACTGTTCCGAGACCCGTACTGTGGGACTAATCCGAGACTCGTGATGAGGGACTGATCCGTGACCCGTGCTGAGGGACTGTTCTGGCACCCGTGCTGAGGGACTCTTCTGGCACCCGTGCTGAGGGACTGTTCCGAGACCCGTGCTGTGGGACTGTTCCGAGACCCGTGCTGTGAGACTGTTCCAGGACCCGTGCTGAGGGACTGTTCCGAGACCCGCGCTGTGGGACTAATCCGAGACCCGTGCTGAGGGACTGATCCGGTACCCGTGCTGAGGGACTGTTTTGGGACCGGTGCTGAGGGACTGTTCCGAGACCCGTGCTGAGAGACAGTTCCGAGACCCGTCATGAAGGACTTTTCCAGACCCCGTGATGAGAGACTGATCCGAGACCCTTGCTGAGGGACTGTTCTGGGACCCGTGCTGAGGAACTGATCCGAGACCCATGCTGAGGGACTGTTCTGGGACCCGTGCTGAGGAACTTTTCCGAGACCCGTACTGAAGGACTGTTCCGAGACCCGTGCTGAGGAACTGTTCCGAGACCCGCGCTGAGGGACTGTTCTGGGACCCGTGCTCAGGGACTGTTCCAGGACTCGTGCTGAGGGACTGTTCCGAGACCCGGGCTGAGGGATTGTTCGATGACCCGTGCTGAGAGATTGTTCTTTGACCCGTGCTGACGGACTGTTCCAGAACCCGTGCTGAGGGACTGTTCCAGGACCCGTGCTGAGGGACTGTTCCAGGACCCGTGCTGAGGGACTGTTCCGGGGCCCGTGCTGAGGGACTGTTCTGAGACCCTTGCTGAGGGACTCTTCCGAGACCCGTGCTGAGGGACTGTTCCAGGACTCGTGCTGAGGGACTGTTCCAGGACCCGTGCTGAGGGACTGTTCCAGGACCCGTGCTGAGGGACTGTTCTGAGACCCTTGCTGAGGGACTCTTCCGAGACCCGTGCTGAGAGACTGTTCCAGGACCCGTGCTGAGGGACTGTTCCAGGACCCGTGCTGAGGGACTGTTCCAGGACCCGTGCTGAGGGACTGTTCTGAGACCCTTGCTGAGGGACTCTTCCGAGACCCGTGCTGAGGGACTGTTCCAGGACCCGTGCTGAGGGACTGTTCCGGGGCCCGTGCTGAGGGACTGTTCTGAGACCCGTGCTGAGAGACTGTTCCAGGACCCGTACAAAAAACTGACTGTTTCTGAGCCCTAAGTCTCTTATTGTTTTCTATTTTTTCTATTTTTTTAAGCAATGGCGACGTATTACTGAGAAAATACCTGAGATTGATCTAACGTATGTTATATTTTTTTTCAATATTTTTGAGGAATATGCTGAATTTACCGGTACAGCATGAATTACCTGGAGCAGCTTAAAAATTAGCTTCAACAGCATATGAATTTGCCGGTGTAGCATGAGGGGCGACATCGCCTAAGAATTTTCCGGTATCGCGCAAGATTTTATCGGAATAGCATAAAAGATTTTCACTGCGGCATCTGTGTGGATTTCTGATTTTAATTTATTGCATATTGTGATCCATGTAATGAATTCTGGATGTGGGAAGTAGAGTGCTTGCACTCTGAGTGCTTAGTGGCAAAGCTGCAATTCTGAGGGTTTAGTGGTAATGCTGCAGTTTTCAGGGTTTAGTGGTAATTCTGCAATTCTGGGGTTTAGTACTAATGCTGCAGTTCTCAGAGTTTAGTGATTATGCTGCAGTTCTGAGGGTTTAGTAGTAATGGTCTCGGAACAGTCCCTCTGCTCGGGTCCCAGAATAATCCCTCAGCACGGGTTCCAGAAGAGTCCCTCAGCACGGGTCTCGGATCAATCCCTCAGGGTTTAGTGATAATGTTGCAGTTCTGAGGGTTTAGTGATTATGCTGCAGTTTTGAGAGTTTAGTGGTAATGCTGCAATTCTGAGGGTTTAGTGATTATGCTGCAGTTTTGAGAGTTTAGTGGTAATGCTGCAATTCTGAGGGTTTAGTGATTATGCTGCAGTTCTGAGGGTTTAGTGTTTATGCTGCAGTTCTGAGGGTTTAGTGGTAATGCTGCAGTTCTGTGGGCTTATTGGTAATGCTGCATTTCTGAAGGTTTAGTGATATTACTGCAATTCTGAAGGTTTAGTGGTAATGCCGCAGTTTTGAGGGTTTAGTGGTAATGCTGCAGCTCTGAGAGTTTAGTGGTAATTCTGCAGCTCTGAGAGCTTAGTGGTAATTCTGCAGCTCTGAGGGTTTAGTGGTAATGCTGCAGCTCTGAGAGTTTGGTGGTAATGCTGCAGCTCTGAGGGTTTAGTGGTAATACTGCAGCTCTGAGAGTTTGGTGGTAATGCTGCTACTCTGAGAGTTTAGTGGTAATGCTGCAGCTCTGAGAGTTTAGTGGCAATGCTGCAGCTCTGAGAGTTTAATGGTAATGCTGCTGCTCTGAGAGTTTAGTGGTGATGCTGCAGCTCTGAGAGTTTAATGGTAATGCTGCTGCTCTGAGAGTTTAGTGGTGATGCTGCAGCTCTGAGAGTTTAATGGTGATGCTGCAGCTCTGAGAGTTTAGTGGCAATGCTGCAGCTCTGAGAGTTTAGTGGCAATGCTGCAGCTCTGAGAGTTTAATGGTAATGCTGCTGCTCTGAGGGTCCTCTAAATTGTTAGAACTGCGCACTTCTGGTAAGACAGCTACTGAGTGAACGATGGTGAATGCTCCTCCTGCGTCAGCTTCTTAATCTCATCATACAAGCTCAAATTTACATGGGGTTGTAGCTTTCCTGTCAGTCATGTATATTAAATACATTTTTCAACATTGGATTCTATATTCACTTTGCTCAACTTATCTTTATTCTTCATTGTAATGTTTCCATTATTTTCTAATTTTTATTTCCTATTGTTCATTAAAAAATCAGCAATCAGTTTAGAAACAAAGTTCACAATGCCTTTTCCGGTTCATCCTCATAATTCGCCCATTGAACATAATTGTAAATAAAATTCTCCTGTATAGTAATTTTTACGTTATCCTCGTTTAACAATGATTTTTATATTATTTTCGGTAATCCCCAATACTTCAAATTCTTCTATATTTTTTGTTTTATTATAAGGCAGGTCTGACTCTTTCATAAATATAAATGAATTGCTCGGGGAATGAATCTCTGTTGTCAAGGTTTCATTATTTAAATTTTATATCAAAAAAATTCTATTTTTGCAGAGAATATTTTCAGCAGTATTGCCATCGCTCTTTTTATTAAGTTAATTTCCTTTTCTCTCACCGAGGATTTTTTTTTTGAGGGGGGGGGGTGAACACTAAGTCAATATATTCTCCTTTATTACAGCCTCAGTCAGCTTACCCACAATGTCAGCTTCCCTGTAATGTCAGCCTCCTTATAAATAACATCTATTAACTTTGGTTGTCATGAAGCAGACCATCGTCGTCGTGATGCACTCACGTATAACATACATAACAGAATATAAATTCCTTTATTATTTGTATATAAAATCCTACTGAGATGCTGAACAGACAGCTGAGGAAGTGACATCTTCACTGGTACAACGCTTCACCCACCACTTGTCTTTTTTTTTTTTTTTTTTACATTATTCATAACTTTAAGTTTCTCTTGTATAATCTCATAAATTTTTGTCTTCGAGATGTTCTGTCCAACTTTCATTTGGTATAAAAACCACTGTACAGGAGACTAGTCTTCAATATGAAAAAAATAGTCTTTCATTCTTCCTCTTTTCTAATCCACATTTTATATATATATATATATATATATATATATATATATATATATATATATATATATATATACATTACTGTAACCACGAACAAGTGATATCTATTCAGTAACAACACGGCGGCTAGCCGGAGGATCGAACCCGTGTTGTTTTGGCCCAACTCATGGCGAGTGAAAATTCACGATAGAAAAGTCTATCCTAGCCGACTTAAAAAAATCTCTTAAAACCACATTTTTTTTTTCAGTTTCCCCATTCTCATTTATATTCTATTTTAAATTCTTTGCAATTCTAGGAGAAAAATATTTGATTTTTATTTGCTTAAGAGCATCCAATTTAATAAAATTGCTTTGAAATGACACATATGTAGCCACACAGCCAGGAATCAAAACGAAAATACCTGTTAAGACTCACCACCAGCGTTCAGGGTTTAAAGCCGATCAGAAGATTTGTTCTCTAGTTATTACATGGGAGGTAGTTCATTTAATAAAATTAGGCAAATTAAAATTCACTCAGCTAAAAATGAGTTCGAAGCCTCCAGTTAATAAAGCTCACCAACGATGATGTTTGAAAAGACTCTCTAGAAACTTATCTAATTAAAACGATTTCAATTTTTTTTTTAACAATTTCAGTGAAATTTTAAATTCGCACCAACTCTGACTAAACTTATGGGGGATCATTCTTCTCTGAGAATGTCCCATTATCAAGAGTCCGAAGCCGATCGAGAGAAGCATTCCTTAGTTACTGAAAATAAATGAATATCACTATGTATTCAATAAAATGGAAATTATGCCAGCCAGTAATAGTGAGAACCATGCGCTCAGGAAACCACACTTATGGTGAAAGTTTGAAGCCTATCACTTGAGCCATTCTCCAGTTATGGCCCCGTTTCCAATTGCACCAAATTTTTAAACGTGATTTAACGGAAGTATAAATTTCACGCTATTTTACACCTAAAATGGTCAAATCTGCTACACCTAAACATCTGAATTTTACTTGACACCGTTGTCGAATTAGGAGGCAGCTTTTAATGAACGTTTGTAGCTACTCCGCTGAGGGTTAGGAAGCTACCCAAACCATTCCAGGATGCAAAGAATGAGTTCAACAATTTTTGTCATAGAGCACTTGCATATGCCAATTGCTCCAAGAATTTGGCCCTAGTTATCGTACACAAGTGTTAAAAATTTGAAGCAGATCAGATGAGACCTCGAGCTATGAGCTAAAGAAAAATGTAAGGTTTCCCTTCGAGGATGCCAAATTTGGGTTTGCTCTCCTCTTAAGTGTGTTTGAATCACCCTCATTTGCTTGTTCGGCACATTTTCTTACAAATAGTGTGTCCTTCAGTCATGTTTGTGCCAAGTGTGAGGTTACTGTCATTACTGCTTTCTTTTCTTATCATATCCTTAAAACTTTACTGGCTCCTTACTCGGTATTCCCCTCTACCACTGGCACTGTATTTTTGTTTATATCTTCAGTAAGTGGCACTTTACCTACAATATTGCTTCAGTTTTTGACTTTGTGATGGCTGTGATGTCTAACACTGTCTCTGCTATTCTCTTTTTTTTTTTGCTACTCTTTTTTGCTATTCCATCAGCATTGGTGTTGATGTGGGGTGGATAAGAAGATGGGAAGGAGTTAGGAAAAATGAAAAGGCGATATATATATGTGGGTGGTAAATGGGTAAGAAAGGTACATACATTAGAGACAGCGAGGTAGGCAAGGATGCGTAATGGGTTAAGAAAAGAGAAAATGAGGTAACAGAGCGTGAGAGATGGGTGGGAGGGTGAATTAGATGTCTTTCGGTCTCTGTGCGATCCGATAAAGGCATCTCCGTATTCCATAGCCCCAGTCCAAGTGCTTCAACGCATGCGACTGAAGCTGCCCACAGTTCAGCAAGACTTGGTAATGCTGCTTTAGGTTTGAAGTTTTGATGGGAATCAAAAGAAGCATTCAAAAGTCATCACAAAGATAATAATATCCAAATTTTGTCAATAAAATTAATATATTAGAATACTGCACAAACCAAATATAATCTAAACCTTTCAAATAGACCAAAATGACCAATATCCTAAATTGTACAAGCATGCTAAGCTTAAAGCCGCTCAGAAGTTGTATTATTAAGTTATTAGCATGGAAAGGATGAAGATAATGAGATGTGGCACTCAGAAATTATCGCATGCAAGGCAGTATTTTAATTTTTCCAGTTTGCATAAAAGCAAACTGGGACCTGCACAGGCCAAAATCAATCCAAATTTTTCTTCAAGTAAAAGCGATCACCTTTTAAGAATGTAAGTACATTGGGTAAGTTTTATAATGGTCTTGAGGGCATTTAAATGCTGTCAGCATACAAAAGAACATTAGGCTGACTTAGTGTCAAATAGTGTGACTTATTTCTGGTCAGAAGAGACATTCTCCAATTGTCTCACAGAACTAATTTGATTGACACATGATAACTTACACAACCTAACATCAGGACATTGTTTCCATTGAGGAAAACGCATAATTTTTATTTTTGACACCTTTTTGAACGATTGCAGCTCGGCCACTGAGAATTCTGGAGGTTATCCAAGCATTTCCTGTAAATAAGTTCAACAGCTTCGGTCATATAGCCAATTGTTGCACGAGTTTGATTCTTGCTGTGGTACAAAATGTTCAGAAAAGTTGGAGGAGAAAAAATGGAAAGAATCAGGGACCCTGCTACACACACACACACACACACACACACACACACACACTGTATTTGTGTGTGTGTGTGTGTGTGTGTGTGTAGCATGTAAGAGAAACTCTACCACTGACACTTTGTCTCTCTAATGTGACAGGAAACACTGGTGGCCCGGATATCTATTTCCTAGTGCTAGATGATGTACTTGTGGCGTACCTGACGCCCTACATGATGGGTAACTGAGTCCTACACGGTTCCTACCACCTCGTTTGGTTAATTTCATGATTTCGTTAAATTTTGCTTTGCTTTAACATGAATGTTTGGTCATATATATGACCAATAGTTACCTCGGGAGTGCTATAAAAAAGGTAGCTTGTGGTAACACTGAGGCATCACCATCGAAGGTGTAAGAGTCAGTTCTTATCAGGATGGGGGACCTGGGTAACAAGCGAATATATGGACAAGCCTGTATTAAAGACACGTAATATATGACACGGTTTTCTTTTAGGCGGCCATTTTCTTGCATAGGATCGAAATTCATAAGATGCTAGTAAAGTTTTTTCATGTTCGAAATGTTGTCTAGTTTTAGGTATCTGCGATTCCTGCTTCTTTATGTGCTGATGCTTGTTGGGCCCTACTGGTGATCGTTTCCCTTAAAGGAGTTTTCCCTTCGTATTGCTGTTCTCATTTCTCTTGTATACAGAATTTCTTTAAAATAGTCTAGTAACATACTCTTATTACCTGGAATATTTTGTGATTTCAAATTCTCTGTCAAACTCTATCAGAAGCTTTTCAGAGTTCAACTTAACGCAGCTCACAAACTCTTGCATTACATCTGTAGCTCGTGATAACAGAGTACCTGAGATATACCAAGTCTTGCTGACATGAAGCAATGATATGCTTGAGTGGATATGTTATTTCTATCAAAATGTTCCGTAAATATATTTCTCGTATTTTATTTTCATAATGTTGTGCTTTCCACACTCGTCAGCAATGTTCGTGAATGCCTCCATATCTGTCGGTGAGGTTGGTCAGTGATGTGAAAGTTGTGTTTCCACACCTGTCAGTGAGGTTGGTCAGTGAGGTGATTGTCATGTTTGAACACCTGTCAGTAAGGTTCATCAGTAATATGATTGTTGTGGTTGAACACCTGTCACTGAAGTTGATTTACAGTATACATTTTTCCCCCCATCTACACTTGCCAATAAATTAATGTATCGTGTGTATTTTTGCACCTTTTCGTTTTGAAGATGCTGAGCATTTTACATTCACTCTTTCACACAGTTCTTCTAGTGAATGTTCTCTCCCTTATTATTTTATTGTGTTAATGCTTTTCTGTATTGCATAGTAGCAAAATAACGTTTATTCCACCTCTTCTTATAAAGAATAAAAAGGCACAATACCGTGACTGGAACTATGCATAAATAACCCGCAATTGAAGAATGAAACTGATGATGACATTTCGGTATGACCTGCACCATTAAGTAGTCACACACGACTAGTTAATGGTGTGACTAGTTAATGGTGTGACTAGTTAATGGTTCAAGTCGGACCGAAACATCGTCAAAAGTTTCATTCTCTCATATGTTAGTTATTTATGCATCTCTTCTTATCACAGGATGATACTACACACAGTCAACATGACTGTATTTCCTGTGATGTGCTCACGATAAACAGCAGTAAATATTTCTCCTATATTGCCCACTGCTTTACTAAGTGTATACAGTATGCACGCCATTCAGGTGCATACACCATGCCACTCAGGTGCATACACCATACCATTCAGGTGCACACATCACACCACTTAGGTGCATACACCACGCCACTCAGGTGCATACATCATGCCACTCAGGTGCACACATCACACCACTTAGGTGCATACACCACGCCACTCAGGTGCATACACCACGTCACTCAGGTGCACACATCACACCACTTAGGTGCATACACTACGCCACTCAGGTGCATACACCATGCCACTCAGGTGCACACATCACACCACTTAGGTGCATACACCACGCCACTCAGGTGCATACATCATGCCACTCAGGTGCATACACCATGTCACTCAGGTGCACACATCACACCACATTGGTGCATACACTACGCCACTCAGGTGCATACACCATGCCACTCAGGTGCACACATCACACCACTTAGGTGCATACACTACGCCACTCAGGTGCATACACCACGCCACTCAGGTGCATACACCACGCCACTCAAGTGCGTACATTACGCCACTCAGGTACATATACAACACCACTCAGACGCATGCACCAACCCACTCAGGTGCATACACTACGCCACTCGGGGTGCATACACTACGCCACTCAGATGCATACACCACTCCAATCAGGTACATACACCACGCCACTCAGGTGCATACACCACGCTACTCAGGTGCATACACCACACCAGCCAGGTGCACACACCACATCACTTAGGTGCATACACCACGTCACTCAGGTGCATACACAACGCCACTTAGGTGTATACACCACGCTATTCAGGTGCATACACCACGCCACTCAGAAGCATACACCACACCACTCAGGTGCACACATCACACCACTTAGGTGGATACACAACGCCACTCAGGTACATACACCACGCCACTCAGGTGCTTACACCAAGCCACTCAGGTGCACACAACAAGCCACTCAGGTGCAAACACCACACCACTCATGTGCATACACAACGCCACTCAGGTGCATACACCACTCCATTCAGGTGCATACACAACGCCACTCAGGTGCATACACCATGCCACTCAGGTGCATACACCACGCCACTCAGGTGCATACACCACGCCGTTCAGGTGTATACACCTCGCCATTCAGGTGCATACACCACGCTACTCAGGCGCATACACCACGCCACTCAGGTGCATACTCCAAGTCACTCAGGTGCATACATCACGCTACTCAGGTGCATACACCACGCCACTCAGGTGAATACTACGTCACTTATGTGCACACCCCACGCCACTCAGGTGCACATATCACGCCACTCAAGTGCATGCTCCTACTTACTCAGGTGCACACACCACGCCACTAAGGAGCATACACCACGCCACCCAGGTGCACACACCACGCCACTCAGGTGCACACACCACGCCACCCAGGTGCACATACCACGCCACTCAGGTGCACACACCACGCCACCCAGGTGCATACACCACGCCACTCAGGTACACACGCCACGCCGCTCATGTACATACATCACACCACTCAGGTGCATACACCAAGTCACTCAGGTGCACACATCACGGCACTCAGAAGCATACACCACGCCACTCAGGTGCACACCCCACGCCACTCAGGTGCACATATCACGCCACTCAAGTGCATGCTCCTACTTACTCAGGTGCACACACCACGCCGCTCATGTACATACATCACGTCACTCAGGTGCATACACCAAGTCACTCAGGTGCACACACCACGCCACTAAGGAGCATACACCACGCCACCCAGGTGCATACACCACGCCACTCAGGTGCACACACCACGCCACCCAGGTGCACATACCACGCCACTCAGGTGCACACACCACGCCACCCAGGTGCACACACCACGCCACTCAGGTGCACACGCCACGCCGCTCAAGTACATACATCACACCACTAAGGTGCATACACCAATCACTCAGGTGCACACATTACGGCACTCAGGAGCATACACCACGCCACTCAGGTGCACACCCCACGCCACTCAGGTGCACACACCACGCAACTCAGGTGCACACACCACGCCACTCAGGAGCATACACCACGCCACTCAGGTGCACACACCACGCCACTCAGGTGCACACACCACGCAACTCAGGTGCACACACCACGCCACTCAGGAGCATACACCACGCCACTCAGGTGCACACACCACCCCACTCAGGTGCACACACCACGCCACTCAGGTGCACACACCACGCCACTCAGGTGCACACACCACCCCACTCAGGTGCACACACCACGCCACTCAGGTGCACACACCACGCCACTCAGGTGCACACACCACGCCACTCAGGTGCACACACCACGCCACTCAGGTGAACATTTTAGACTACCGCTGCATATCTCAATTTTCTCTTACATTTGTCGTGAAGAACTTTTCAACTTTTCCCAGAACATGAGAGGAAAAAACTACATTTAAAATTTAGCTTGTGTCGTTTATGTGTGTGTGTGTGTGTGTTTGTGTGTGTGTGTGTGTGTGTGTGTTTGTGTATGTGTGTGTGTGTGTGTGTGTGTGTGTGTGTGTGTGTGTGTGTGTGTGTGTGTGTGTTTGTGTGTGTGTATGTGTGTGTGTGTGTGTGTATGTGTATGTATGTGTGTGTGTGTGTGTGTGTATGTATGTGTGTGTGTGTGTGTGTGTGTGTGTGTGTGTGTATGTGTGTGTGTGTGTGTGTGTGTGTGTGTGTGTGTGTGTGTGTGTGTGTGTATGTGTGTGTGTGTGTGTGTGTGTGTGTGTGTGTGTGTGTGTGTGTGTGTGTGTGTGTATGTGTGTGTGTGTGTGTGTGTGTGTTTGTGTGTGTGTATGTGTGTGTGTGTGTGTGTGTGTGTGTGTGTGTTTTGTGTGTGTGTGTGTGTGTGTGTTTGTGTGTGTGTATGTGTGTGTGTGTGTGTTTGTGTGTGTGTATGTGTGTGTGTGTGTGTGTGTGTGTGTACTGTATCTGCACTTGTGCACTAGTGTACTTTTGTAATGTACGTAAGTTCGCAAATGTAGCATCGAACACACCCTGAATCAGGGTTATCTAGCTGTTTTCCTGTCGTGACAGACGAAGGGCAGTACACAGTGCTACTGACACAGGAAAATACAGTGCTACTGACACAGGAAAATACAGTGATACTGACACAGGAAAATACAGTGCTACTGACACAGGAAAGTACAGTCATACTGACACAGGAAAATATATTGATACTGACACGAGGAAGTACAGTGACACTGGCACAAGGAAGTACAGTGACACTGACACAGGGAAGTACAGTGACACTGACACAGGGAAATACAGTGACACTGACACAGGGAAGTACAGTGACACTGACACTGTGCAGTACAGTGACACTGACACAGGAAAGCACAATGACACTGACGCTTTGCAGTACAGTGACACCGACATAGAGAAGTGCAGTGACAGTGACACTGTGCAGTACAATGACACTGACACTGTGTGGTAGAGGGACACTGACACTGGTAGAGGGACGCTGACACTGTGGTAGGGGACACTGACACTGTGGTAGAGGGACACTGACACTGTGGTACAGGGACACTGACACTGTGGTAGAGGGACACTGACACAGGGAAATACAGTAACACTGACATAGAGAAGTACAGTGACAGTGACACTGTGCAGTACAGTGACACTGACACATTTCATTACAGTGACACCGATGCTGCTCAGTACAACAGTACAGTGAACCAGCCATCACACAGTAACCAGGACACAGTTCACGGTACACCTCCAGGTCGCCTCACTAACAACTTGTTGTTGGAAAAATAAACACATAAGCAGTATAATGTGATCCTTTATTGACAACGTTTTCGCCCACACAGTGGGTTTTATCAAATGACAAACAGATCTACCTGGGTGAAAGGTACGTGAGTATTTATAGGATGGAGTCAGGTGGAGAATACTGGGTAGGTTGGGTCTGATAAGCCCTATTGTGTCGGTATTTTATACCATTTATTTCCATCTCGTGTTGTTGACTGGAAATAACTTGCTGGAACAACGTCATGGTAGAACATTAAACGTTGGGAAATTATTTGATGTCAATTAATTTTATAATTAAAGTATTAGACACTGCCAGGACATTTTTTACCAGTTTCTGCAATTGAGATATTTTATTTTTAAGGGGGGGGGGGGAGACAGGGGAGGGATTGGAAAGGGAGGAAAAAAATAATTCGGGTTATGATCACACGACAAAATTCCATAAGATTACTGGACTTAATTCGGGGAAAAAATCAGTTAAACAAACAGTGGTCCTCGTGTCTGGTCGAAGAAGGGCACAAAGTTCCTGTGAGGATCATAGAGGTTAATGTAGCGTCTGTATGACAGGTGTTATCGTCCCTATGGGGAAGCGAGGGTTGTCACTGTCTGCAGCAGCCCCGGGCTGCTCATCCACACGGCCACACTCACACACACAAAAAAAAAAAGGTTCGGGAATTACCATCTATAATGAAAGAGACACCTCGTCTCACCTGGCAACAACACCACCACCACTACCACCACTACTACCACTACCACTACTACCAATACCACTACTACCACTACTACCACTACCACTACTACCACTACCACTACTACCACTACCACTACTACCACCACTACTACCACTACCACAACCACCTCCACTACTACCACTACCACTACTACCACCACTACTACCACTACCACTACTACCACTACTACCGCTACCACTACTACCACTACCACTACTACCACTACCACTACTACCACTACTACCACCACTACTACCACTACCACAACCACCTCCACTACTACCACTACCACTACTACCACCACTACTACCACTACCACTACTACCACTACTACCGCTACCACTACTACCACTACCACTACTACTACTACCACTACCACTACTACCACTACCACTACTACCACTACCACTACCACCACCACTACTACCACTACCACTACTACCACCACTACCTCTATTACCACTACTACTACCACCACTACTACCACCACTACTACCACCACTACTACCACTACTGCCACCACTACTTCTACTACCACTACTGTTATTACCACTAATGCTACCACTACTGCCACTATCTCAACAACTACCACTACCTCAACCATTATCACTACCTCAA
>NC_069401.1:48552557-48572557 GCF_026875155.1 Cherax quadricarinatus | reverse complement strand
TTGTGACAGCATGATGGAGAGAGGCAGGTACTGACTACTGTGACAGCATGATAGGAGAGAGGCAGGTACTGACTACTGTGACAGCATGAGGGAGAGAGGCAGGTACTGACTACTTGTGACAGCATGATAGGAGAGAGGCAGGTACCGACTACATGTAACAGCATGAGGGAGAGAGAGTAGGTACTGACTTCATATGACAGCATGATGGAGAGAGCAGGTACGACTACATGTACAGCATGATGGAGAGAGTAGGTACTGACTTACATGTGACAGCGTGATGGAGAGAAGCAGATACTGACTACATGTGACAGCATGAGGGAGAGGGCAGGTACTGACTACTGTGACAGCATGATGGAGAGAGGCAGGTACTGACTACTTGTGACAGCATGATGGAGAGAGGCAGGTACTGACTACATGTGACAGCATGATGGAGAGAGGCAGGTACTGACTACATGTAGACAGCATGATGGAGAGAAGTCAGGTACTGACTCATGTGACAGCGTGATAGGAGAGAAGCAGTACTGACTACATGTGACAGCATGATGGAGAGAGGCAGTACTGACTACTTGTAACAGCATGATGGAGAGAAGGCAGGTACTGACTACTTGTGACAGCATGATGGAGAGAGGCAGGTACTGACTACTTGTGACAGCATGATGGAGAGAGGCAGGTACTGACTACTTGTGACAGCATGATGGAGAGAGGCAGGTACTGACTACTGTGACAGCATGATGGAGAGAGGAGGTACTGACTACATGTAACAGCATGAGGAGAGAAGTAGGTACTGACTTCATGTGACAGCGTGATGGAGAGAGAGCAGATACTGACTACATGTGACAGCATGATGGGAGAGAGCAGGTACTGACTACTTGTGACAGCATGATGGAGAGAGGCAGGTACTGACTACTTGTGACAGCATGATGGAGAGAGGCAGGTACTGACTACTTGTGACAGCATGATGGAGAGAGGCAGGTACTGACTACTTGTGACAGCATGATGGAAGAGAGCAGGTACTGACTACTTGTGACAGCATGAGTGGAGAGAGGCAGGTACTGATACATATAACACATGAGGAGAGAGGAGGTACTGACTACATATAACACCATGATGGAGTGAGGCAGGTACTGACTACATGTAACAGCATGATGGAGAGAGGCAGGTACTGACTACATGTAACAGCATGATGGAGAGAGGCAGGTACTGACTACATGTGACAGCATGATGGAGAGAGAGTAGGTACTGACTACATTAGACACATGATGGAGAGAGTAGTACTGACTTCATGTGACAGCATGATGGAGAGAGGCAGGTACCGACTACATATAACAGCATGATGGAGAGAAGTAGGTACTGACTTCATGATGACAGCATGATGGAGAGAGGCAGGTACCGACTACATATAACAGCATGATGGAGAGAAGTAGGTACTGACTTCATGTGACAGCGTGATGGAGAGAAGTAGGTACTGACTACATGTGACAGCATGATGGAGAGGGGCAGGTACTGACTACTTGTGACAGCATGATGGAGAGAGGCAGGTACCGACTACATATAACAGCATGATGGAGAGAAGTAGGTACGACTACATGTAACAGCATGATGGAGAGGAGCAGGATACTGACTACTATGTGACAGCATGATGGAGAGAGGCAGGTACTGACTACATGTGACAGCATGATGGAGAGAGGCAGGTACTGACTACATGTGACAGCATGATGGAGAGAGGCAGGTACTGACTACATGTAACAGCATGATGGAGAGAAGTAGGTACTGACTTCATGTGACAGCGTGATGGAGAGAAGCAGATACTGACTACATGTGACAGCATGATGGAGAGAGGCAGGTACTGACTACTTGTGACAGCATGATGGAGAGAGGCAGGTACTGACTACATGTGACAGCATGATGGAGAGAGGCAGGTACTGACTACATGTAACAGCATGATGGAGAGAAGTAGGTACTGACTTCATGTGACAGCGTGATGGAGAGAAGCAGATACTGACTACATGTGACAGCATGATGGAGAGAGGCAGGTACTGACTACTTGTGACAGCATGATGGAGAGAGGCAGGTACTGACTACTTGTGACAGCATGATGGAGAGAGGCAGGTACTGACTACATATAACACCATGATGGAGTGAGGCAGGTACTGACTACATATAACACCATGATGGAGTGAGGCAGGTACTGACTACATATAACACCATGATGGAGTGAGGCAGGTACTGACTACATATAACACCATGATGGAGTGAGGCAGGTACTGACTACATATAACACCATGATGGAGAGAGGCAGGTACTGACTACATATAACACCATGATGGAGTGAGGCAGGTACTGACTACATTTTACACTCCTTGGGGCTTAACACCGCGTTATTTATTTTCAGGTTATACTCTTAAAATCTGCTTTAATGTTGTCAGTATGAGTTTAAACCCATAGATTTACTTAGTTTATGATACTAAACACTCTTATGCAGATTTATTATTTAGGCATTATTTAGAACTCTGAAACATGAAGATGTAATTGACTGTAAACTACAAAAACTAGGAAGTTGCGCTAGTCTTGCTGTAATCCTAGAAATCCATATAGTCAGGGTTTACACTGTATATATAAACGACACTGAATGGATTTGGTTCTCAATTTCCTTAGTGTTCAGTATTTTGTCTTACAATGCAGAAAAGATTATGAAAACTATAATTAAGCAGGGATACTAATATACCATGTGAAACAGTCGTAGATATCATGATATAGGAGATCACATTTTTTTAACCAGGGATTCCTAACGTACTCTTATCCTATTAGGATTGCTACAAAAACTTGAAAAATCTACCCTGTAGATAATGTATTTTAAACATTGATGGTCGTCTAGTGACACGTTCCATGAATGTTAGGAGTCGATACTTCACATTTGGAGTGGATATTTGATATAGATAATAGGAACAAGTCTAAATTGTAAACTTTAGCTAGTAACTAATTAGATTCATATATTTGCAGTGTTAATGACTTTAAATATTGGTAGTCATTTAGATGGAAAGAATTCATTATACCACCATATGAGTTCCAGTAGAAATTAATACAGTTCACTCACACTCACTGTAATGTACAGAAATAAGAGGAGCAGTTGTCAAAAACGCTCAAGACTAGGAACTATCGTACAAAATGCTCACTAGATGAAGCGAAGCCTCACTTCCAGCACATATACTAAAGACTTTCTAATCATAACGACTTTTTATTTGGTTACTATATCTGTTTTCTTTTCCACGTCTGTCATCGGCTTGAGGCATTATCTGAGAGATGTAGTATACCAATATGTATGTACAGATAAAAAGAACCGAAGTACACTGGTAATAAACACAAAAATTATCATTAGTCTGTCTGCGGTCTGACTTTTTCTTATAGCTAGGTCAGGAAAATAGTGATCCAGTGTAAGGATGTAGTCAGTACTTGCCGGTTCTACACTCCCTGGTGAATGTTCTCACAGGTACGTCTATTCAGTTTCTTGTATCGTTAATCTGCTTAATGTTCCTAACTATTAAACTCTGTTACTTGATGTTTCATACATCTTGCAGATTATTTTTTGGGAATTAACTCTGAACATGAAGATGATAATTACTGTAAACTACAAAGATAGAAGTTGCCCTGTCTTACTGTATATCCTATAATCGCAATAGTCAGCTTTAACACTATAGTATATAAGACGACACTAAATGGATTTGGTCTCAATTTCCTCTAATGTTCATATTTTGTTTACAATGCAGAAAAAGTTATGAAAACTTTAATTAACAGAGGATACTAATAATGTTCAAACTCGTCAGATTCTGATATAGAGATCATTTTTTTTACCAGGATTTCCTAACGTAACTCTTATCTATTTAGATTGCTACAAAAACTTGAAAAATCTCCCTTAGATAATGTATTTTCAACTTGAATGTCTCTAGTGACCGTTCCTAGAGATGTTCGGGTCGATACTTCACTTTTGTGTGGATATTTGAGTTAGGATAATAGGAAACAACGTCTAAATATTGTTAAACTTTAGCTATTAACTAATTAGATTCATATATTTCATTGTTAATACTTTAAATATTGGTAGTCATTTTAGAGAAAAGAATTCAGTTATACCACCCCAATGTTCCAGTAACATTTATCAGTTCACTCACACTCACTGTAATGTCAGAAATAAAGGCAGCATTTTCAAAAACGCTCAAACTAGAACTATCGTACACAATGCTCACTAAATTAGCGAAGCCTCACTTTCCAGCACATCTACTAAGACTTTCAAATCATAACGACTTTTTTATTTTTGGTTACTTTATATCTTGTTTTCTTTTTCCACGTTTGTCATCGGCTTGAGGCATTATCTGAGAGATTGTAGTTACAATATGTATGTAAATAAAAAGAACCGAAGTCACACTGAGTAATAAACACAAAAATTATCATTAGTCTGTCTGCGGTCTGACTTTTTTATAGCTAGTCAGGAAAAAGTGATCCAGTGTAAGGTGTAGTCACTACTTGCCGGTCTACATCCCAGGTAGAATGTTCTCACAGGTACGTCCTATCAGTTTTTGTATCGTTCAGCTGCTGTAATGTTCCTAACTAATAACAACTCTGCCTTGATAGTGCATACATTTACGCAATAATTTGCACTACCTGATGATGGTGAATGATCAACGAAACATTTAGATTCAATAACTCACCTTATATATATATATATATATTATATATATATATATATATATATATATATATATATATATATATATATATATATATATATATATATATATATATATTATATATAGATAGATAGATAGATAGATAAATAGATAGATGTATATATATGGAGCTGTAGGACATCCATAATCTTTAACATATTGTACCATTGTATTCATGTTTGTGTTTCCTGTAAATGTATTCTGTCTATTAATAAATTTTCCCATATAATACAAAATATAGGGGGTGGTAGGAGAAGAAAATAATCAAACAGCTCCGGGGAGAACCTTGAGTTTTTCCTGAGGTACGTTTATTGTCTTTTCTGAGGATGAGAGTCCCCAGTCCAGTTATAGAGGTGGTACCTCCTTATTTATATATATATATATATATATATATATATATATATATATATATATATATATATATATATATATATATATATTATATATACATATATGTGTGTGTGGTGTGTGTGTGGTGTGTGTGTGTGTGTGTGTGTGTGTGTGTGTGTGTGTGTGCGTGTGTGTGTGTGTGTGTGTGTGTGTTGTGTGTGTGTGTGTGTGGTGTGTGTGTGTGTGCATTATGCAGAATAGGTAAAACTGGTTAGTTAGCAAGAACTCATTTAAAATTAAGTCCTTTCTAAAATTTTCTCTTATACGTTAAGGATATATTTTTTTCATTTATGTTATTGAAAAAAATAATAATTTTGTACCAGAATGACCTTTGAAAACTTTTCTAACCTTATTATAACAAACGCAATTTAATTTAGCCTATACTAACTGAAAATATATTTTAGATAAGTTTACAATAATTTAAAAATAAACAAACACAAGGAAATATATTTTTATCGTTAGATTCAGAATGATTTTTGCGAAATTATTGCATACACAAATTTTCGCTTGCCTTATTCGGCAAAAAGAACGTTGCTAGTTAAACCAAAACCGTAAGTTAATGTGTGTGTGCAATTATAATTAAAGTAATTTTATAAAACCTGACATATAATTATCAAATTAATAATTATATTATTATATTAATACAGTTACCTTTTATTATCGTTTAATTATATTTTTCATCTCATTATAATTATTATTACCTTTTTCTCCCTAATTTAGAAATGTCTATCTTACTTAGCCTTATTTACTTACTTTTCTTACCTGTTACTTTACTTATCTTAGGAGCTTATGAAAGTGGTTACGACGGTCATGTAAAACCTGACAGTGCAACTGTCAGTGATAATATTATCCAAGGTGATAATAGCAATATTGGTTGTGTAAGATTAATTCTACTAGTTGTTAATGTCAATAATTATATATAAAGTTACAATAATAATAATAATAATAATAATAATAATAATAATAATAATAATAATAATTTTATTATTATTATAATTATTATTATTTATTATTATTATATTATTATTATCATTATTATTATTATTATTATTATTATTTATTATTATTATTATTATTATTATTATTATTATTATTATTATTATTTAATAATGACAATTTTACAAAATCTTAATTAATAATATTTTTATAATAATAATATTGTTATTATTAATAGCAACAACAACAACAACAACAACAACAACAATAATAATAAAAATAAAAATAATAATAATAATAATAATAACAATAATAATAATAATAATAATAATAATAATAATAATAATAATAATAATAATAATAATAATAATAATAATAATAATATAATAGGAAGAACACCATATATACAAACATATAACTATTAAAACATAAGACAAATTCAGCCAATAAAAATAATCATATAACACCAGGACGATGACCACAATAATGTAAATATCTTCTCCCAGAATTCCCTTCATGGTCTGAATTTTAACCATGGAATATAGACTTACAAAATAATGTTCACGTAGTCACTATTTAAACACAGCAAATTATTATCTTTTTTCTTATACTTTCGTCCAGTGTTTATGTACATATTTCTCTTTTAATAAAAAAAATATACATTCTCCCAATGTATATAATTATGAAGAATATTTTAAGAGTATTCTTGACTCTGTACTTACACTTATTCTTAAATGGGGGATTCTTGTGCTGGTTGACTCTCTCTTTATACTTATAATTTATAAATCTCACAACAAAAGGTTTACACTATTCATCAACTCATTACTTTTATCGTTAAGCTGTGGTTGACTAGTAAGGGCAATATTAGTCATATATAATCATTTAATGATTATTAGCTAGAAAAAAATAATTCAAAATATTGAAGGTGGGGCCCGAAGGTCATATTATAGGTCACAATTTGATACATTGAACGTGGTGTTAACGTTGAACCAAACGCCATTCTTAAGCCAAAAAAAAAAAGATGTTTAATGGCCTCTGAAAGGCGTTTCTTGACCCCAGGGCTATTCTACTGAACCTTCGTTTGGGAGTTTTGATTAAGGACGCTGTCCTTGATCAATAAACACTATTCTTGAGAAACCAACACGGACACTGAAAATCAATCGTACCGGTAAACCGGTAGATTGAGGCTAGTACTGGATCACTGGAATAATATTCACAAGGATAAAACACAGAAAAATAATAATTATCTCCAGGGAAGCCGTGGGGGGGGGGTCACAGACGAAAATAAATATATTATTTTAATGTGATGAGTTGCTTTGATTTTTGATGTTCTGTCTGACATATTTATTAAGTTAACATTTATCATTTATAACATAATTAGGTAAGGCTAGTTCTTGGTAGTATTGGTTAAGTTACAATAAGTTAGGTAGGTTAGGTTAAGTGAGGTTAGGTTAGGACAGGATTAGGTTAGGACAGGATTAGGTTAGGTTACGTAAAATTAGGTTAGTTTAGGGTTAGGTTAGGTTAACCTAGGTAAGAACAGGGTTAGCTTAAGTTAAACTGAGTTAGGTTAGGACAGGGTTACGTTAGGGAAAGGCAGAGTAAGATTAGATTAAATAAGATTACTGCAGTTTAAGGTTAGATTAAGTTAGATTACTGCACTTTAGAATCTGCCAGGTTAAATTAGGCTAGCTCATGGATAGGTTAGGATTAGTTAAATTAGGTTAGTTCAGATTTAGGTTAGGTTAGACTAAATTACGTTAGCATAGGGATAGATTAAGCTATTTTAGCTCAGGGATAAATTAACCTAAGGTGACCTAGGCTGCGTATAGTTTTCTTCCGTGATTTTGCTTTCACAGGTTACAGTCCTTAAAAAACATATAGGCTCTTCATTTCTATCAAATGAGACCAAAACAACGAGAATACAAACATAAAAACCATACCGCTAAGGGGCGGCTAACGGCTGAGAAGTGAACTCCACTATTTATGGTTCTATTTCTTTTAATTTTGGTGTAGGTTAAGCAGCATCTTTCCATCATACATTGCCCAAGTTTCAATAAGATAGTCCAACAAACAACTGAGATTCAGTTCCCTAGATCAAGAGCAAGAGCCCCTCACCAGCATCAAGGAACCTCCTTTGAGGCCCCGTTCACGTCTTGAAATTTCGCTCGCATGTGGAAGCAAAAAGTCGACAGAGCAATTGCTAGTATCTTGAAAAACTCGCACGTTGGGGCACTCGTAAGCGGAGTGCCCCAACGTATATATATATATATATATATATATATATATATATATATATATATATATATATATATATATATATATATATATTTTACATATATATATGTCTTGCCGAATAGGCAGAACTTGCGATCTTGGCTTAAATAGCAACGCTCATCTTGCCATATAGGACAAGCGAAAATTTGTATATGCAATAATTTCGCCAAAATCATTCTGAACCTAATGAAAAAAATGTATTTCACTGTGTTTGTTTAGTATTAAATTATTGTAAACAAATCTAAAATATATTTAGTTGGGTTAGGCTAAAATAAATTGTTCTTGTTATAAAAAGGTTAGGTAAGTTTTCTAAGATTCTTTTGGTGCAAAATTATAAATTTTTACATCAACATTAATGAAAAAAATATATCTTTAAACGTATAAGAGAAAATTTCAGAAAGGACTTAATTTTAAATGAGTTCTTGCTAATTGACCAGTTTTACATATTCGGAACGACTATATATATATATATATATATATATATATATATATATATTATATATATATATATATATATATATATTATATATATATATATATATATATATATATATATATATATATATATATATATATATATATATATATATATATGGAGGAGGGTAAGGTACCTAGGGATTGGCAGAGAGCATGCATAGTTCCTTTGTATAAAGGCAAAGGGGAAAAAAGAGAGTGCAAAAATTATAGGGGGATAAGTTTGTTGAGTATACCTGGTAAAGTGTATGGTAGGGTTATTATTGAAAGAATTAAGAGTAAGACGGAGAATAGGATAGCAGATGAACAAGGAGGCTTTAGGAAAGGTAGGGGGTGTGTGGACCAGGTGTTTACAGTGAAACATATAAGTGAACAGTATTTAGATAAGGCTAAAGAGGTCTTTGTGGCATTTATGGCTTTGGAAAACGCGTATGACAGGGTGGATAGGGGGGAAATGTGGCAGATGTTGCAGGTGTATGGTGGAGGAGGTAGGTTACTGAAAGCAGTGAAGAGTTTTTACGAGGATAGTGAGGCTCAAATTAGAGTATGTAGGAAAGAGGGAAATTATTTCCCAGTAAAAGTAGGCCTTAGACAAGGATGTGTGATGTCACCGTGGTTGTTTAATATATTTATAGATGGGGTTGTAAGAGAAGTAAATGCGAGGGTCTTGGCAAGAGGCGTAGAGTTAAAAGATAAAGAATCACACATAAAGTGGGAGTTGTCACAGTTGCTCTTTGCTGATGACACTGTGCTCTTGGGAGATTCTGAAGAGAAGCTGCAGAGGTTGGTGGATGAATTTGATAGGGTGTGCAAAAAAAGAAAATTAAAAGTGAATACAGGAAAGAGTAAGGTTATGAGGATAACAAAAAGATTAGGTGATGAAAGATTGGATATCAGATTGGAGGGAGAGAGTATGGAGGAGGTGAATGTATTCAGATATTTGGGAGTGGACGTGTCAGCGGATGGGTCTATGAAAGATGAGGTGAATCATAGAATTGATGAGGGGAAAAGGGTGAGTGGTGCACTTAGGAGTCTGAGGAGACAAAGAACTTTGTCCTTGGAGGCAAAGAGGGGAATGGATGAGAGTATAGTTTTACCAACGCTCTTATATGGGTGTGAAGCATGGGTGATGAATGTTGCAGCGAGGAGAAGGCTGGAGGCAGTGGAGATGTCATGTCTGAGGGCAATGTGTGGTGTGAATATAATGCAGAAAATTCGTAGTTTGGAAGTTAGGAGGAGGTGCGGGATTACCAAAACTGTTGTCCAGAGGGATGAGGAAGGGTTGTTGAGGTGGTTCGGACATGTAGAGAGAATGGAGCGAAACAGAGTGACTTCAAGAGTGTATCAGTCTGTAGTGGAAGGAAGGCGGGGTAGGGGTCGGCCTAGGAAAGGTTGGAGGGAGGGGGTAAAGGAGGTTTAGTGTGCGAGGGGCTTGGACTTCCAAAAGGCATGCGTGAACGTGTTTGATAGGAGTGAATGGAGACAAATGGTTTTTAATACTTGACGTGCTATTGGAGTGTGAGGAAAGTAACATTTATGAAGGGGTTCAGGGAAACCGGCAGGCCGGACTTGAGTCCTGGAGATGGGAAGTACAGTGCCTGCACTCTGAAGGAAGGGTGTTAATGTTGCAGTTTAAAAACTGTAGTGTAAAGCACCCTTCTGGCAAGACAGTGATGGAGTGAATGATGGTGGAAGTTTTTCTTTTTCGGGCCACCCTGCCTTGGTGGGAGTCGGCCAGTGTGATAATAAAAAAAATAATATATATATATATATATATTATATATTATATATATATATATATATATATATATATATATATATGTGTGTGTGTGTGTATGTATGTATGTATATGCAAAACAACCACTGTGAAAGAAAGTACTGAGAAATTCCAAGCGATTTCGTGACTACTCACATTATCAAGGAACAATGAAAGTAACGCATCAAAGGAAGGCATATAAAGGGTCTAGCCCACACCTCACTATCACATCCCACAACAAAGCAACACCTGACACGCTACTCATAAGAAAGGGAACACTGCAGCAGGCCCGCTGGCCCAACTAGACAGGTCCTTCACACAATCCACCAACTATTCTACACAAGAATTAAGAATTTTTTAAATTTATTATTTGTTCAATGTATTATTAAATTCTTCCCAAATTCTATCAATTATAAATGCATCTAATTTATATAAACCAAAGGAAATATTCATATTATTGTCAAAACTGCTTTTTATGAAACAAGATTCAATTATATTCCTGTCGACCATGGACTTGCTTGATATAACTTTCTCAACTTTTTGAAAATCAATTGAATGGTTAAAACCTCTCACGTGAATAAATAGAGCATTGGAATCTTGTCCAGTTTTAATGCTTTTGAGAGCTTTACGTATTTGTAGTCCAGAGCTCATAGATGAGGAAATATCCAAAATTTATGAAATAGGTAATGATTTGAAATACCCAAGAAACGTAATTGGTAAATCTTTTAAAATTGCTAGAAATACATTTTACAATCCAAAAAGGGACAACCAACCTTATTCAACTAAAAATATGTTGGTTCTCCCTTACCACGAAAAATTGGTTGATATGCCTTCTCTTCTTAAGACTTTTAATATCAAAGTTGTATTTAAAAATCTTAATACAGTAAAAAAAACTTTTGATAAAGAATTCCCCCCAAAATGCTGAAGGATGTGTCTATAAAACTCCTTATAAAATTTGCGATAAAGTTTATTACGGTCAAACTGGTAAAAGTCTCTAAGATTAAAACAACATAAATATAGCATTAGAATTGGACAAGATTCCAGTGCTCTCTTTATTCATGTGAGAGATTTTAACCATCCAATTGATTTTTAAAAAGTTGAGAAAGTTGTATCAAGCAAGTCCATGGTCGACAGGAATATAATTGATTCTTGTTTCATAAAAAGCAGTTTTGACAATAATATGAATATTTCCTTTGGTTTATATAAATTAGATCCATTTATAATTAATAGAATTTCGGAGGAATTTAATAATACATTGGACAAATAATAAATTTTAAAATTCTTAATTCTTGTGTAGAATAGTTAGTGGGTTGTGTGAAGGACCTGTCTAGTTTGGCCAGCAGGCCTGCTGCGGTGTTCTCTTTCTTATGAGTGGCGCGACAGGTGTTTCTTCGTTGCGGGATGTGATAGTGAGGTGTGGTCTAGACCCTTTATATGCCTTGCTTTGATGCATTGCTTTTATTGTTCCTTGATAATGTGAATAGTCATGAAAGCGCTTGGAATTTCTCAATTCTTTTGCATATTCTGAAATCACCTGTTTCCTGTGATCTTATTGCATAATATATATATATATAAAATATATATATATATATATATATATATATATAATTATAATATATATATATTATATATATATTATATTATATATATATACATATTAATATATATAATATATACATATTATATATTATATATATATATATATATATATATATATATATATATATAATATTTATATATATATATATATATATATATATAATATTATAATAAAATAATAATAAGACCAGTAAACAGGTGATTTCAAAATATGCAAAAAAAACCCACTCTGAAAAAATAGAGAAATTCCAACGTTTTCGTGATACTCACATTATAAAGGGAAAACTAGGAGTAGTCACAAAAGCGTTTGGAAAATTTCTCTATTTTTTTCAGAGAGGTTGTTTTGCATATTATGTAATAAAAATAAAAATTATATATATATAAATATATATATAATATATATGTTATATTATATATATAATATAATATATATATATTATATTAATTACATAAATATTATGACATATAAAATTATATTATATATAAAATTTTTAAATTATATATATATTATTATAAAAATTTTATATATTTTTATACACATAAATAATATAATATATATTTTAAAATTTATATATATATATATATTATATATATATATACATATATATTTATGATGAAATTTATTTATATATATACATATTAATATATACATATATATATATTAATTTTTATATATATTTATATAAAATATATATATTAATATATATATTATAATATTATATGGTATTTGTGATGATGAGGTAATAGTCAGTGGAGTGGTTTTTTGAAGAACCTGTCAACACCTCCTCGGCTCAGCAGCGACAAAAGTCCCCGGGCGTATGCCCGGGTTATGATGTGGGTTAAGTGGCGCTTTCCCAAAATAAAAGTATGTCTTTAGCGCGGGATAAATTTTTTTACTCTAGACGATTCACTGTAAGAATTCAGACGACATTTCGTTCCGTTCTGGATCATTAAAGTTTCGGCCCCATCCTGGATTAAAGTTTAGCCCCGGTGGTTCAAAACTCTCTCTTTAAATTACAACAGGAGCTCGAAAGAAAACGAAGTAAGATCAGGGGAAGCGTGAGAGGGGTGTTATTACTGGAACACTACCAAGTTACCCCTTAGGGCAAACACGCATGTTTCACTAAATTATACATAATGCAGTATACTCGGCCCGTGTGTGTGTGTGCTTGTGGTGTGTGTGTGTGGTGGTGTGTGGAGTGTGTGTGTGTGTGTGTAGTATAAAATATATATATATATATATATAATTTTATATATATATATTTATATATATATATAATATATATAGAATTTATTTAATATATTATATAATATATATATTATATATATATATAATATATATATTATATATTTTATATATATATATTTTTATTTATATATATATATATATATATTTTATAATATATATAGGCTTTTGGAAGGTATGGGGGGTGTGGACCAGGTGTTTTTAGTGAAACAATAAGTGAACAGATTTAGATAAGGGGGAAAGAGGTCTTTGTGGGATTTATGGTTTGGAAAAGGGTTTGACAGGGTGGATAGGGGGGCAATGTTTAGATTTGAAGTGTATGGTGTAGGGGTGGGTTACGAAAACAGTGAAGAGTTTTTTCGAGGGTAGTGAGGCTAAGTTAGAGTATGTAGAAAGAGGGAAATTTTTTCCCCGTAAAGTAGGGCCTTTGACAGGGATGTGTGATGTCACCTGGTTGTTTAAAATATTTATAGATGGGGTTGTAAGAGAAGTAAATGCGAGGGGCTTGGGAAGAGGCGTGGAGTTAAAAGATAAAGAATCACACACAAAGTGGGAGTTGTCACAGCTGCTCTTTGCTGAGGGACACTGTGTTTCTTGGGAGTTTCTGAAGAGAAGGTGCAGAGATTGGTGGGATGAATTTGGTATAGGGTGTGAAAAAAAGAAGAAAATTAAAGGTGAATACAGGAAAGAGTAAGGTTATGAGGATAACAAAAGATTAGGTGATGAAGATTGAATATCAGATTGGAGGGAGAGAGTATGGAGGAGGTGAACGTATTTCAGATATTTGGGAGTGGACGTGTCAGCGGATGGGTCTATGAAAGATGAGGTGAATCATAGAATTGATGAGGGAAAAAGAGTGAGTGGTGCATTTAGGAGTCTGTGGAGACAAAACTTTGTCCTTGGAGGCATAGAGGGGAATGTATGAGAGTATAGTTTTACCAACGCTCTTATATGGGTGTGAAGCGTGGGTGATGAATGTTGCAGCGAGGAGAAGGCTGGAGGCAGTGGGATGTCATGTCTGTGGGCAATGTGTGGTGTGAATATAATGCAGAGAATTCGTAGTTTGGAAGTTAGGAGGAGGTGTGGGATTACCAAAACTGTTGTCCAGAGGGCAGAGGAAGGGTTGTTGAGGTGGTTCGGACATTGTAGAGAGAAGGGAGCGAAACAGAATGACTTCAAGAGTGTATCAGTCTGTAGGGGAAAGGAAGGCGGGGTAGGGGTCGGCCTGGGAAAAGGGTTTGGGAAGGGAGGGGGTAAAGGAGGTTTTGTGTGCGAGGGGCTTGGACTTCCAGCAGGCATGCGTGAGCGTGTTTGATAGGAGTGAAAGGAGACAAAAAGGTTTTTAAATACTTGACGTGCTGTTGGAGTGTTGAGCAAGTAACATTTATGAAGGGATTCAGGGGGGAAACCGGGGCAGGCCGGACTGAGTCCTGGAGATGGGACGTACAGTGCCTGCACTCTGAAGGAGGGGGTGGTAATGTTGCAGTTTAAAAACTGTAGTGTAGAGCACCCTTTGCAAGACAGTGATGGCAGTGAATGATGGTGATAGTTTTTCTTTTTGGGCCACCCGCCTTGGTGGGAATCGGACCACAGATCAGGTCACAGACCCTGAGCTGCTTTGGGGATTAGCGTGACGGTTACAAAGCAGGCTTGCTTTGCAGTCGGTTTTAAACAACTGAGTTTGAGAGTTGAAGGAGGAGGTCTTGCTTCTCAGGAGGGAGATAGGAGGTGAAGGTCCACCTCAATGGGCCTGGGATGAGAGTGTGAGGTGGTTGGAGATGTGGGAATGAGGCTTCTAGCCACAGTGAGGGCATGTCTGATCTCTCACTGTTGAGGAGGCCTTGTAGGTGGGGAGGGTAGCAAGGGTACCAGCAGTGAGGTGCAGCCCCAGCAACTGCTACAAGTGGCGAGTTGTTCACAGTAATGGAGGCGCATCAGAGTAAGAAAGTTAAGAGTGAAGATCTGAAGGTAGGAAATCGCCTTCTCTGTTCTCCAGGATGAATGTACTTCAGTGGCCAGTGAAGGTAAGGGTAACTACTGCCCCTGCTTATGCAGGTAAGGCCATTCTTGTGGTTGGTGACTTAGGTAAGATATGTTGACCGTGCTTTTTGTTATGGAAAAAGAAGATGAGAGATTGAGTGTGCTTCCATGGAGCTGGTGATGGGGACATTGTCAACAGACTGGATAATATCATGTCAGGTATTGGGAACAAGCCCATTATCTGTCTCAGTGCTGGTGGGAAATGATATTGGGAGGGTAGTGAGAGGGAAGAGCTGCTAAGATAAAGTACAGGTCAGTCTATAGATTTCATTAAGTTAAGGGAGGGATCCAATCATATGTAGCGTCTTGCCTAGAAAGGGGAGTAGGAAATGAATGGTTGTCTAGGGCCAATTGGTGTAAAATTGCTGGGCTAGAACAGATACTGCAAGGAACTTGCAATCCCCATTCTTGACAATGGAACAACTTTTTGGCCAAACATGATATGTATGCAAGGATGGGTGTTATCTTCTCTGTGGTGCAGGGGTGGTAGCACTTGCAGACTCGATTGAGAAGGCCATTGGGTGAATGCCTATGATTATAAAGATGGAAGATAGAGGTATGGGTCGTGTGTGGGAAACAAGCCAGGTTGCACCACTAGGGTTGGAACAGTAAATGTAAATAAAAGGCATTCAGCATGAAGTTATAATAAAGACAATAGTACAGGTCAGAAACAAGGGGACAGCTGAGGGGCAGCAAGGCCCCCCCCCCCCCCCACGGTAATGGGGGGCGACTAGCTCCTTAAGGTTTACTTACTAATAGCAGGATGTGTTGGAAATAAGATAGATGGCTAGATTAATTGCAAGTGCAGGAAAATAGATATTATTGCTATAACAGAGACCGTGCTCAATCTGAAAGATAGAGAGATGCCATCTGGATGTCACATACAAGGCTATAAATTATTCCACACTGACAGGGTCAACAGGAAAGGTGGTGGAGTAGCGATGTATGTCAGAGAAAATTTAAAATGTTGTGGTAGACAAGATATTAAAATTAGAAGCGTCAGCCACTGAATCTGTTTGGTTACAGCTTCTCGAGGGCGAGAAAAACTAATTTTGGTGTGATTTTACAGGCAGGGCCCCAAATCTTGATTAGGGGTACAGCATCGAAAAGAGAGTGCCATAGTTAACGCAGTGCAGTCTTCCAGAAAACCAGTAGGAGTGTGGAATAAGATACTTAGTGAACAGGGAGGACAGTATAGCAGTATATGATAAGTAGTGAATTTGAGAAAACCATGAGTCTCACCAAGACAAAAGAGAGTGCAGTAACCTTCTATGGGGACGAAATTCGTAAGGTTTCTACATACGAAAATGTTGTGCTAATGGGAGATTTCAACTATAGACAGATTGACTTGGAGAATTTGACAGGAAATTAGAGAGTCGGGTGACTTTCTTGTACGATTCCAGGATTGTTTTTTTTAAAACAGTTTGTGACAGAGCCAACTAGGGAAAATAACACTCCTTGATTGGTTCTTGCAGTAGGGAAACATAATTAATAATCCTTGAGGTTAATGATGTGCTTGGGGAAAGTGATCGCAAATCACTCAGTTTTAACATATCATGGAATTCCCCTTAATAATGGCAATCAAGTCTCGTCCCTGACTTTCGCTTGGCTGATTTCATAGGACTGAAAATTACTTAGGTGGGCTGAACTGGAATGACCTGCTAGGGGTCAGGTAGGTGTGATGGTTGCCGATATGATGCTTTCCAGGGCATAGTTCTAGCTGCTCAGTCAAATTATGTTCCAAATAGGGAAATCAGATCAACAAAAAATGATCCTAAATGGATGAAACAATAGATTAAAATATCTGATTGGTCAAAAGAGAGGCATATATAGGCAAATCAAAAGAGGAGAGGGCAATTAAGAAATCGATATAATTCAGTTAAAGAGAGAAATAAAAAAGGGAATTAGAAAAGCAAAAAAGAGATTATGAGGTAAAGTTGCAAGAGAAATCGAAGGACTACCCAAAAGATTCTTTCAGGTATACAGAAGTAAGATCAGGGACAAGATAGGCCCACTCAAAGTTCCTCGGGTTCAGCTCATGACAGTGATAAGGAAATGTTGTAGATTTTTAACACATACTTTCCTCTCAGTTTTTACACAGGGAGGATCAGTGATATTCCAGTAATGATAAATTATGTAGAACAGGACGATAATAAACTGTGCACTTTAGGGTCCAAGTGACATGGTCCTTAGGCAAATAGATAAATTAAACCTAACAAATCCCCAGGCCCTGATGAATGTATGCAAGGGTTCTAAAGGAATGAAAGGGAGCTTAGCACACCTTTGGCTAAATCTTTTTCAAACTAATCACCTACCAACTGGGCATGGATGCCAGATAAGTGGAAAATGGCAAATGTGATACCTATTTTCAAAACAGGTGACAGGTCCTTGCTTCGAACTATAGACCAATAAGCCTAACTCCATAGTGGGGAAAATTTATGGATCAATATAATTGCCGAGCAGTTCGTAGCCACCTTGAAAAAGCATAATTAATCAAGAATCTCAGCATGGGTTTTTACAAAGGGAACGTTCCTGCCTACGAATTTATTAACTTTTTTTCACTAAGGTATTTGGAGGAGGTAGATCATGGTAACGAAATAATGATATTGTGTATATGGACTTCAGTAAGGCTTTTGACAGGGTCCCACTCAGAGACTATTGAGGAAAATTAAAGCACATGGAATAGTGAGGAGAAATTTTTTCCTGGATAAGAGGGCATGGTTTGACAATTAGGCAGCAGAGAGTTTTCATTAAATGGGGAGAAATCAGAGTGGGGAAGCGTCACGAAGAACCGGGGTTCCACAGGGGTCGTGTTGGGCCCCTGCTGTTCACAATCTTCATAAACGACATAGATGGGGGGCACCAATAAAGAGCGACATCGGCAAGTTTGCCGATGACACCAAATAGGCAGTCGAATTCATTCTGACGAGGACATTCGAAGCACTCCAGGAAGTTTTGAAAAAAATAGACTGATCCAGTGGTCGGAGAGTGGCAAGAAATGCAGTTTAATATAGCAAAATGCAAAAGTTCTAAATGTGGGACAGGACAATAACCATGCCACTTATAAACTAAATAATGTAGATCTTAATATTACGGATTGCGAAAAAGATTTAGGAGTTTGGTTGCAGTAATCTGAAAACAGGACACAGTGCAAATAAGTGTTCGCAATTAAAGCTAATAGAATCCTTGGCTTATATCAAGGAAGCATAATAATAGAGTCCTCAGGTGTTCTTCAACTCTATACATCCTGGTTAGCCTCATTTAGATTATGCTGACAGTTTTTGTTCACCGTAATTACAGAAAGGATATAAATTCTCTGGGAAATGTAACAAAGGAGGATGACAAAGATGATCCCATGTATCAGAACCTTCCCTATGAGGATAGGGATAAGGGCCTGAAACTTTGCACTTCTAGAAAGACGTAGAATAGGGGGGGGATGTGATGACGTTTATAAGTGGAAGACAGGAATAAAATAAAGGGGATTGTAAATAGTGTGCTGAAATTATCTAGCCTAGACAGGCTCGCAGCCAATGGTTTTTCAGTTGAAAAATTCAGATTCAGGGAGGGATATAGGAAAGTACTGGTTTGGTAATAGAGTTGTGGTGAGTGAACAAACTCCCAAGTAACCGTTATAGAGGCCAGCAGAACGTGTGTAGCCTTTAAAAATAGGTTGGATAAATACATGAGTAGATGTGGGTGGGTGTGGAGTTGGACCTGATAGCTTGTTGCTAACAGGTCGGTTGCCGTGTTCCTCCCTTAAGTCAATGTGACCTGACCTCCTGATAGGTTGGTGGGGGCCCATTGGTTAAGCCGGTAGGGACTTGGAACTGCCTCGCCTGGGGCCAGTAGCCTTCTGCAGTGTTCCTTTCGTTCTTATGTTTTATGTTCTTATATATATATATATATATATATTTATATATATATATATATATATATTATGTATGTATATATACTATATATTATATATGTATTATATATATGTCGTGCTGAATATGTAAAACTGGTCAATTAACAAGAACTCAATTAAAATTAAGCCCTTTCTGAAATTTTCTCTTATACATTTAAAGATATATTTTTTTCATTAATGTTATGTAAAAAAATTAATGTTGGGCACCAAAAGAATCTTAGAAAACTTACTAACCTTATTATTCACAAGAGCAATTTATTTTAGCCTAACCCAACTGTCTTGCCAGAAGGGTGCTTTACACTACAGTTTTTAAACTGCAACATTAACACCCCTCCTTCAGAGTGCAGGCACTGTTTACTTCCCATCTCCAGGACTCAATTCCGGCCTGCCGGTTTCCACTGAATTCCCTTTCACGGTGACATCACGCACATCCTTGTCTTAAGGCCTACTTTTTACTGGGAAAAATTTCCCTCTTTCCTACCATACTCTAACTTGAGCCTCACTTCTCGTAAAAATCTTCACTGCTTTCGTAACTACTCCTACAACATACACTTGCAACATCTGCCCACATTGCCCCCTATCCTCACCCTGGTCTTATCGCCTTTTCAAATCTATTAAATGCCAAAAAAGACTCTTTAGATTATCTAATACTGTTCA
>NC_069401.1:48532557-48540057 GCF_026875155.1 Cherax quadricarinatus | reverse complement strand
GGAGAATGTTCCGCTCCGTGTTGAGCTTTAACGGGATTTAAAAAAGCTCTACACAGTGCGAAAATGATATGACAAGGGTCTACACAGAGCGAAGCTTGACTTGATGAAGCATTGCACATGACTTGATAAAGACATGATAAAGCTCAACATAGGGAAATGTGACATGGTATAGCTCTAAGTAGAGCGAAATGTTGTCCCAACAACTACTTGTGCCTACGAACGGATCTTGTAGAAACTCAGTGGTTAATAGCAGCGCCTGCGGTGAGTGACTGCACGTCTGCATCAGTGAATGCACGTCTGCATCAGTGACTGTACGTCTGCATCAGTGACAACCAAGCTACAGCAAGCCGCTGGCTCACATGGCTAAGGACCGTACTGTACCTACAAGGGCACCTATCCAGTTTCTAGCCACACCAAACAGTCAATAAGTTTTACCGAACCTGTCTCTCCGATAGCACCCGAAGTAAACAACTGGGTCCCCTCACGCGATATACTGAGTCCCCGATTTTGAAAGGCATTACAAGTGTAAATAAATCATTAAATTTTTTCAACGCCTGTCACATATAATTTGTTAATAGATTTCGTCTATACAGAGATATTAAAAATAAAAAAAATAGAAGAGGAACAAGACTAAATACGAATGTACCTATATATAATTACATATTAATCAGTTTATGTATCTGGCTCATTTTATTTTAGTTGTAATTGGTGTTTCATTTAACTGTATCTGGTATGATTGTTTCACTGCTTATTGTGATTGTTTCACTGTGTGTTGTAATTGTTTAACTGCTTGTTGGGAACTTTTTTACTGTTGGGAATGGTTCCCTGTTTGTTGGGGTTGTTTCACTATTTGTTGTCATTGTGTCACTGTTTGTTGTCATTGTTTCACTGTTTCTTGTCATTGTTTCATTGTCTGTTGGGGTCGTTTCACTGACTGTTGTGACTGTTTCACTGTTGGGAATGTTTCACTGTATGTTGTGATTGTTTCACTGTTGGGAATGTTTCACTTTATGTTGGGAATGTTTCACTCTACCTGGTAGATTTCTTCATTTTACCAGGTGCAAGTTTTCACCGTATCTAGTGTGATCATTTCACTGTATCTGGTGTATTATTTATTACTGGCTTGATTATTTCACTGTATGTGTTGTGATTATTTAATTATTACTGGTATGATTATTTCATTGTATCTGGTATGATTATTCAACTATAACTGGTTAGATTATTTCACTGTATCTGATGTGATTATTTAACTATATCTTGTGTGATTATTTCACCTTATCTGTGGGGATTTTTTCACTGTATCTGGTGTAATTATTTCACTGTATCTGGTGTGATTATTTCACTGTATCTGATGTGATTATTTCACTGTATCTGGTGTGATTATTTCACCATACCTGGTGTGATTATTTATCTATAACTACTGTGATCATTTCAAAGTATTTGTTGTGATTATTTAACTATATCTTGTGTGATTATTTCACTGTATCTGGGGTAATTATTTCACTGTATCTGTTGTGATTATTTCACCATTCCTGGTGTGATTATTTATCTATAACTAGTTTGATTATTTCACTGTATCTGTTGTGATTATGTAACTATAACTGGTGTGATTGACTCATGAAATCGTAATGACACGATTGCAAAAAACCATACTGGTGTGATTATTTCACTGTATCTGGTATGATTATTTATCCATAACTGGTGCGATTATTTCACTGTATCTGTTGTGATTATTTAACTAAAACTGGTGTGATTATTTCACTCTATCTGGTGTGATTATTTAACTATAACTGGTGCGATTATTTCACTGTATCTGTTGTGATTATTTAACTATAACTGGTGTGATTATTTCACTGTATCTGGTATGATTATTTAACTATAAATGGTGTGATTATTTCACTGTATATGGTATGATTATTTAACTATAACTGGTGTGATTATTTCACTGTATCTGGTGTAATTATATCACTATATATGGTGTGATTATTTAACTATATCTGGTGTGATTATTTCACTGTACCAGTTGTGATTATTTCACTTAATCTCTTGTGATTATTTCACTGTATCTGGCACTTAATCTCTTGTGATTATTTCACTGTATCTGGTGTGATTATTTATCCATAACTGGTGCGATTATTTCACTGTATGTGTTGTGATTATTTAACTATAACTGGTGTGATTATTTTACTGTATCTGTTGTGATTATTTCACTGCATCTGATGTGGCAATTTCACTGTATCTGTTGTGATTATTTCACTGTATCTGGTGTGATTATTGCACTATATCTGTTTTTATTATTTCACTGTATCTGTTGTAATTATTTCACTGCAATTGTTGTGATTATTTCACTGTACCTGTTGTGATTATTTCACTGTATCTGGTGTGATTATTTAGCTGTATCTGGTGTGATTATTTAACTGTATCTGGTGTGATTATTTCACTGTATCTGTTATGATTATTTCACTGTATCTATTGTGATTATTTCACTGTATCTGTTGTGATTATTTCACTGTATCTGGTGTGATTATTGCACTGTATCTGTTTTTATTATTTCACTGTATCTGTTGTAATTATTTCACTGCACTTGTTGTGATTATTTCACTGTACCTGTTGTGATTATTTCACTGTACCTGTTGTGATTATTTCACTGTGTCTTCTGTGAATATTTCACTGTATCTTTTGTGAATATTTCACTGTACCTGTTGTGATTATTTCACTGTACCTGTTGTGATTATTTCACTGCATCTGTTGTGAATATTTCACTGCACTTGTTGTGATTATTTCACTGTACCTGTTATGATTATTTCACTGTACCTGTTGTGATTATTTCACTGTGTCTTCTGTGATTATTTCACTGTATCTTTTGTGATTATTTCACTGTACCTGTTGCGATTATTTCACTGTACCTGTTGTGATTATTTCACTGTATCTGTTGTGAATATTTCACTGTATCTGTTGTGATTATTTCACTGTATCTGTTGTGATTATTTCACTGTATCTGTTGTGAATATTTCACTGTATCTGTTGTGATTTATTCACTGTATCTGTTGTGATTATTTCACTGTATCTGTTGTGATTATTTCACTGTACCTGTTGTGATTATTTCACTGTATCTGTCGTGATTATTTCACTGTATCTGTTGTGATTATTTCACTGTATCTTGTGATTATTTCACTGTATCTGTCGTGATTATTTCACTGTATCTGTTGTGATTATTTCACTGTATCTTGTGATTATTTCACTGTATCTGTTGTGATTATTTCACTGTATCTTTTGTGATTATTTCACCGTATCGGTTTTTCCCCCTGTTGTGTCTTTTGATTCTGAATTGATTTTTGTCCGTTATAGCTGGTTATTATAATTTCCTGGTGTTTTTGTTTAGCTTCTGTTTTATTGTGCTGCTTTTTATGTTTTGCTGCTGTTTTTATTATGCTGCTGTCTTGTTTTGCTGGTATTTTTGTTTTGCTGGTATTTTTGTTTTGCTGTTGGTGTATTTTCATTGATGTTTTTCTGCTCTTACTGTTTTTGTTTTGCTGTTTTTTTGCTTGCTGTTGTTTTTGTTTTTTCTGTTGCTATGTTTGTTTTGGTGTTGATAGTCTTGTTGTTTTGCTGTTGCTTGTGTTTTTATTTTACTGCGTTTCTGTTTTGCAGGTATTTTTTTTGCTTTTGCTTTTCTGTCTTGCTGTTGTTTTTGTTTTGCTTTTTTTTGCTGCGGTTTTTGTTTTGAAGATATGCTTGTTTTACTGCTGTTTTTGTTTTGTTTGCGTTTTAATTTTGCTTCTGCTGTTTCTGTTGTGCTGCTTTTTTGTGTTGCTTCTGATTTTCTTTTGCTGATGATTTTGTTTTGCTTGTGTTTTTTGCTTTTGCTGTTTTTGTTTTGCTACTGTTTTTATTTTGCTGTTTTTTTAGCTGGCGTTTCTGTTTTTGCTGGTGTTTTTGTCTTGATGCTGATTTTGTTTTCCTTTTTTTTGTGCTCCTCCTGATTTTGTTTTGCTGTTGTTTTTATTTTGTTGTTTTGCTCTTGCTGGTGTTTTTGTTTTGCCGTTGCTGCTGTTTTTCCTTTGATGTTGCTGTTGTAACAATAATGAAACAGACGACTGTAAAAATTAAATCAATAAAACAGTGAAAAACTATAGTCGACTTTGTAAACTACAGAATAATTCAGCCTGAAGATGAGAGTAATTAAAAGATTACAAAAAAAAGTAATTAAAAGATGGCAAGAAAAGTAATTAGGGGGTGAAAATAACATTGGTCTCTTGAAGACGACTGTAATGATCTATTACCTTAATGAACGTTACTGCGTAGGATAACTGGTGAACATGACGGAAAGGAGCAACCGTGTTCAGGAACATGGCGTCAGAGAACAGCTGGTGAACATGACGGAAAGGAGCAACCGTGTTCAGGAACATGGCGTCAGAGAACAGCTGGTGAACATGACGGAAAGGAGCAACCGTGTTCAGGAACATGGCGTCAGAGAACAGCTGGTGAACATGACGGAAAGGAACAAACTGTGTTCAAAAACATGGCGTCACAACTAAGTGAACATGGCAAAGAGGAACAACCATATATATAAACGTGATTTCAAAGAACACAACAGAACATGATTGCACAAGACTATTTAAAAATACATCATATATATTCTCTCATGAACTTACAAGAAAATGAACACGAGTGCACAGAACAACTAACTGGTGAACACAACGGACAGGAACAACCACCTTACATGAACAACAACTCTGGCGTGAACATTAAAATGGTATAAAATGGCGTGAACAATGAATATAATCTACACATACTTTTAATATTATAATTTTTTCTAACATCACTTTTTTCTCAATCATTTTCTCTTTTTTAGGTTATCAGAGGAGCAAAAACATTGATTTTTTAAATAATTAAAAAACTTTTGGAAGTGGGCGAATTGCGTTTTTTTAATATCGACGTTTTGATATATTGTAGTGTTGGGGAAATTATTATTATTACTTTTATTTTATTAATAGTTATGATAATAATAATAATAATATAATAATAATAATAATAATAATAATAATAATAATAACAACAAAAAACAATAATAATAATAATAATAATAATAAATAATAATAATAATAATAATAATAATAATAATAACAATAATAATAATAATAATAATAATAATGATAATAATAATAATAATAATAATAATAACAATAATAATAATAATAATAATAATAATAATAATAATAATAATAATAATAATAATAATAATAATAATAATAATAATATTAATAATAAAAATAATAATATGATTAATAATAGAATAATAATAATAATAATAATAAAAAATAATAATAATAATAATAATAATAATATTATTATTATTATTAATATTATTATTATTATTATTATTATTATTATTATTAATATTATTATTATTATTATTATTATTTATTATTATTATTATTATTTAATCATAAGAGTAAAATAAAAATTATATTAAGTACAATTATTAGGATTATAATAACATTTTATTATACAGTATTACTATTAGTGCCGGGCAATTTATATTATTATTATTATTATTATTATTATTATTATTATTATTTTATTATTATTATTATTATTATTATTACTTTTATAAAAATAACAGCTATGATGGTGATGAGAATAATAATAGTATATTATTAATAACAATTTGTTTTATTATTATTATTATTATTATTATTACTTTTTTTAAAAATAACAGCTATGCTGGTGATGAAAATAATAATATATTATTAATAATAATTTTTTTATTATTATTATTATTATTATTATTATTATTATTATTATTATTATTATTATTATTATTATTATTATTATTATTATTATTATATTATTGTTATTACTATCATTATTGCTGGTGTTTCCTTATCTGTCATTTTTACATTAACTTTAAACAAAGGAAAGATCTGTAATAATATTTTCCTTACCACACTCAAGGGAGGTTGTTACATCATCCTGGGATCAAACTTGATTGCCTCCAACTTCCCCCAGGAACTGCATGGTTTAGCGCTCGTCTTATGATTGTATATAATATATACATATTCTTTGGTTAATATACTCACTTTCCTTCTTTTAAATTGAACATATTATTTCCTGAAAATGTGCATATTTCTTTGTTAAAATGTACACATTGTTTTGTTAAAATGTACACATAGTTTTGTTAAAATGTGCACATTGTTTTGTTAAAATGTACACATAGTTTTGTTAAAATGTACACATAGTTTTGTTAAAATGTACACATAGTTTTGTTAAAATGTACACATAGTTTTGTTAAAATGTGTACATTGTTTTGTTAAAATGTACACATAGTTTTGTTAAAATGTGTACATTGTTTTGTTAAAATGTACACATTGTTTTGTTAAAATGTACACATGGTTTTGTTAAAATGTACACATTGTTTTGTTAAAATGTACACATAGTTTTGTTAAAATGTACACATAGTTTTGTTAAAATGTGTACATTGTTTTGTTAAAATGAACACATGGTTTTCCTTAAAATGTGTACATTGCTTAGTTAAAATGTACACATGGTTTTGTTAAAATGTGCACATTGTTTTGTTAAAATGTACACATTGTTTTGTTAAAATGTGCACATTGTTTTGTTAAAATGTACACATTGTTCTGTTAAAATGTGTACATTGTTTTGTTAAAATGTACACATTGTTTTGTTAAAATGTACACATGGTTTTGTTAAAATGTAACATTGTTAAAATGTACACATTGTTCTGTTAAAATGTGTACATTGTTTTGTTAAAATGTACACATTGTTTTGTTAAAATGTGTACATTGTTTTGTTAAAATATACACATTGTTTTGTTAAAATGTAACATTGTTAAAATGTACACATTGTTCTGTTAAAATGTGTACATTGTTTTGTTAAAATGTACACATTGTTTTGTTAAAATGTGTACATTGTTTTGTTAAAATGTACACATTGTTTTGTTAAAATGTACACATAGTTTTGTTAAAATGTACACATAGTTTTGTTAAAATGTGTACATTGTTTTGTTAAAATGTACACATTGTTTTGCTAAAATGTACACATTGTTTTGTTAAAATGTACACATTGTTTTGTTAAAATGTGTACATTTTTTTGTTAAAATGTACACATTTTTCTGTTAAAATGTGTACATTGTTTTGTTAAAATGTACACATTGTTCTGTTAAAATGTGTACATTGTTTTGTTAAAATGTACACATTGTTTTGTTAAAATGTACACATGGTTTTCGTTAAAATGTGTACATTGTTTTGTTAAAATGTGCACATTGTTTTGTTAAAATGTACACATTGTTCTGTTAAAATGTGTACATTGTTTTGTTAAAATGTGCACATTGTTTTGTTAAAATGTACACATAGTTTTGTTAAAATGTAACATTGTTAAAATGTACACATTGTTCTGTTAAAATGTGTATATTGTTTTGTTAAAATGTGTACATTGTTTTGTTAATATATACACATTGTTTTGTTAAAATGTGTACAT
>NC_069401.1:48520057-48527557 GCF_026875155.1 Cherax quadricarinatus | reverse complement strand
CGTTAGAACAGCAAAACGAAGAGTCATATCATTAATTCACTTTCGATATTGTGTCCTGAGAGTGGCTACTACCATACATCCCATCCCTGGGATGTATGTAACACCATGTGTTGGTTGCGCTAAAGTTTACGTGGGAGAAAAAGGGCAGGAACATAACATAAGAATGGAGGGACACTGCAACAGGCCTACTGGCCCAAACTTGACAGGTACTTCTCTAAGCCAGCCATTCCCATCCACACACTTGTCCAACATTTCCCCAAACCTTTGCGTGTGTTAAAGAATACAAACACGCCTGCGGTATTGATATCGACAAAGCTTGTGGTATAGAAATTGTCACGACCATTTAAACAAATGAAGCAAGGTCAACCTCCCAATTTTTAACTGAGCATCATCTACTCAGACGCCGTTGCCGAGGATAAACAGTTATTCGTCTTGGCAGTGCAGTTGTGTACAACATCTGGAGTGTTAGCCAAGCGGATTCTTACATAAATAACCCGGAGATGAAACTTATAATGACGTCTCGGTCCAAGTCCGACCGAAACGTCGTCACAAGTTTCGTTCTCCTATGTGTAGGTTATTTGTGCACTGTTCCAGTCACGGCATTGTGTCTTTATATTCTTTAAGCAGATTCTTGACAGCAAAGACACTGCAGTCAGGTTAAGACATTTATTAGTATTTTAAAATTACGTATTTATATAAATTTGTATTGTCAACATTTAAACAGGAGTCACATGATCCCAATTATTTACTTGCATCATGCAATATGACCCTTCCAGGATAACGTTATGTCCACTCTACAACCACTCAGTGTTACCAATGGTCAATTCTACATCAATCCAGGAGATGATTCATCAACGTCTCGGTCACAGTGTCACCACAACCTCACAAGTTCTACCATTGTGTGCACTCCACACCTCACTACAGTACATGTGTCACCAACACTCACTCAGGTTAGCTTCATTGTATTTTACAATACTACACCAGGTCACATGATCCACTCACTTGCTCTACAATCATCAGGCACCATGTGTCACTCACACCTCACTCAGGTCACCATGTGTCACTCACACCTCACTCAGGTCATCATTGTCACTCACACCTCACTCAGGTCATCATGTGTCACTCACACTCACTCAGGTCATCATGTGTCACTCACACCTCACTTAGGTCATCATGTGTCACTCACACCTCACTCAGGTCATCATGTGTCACTCACACCTCACTCAGGTCACCATGTGTCACTCACACCTCACTCAGGTCATCATGTGTCACTCACACCTCACTCAGGTCACATGTGTCACTCACACCTCACTCAGGTCATCATGTGTCACTCACACCTCACACAGGTCATCATGTGTCACTCACACCTCACTCAGGTCACCATGTGTCACTCACACCTCACTCAGGTCACCATGTGTCACTCACACCTCACTCAGGTCATCATGTGTCACTCACACCTCACTCAGGTCATCATGTGTCACTCACACCTCACTCAGGTCATCGTGTGTCACTCACACTTCACTCAGGTCACCATGTGTCACTCACACCTTACTCAGGTCACCATGTATCACTCACACCACTCAGGTCACCATGTGTCACTCATACTTTACTCAGGTCACCATGTGTCACTCATGCTGCACTCGAGTCACCATGTGCCACTCACACCTCACTCAGGTCACCATGTGTCACTCACACTTCACTCAGGTCAACATGTGCCATTCACACTTCACTCAGGTCACCATGTGTCACTCATACTTCACTCAGGTCACTATGTGTCACTCACACTTTACTCAGGTCACCATATGTCACACCTCACTCAGGTCGCCATGCGTCACTCACACCTCACTCAGGTCACCATGCGTCACTCACACCTCACTCAGGTCACCATGCGTCACTCACACTTCACTCAGGTCACCATGTGTCACTCATACTTCACTCAGGCCACCATGTGTCACTCACTTCACTCGAGTCACATGTGTCAGTCACACCTCACTCAGGTCACCATATGTCACACCTCATTGAGGTCAGTCACCATGCGTCACTCACATCTCACTGAGGTCACCATGCGTCACTTACACCTCACTCAGGTCACCATGCGTCACTCACATCTCAGGTCACAGGTCACTTCACCTCACTCAGGTCACCATGGTCACTCACACCTCACTCAGGTCACCATGCGTCACCATGTGTCACTCACACCTCACTCTGTATGTTAGAAGTGATCAGGGTCTCAGGACCGAAACGTTTTGTAATAAATATATTCTAGTGTTTGCTAACGTGTCTTTCGAAACCATTTTGTCTGTATCAGTTGTCAAGATTTATATATATATACAAGTTCTTCCTAACTTTATATGGATTGTTAAAGCACCTAGTGAGAGAGATACTGGATTTATAAAGCTATTGGTAAGCAAAACATTGGATTGACAAAGCTCATGGTGAGTGAAACAGTGGATTGACAAAGCTCTTGATGATCGAAACATTGGAATGGTAAAAGCCCCTGGTGAGCGAAACACTGCTATGATGAAGCACCTGCTGAGCCAAAGAATAGACTAATAAAGCACCTTGTGAGGAAAATGAATGCTAACAAAAGCTTCGTAACGTCTGCTGCAAATTATGCACAACTAGGTGAGCACAGGGACCTGAAACCAAGAGACAACCAAAAAAAAATAAAAAACAAAACAAAACATGAAATAACTCTTGATACCGATGTGGTAGTAGAAACAGCCAGAGAAAGGTAGAAAATGCATTTAAAGATCAATAAATCAGGGGCATGAGGAGGAGAGTGACAAGTTACTCGCATTTGTTAACTAACCTCATACAAAAATTATTATACGGCCAGCGGAGGAAAATAAGTTATCTCTGCAGAGAGAAATCGATGTACTGATAAATGTGAAAAAAGCCCAAATATCTATTAAGAATTTAGGAGTGCTGTCAGTGTGCGATGCTAAATCCATATATACACTGTGTGCAGGAAGGGTGTCGCACTAGTGTGTGTGTACATGAAGGTACTGTATAACCAATCAGTTGCCAAGAACTGTGTATGAGAATTCAGTAACTCAGTTACTAAACAGTGTATTTGAGAGAATAAGCATACACCTACCAACGAGTGTGTATATATTGCTTAATAATACTAATAATAAAAATAATAATAATAATAATAATAATAATAATAATAATAATAATAATAATAATAATAATAATAATATAACAATAATAATAATAATAATAATAATAATAATAATAATAATAATAATAATAATAATATTATTATTATTATTATTATTATTATTATTATTATTATTATTATTATTATTATTATTATTATTTTTTAATATATTCTCTAATTGACAATCTCGTCACCTGCCCTTAATCATACTATTTTAAAACGTCAACAAATGGGCAGGTAGGCTGGTGGGGAGAGGAACCAATATTCAGGTGATAACGATGGGCAAACGAACAAATGGGCAGGTAGGCTGGTGGGGAAAAGGGGCCAATGGCTAGGTGATAATGATGGTTATTTGGGCTAATAGGCAGGTGATAATGATGGGGAGAAGAGTGGGTGACCATAGAGCAAGTGGGTAAGTTTCCGAGGTTTTACAAGGGGAATCGTGCTTCTGGTTGTGGCATATGAGAGTAAGGTGAAGCGACTGATTGTTTTCAGAAGCGGTGAATATCCACTGTATGAAGGATCTCGAGGGATCTTTAAGTGGTGAAAGTGATGTGATGTATTGTGTGTGTGTGTGTTGTGTGTGTGTGTGTGTGTGTGTGTGTGTGTGACCTTGTTGAGGGGGTTGCAGGGTGGTTCGTTCATAGTCTGTGCCCCGTCTAGGTTGCGGGGTCGAGTCATTGCTACTGCCGTTCTCCTGATTGCTACTAGTCCCTGTCTCTCCATGAGCTTTATCATACCTCGCCTTAAAACTATGTATGGTTCCCGCCTCCAATACGTCACTTTCTAGGCTATTCCACGGCCTGACAACTCTATGACAGAAGAAATACTTCCTAAAATCCCTTTGATTCATCTGAGTCTTCAACTTCCAATTGTGACCCCTTGTTTCTGTGTCCCATCTCTGGAACATCCCGTCTTTGTCCACCTTGTCTATTATGTGCAGTATTTTATATGTCGTTATCATGTCCCCCCTATCTCTCCTGTCCTCCAGTGTCGTCAGGTTGATTTCCCTTAACCTCTCCTCGTAGGACATACCTCTTAGCTCTGGGACTAGTCTTGTTGCAAACCTTTGCACTTTCTCTAGTTTCTTTACGTGTTTGGCTAGGTGTGGGTTCCAAATTGGTGCCGCATACTCCAATATGGGCCTAACGTACACGGTGTACATGGTCCTGAACGATTCCTTATTAAGATGTCGGAATGCTGTTCTGAGGTTTGCCAGGCGCCCATATGCTGCAGCAGTAATTTGGTTGATGTGCGCTTCAGATGTGCCTGGTGTTATACTCACCCCAAGATCTTTTTCCTTGAGTGAGGTTTGTAGTCTCTGGCCCCCTAGACTGTACTCCGTCTGCGGTCTTCTTTGCCCTTCCCCAATCTTCATGACTTTGCACTTGGTGGGATTGAACTCCAGGTGCCAATTGCTGGACCAGGTCTGCAGCCTGTCCAGATCCCTTTGTAGTTCTGCCTGGTCTTCGATCGAGTGAATTCTTCTCATCAACTTCACGTCATCTGCAAACAGGGACACCTCAGAGTCTATTCCTTCCGTCATGTCATTCACAAATACCAGAAACAGCACTTGTCCTAGGACTGACCCCTGTGGGACCCCGCTGGTCACAGGTGCCCACTCTGACACCTCGCCACGTACCATGACTCGCTGCTGTCTTCCTGACAATTATTCCCTGATCCATTGTAGTGCTTTCCCTGTTATCCCTGCTTGGTCCTCCAGTTTTTGCACCAATCTCTTGTGTGGAACTGTGTCAAACGCTTTCTTGCAGTCCAAGAACATGCAATCCACCCACCCCTTTCTCTCTTGTCTTACTGCTGCCACCATGTCATAGAACTCCAGTAGGTTTGTGACACAGGATTTCCCGTCCCTGAAACCATGTTGGCTGCTGTTGATGAGATCATTCCTTTCTAGGTGTTCCACCACTCTTCTCTTGATAATCTTCTCCATGATTTTGCATACTATGCATGTCAGTGACACTGTTCTGTAGTTTAATGCTTCATGTCTGTCTCCTTTTTTAAAGATTGGGACTACATTTGCTGTCTTCCATGCCTCAGGCAATCTCCCTGTTTCGATAGATGTATTGAATATTGTTGTTAGGGGTACACATAGCGCCTCTGCTCCCTCTCTCAATACCCATGGGGAGATGTTATCTGGCCCCATTGCCTTTGAGGTATCTACCTCACTCAGAAGCCTCTTCACTTCTTCCTCGGTTGTGTGCACTGTGTCCAGCACATGGTGGTGTGCCCCACCTCTCCGTCTTTCTGGAGCCCCTTCTGTCTCCTCTGTGAACACTTCTTTGAATCTCTTGTTGAGTTCCTCACATACTTCACGGTCATTTCTTGTTGTCTCTCCTCCTTCCTTCCTTAGCTTGATTACATGGTCCTTGACTGTTGTTTTCCTCCTGATGTGGCTGTACAACAGTCAGATTTGGCTTTCGCTGCTATGTCATTTTCATATTGTCTTTGGGCCTCCCTTCTTATCTGTGCATATTCGTTTCTGGCTCTACGACTGCTCTCCTTATTCTCCTGGGTCCTTTGCCTTCTATATTTCTTCCATTCCCTAGCACACTTGGTTTTTGCCTCCCTGCACCTTTGGGTAAACCATGGGCTCATCCTGGCTTTTTCATTATTCCTGTTACCCTTGGGTACAAACCTCTCCTCAGCCTCCTTGCATTTTGTTGCTACATATTCCATCATCTCATTAACTGGCTTCCCTGCCAGTTCTCTGTCCCACTGAACCCTGTTCAGGAAGTTCCTCATTCCTGTGTAGTCCCCTTTCTTGTAGTTTGGCTTCATTCGTCTGGCCTTCCTGCTTCTCCCTCCTTGTGCTTACTGTGTATTCGAAGTTTTAAAACCACATGGTTCACTGGCCCCAAAGGGGGTCTTTCATATGTGATGTCCTCGATATCTGCACTACTCAAGGTGAATACTAAAGTCCAGCCTTGGTGGTTCATCCTCCCCCTTCTCTCTTTAGTGTCCCTTACGTGTTGGTACATGAATTTTTCCCAGTACAACCTCCATCATCTTAGCCCTCCATGTATTTTTTGGCCCATCGGGTCCAAGTTCTCCCAATCGATCTCCTTGTGGTTAAATTCACCATGATCAGGAGCTTTCCTGCATGCATGGCTTTCTGGCCACTCTAGCCGTGTGTCAACCATCGCTCTATTGCTCTCTTTCGTACTCTTGCCTTGGCCTCCGGCTGTTCTGTGGTGGGTTATACATCACTGCTATTACCATCTGGGACCTCCAGAGTGAAGTGTTCCCGCTATGTAATCGCTTTCTTCTCCGCTGTCTCCTCTCTCCAGCTCATCAAAATTCCAGCGATTTTTGATCCTCAATGCCACTCTTCCACCCCCCTGTTCCCTCTGTCTTTCCTCAGGATTTGGTATCCCGTTGGAAATATGGCATCTGTTATCATACCTGTAAGCTTGGTTTCTCTGAGAGCTATGATGTCCGGTGATGCCTCTTTGACTCTTTCATGCCACTCCTCCCACTTATTTGTTATTCCATCAGCGTTTGTGTACCATACCTTCAATTTCCTTTCCAACACTGTGGTTTGGGGGGCCTGTGAGGGTGGGAGACCTGGTAGCATACTGTGGGATTCTATAGCTCGGTGTTAGGTGGAGGCTGTGGGTATGGATTGTAGTGTGTGTTGGGATGGTGTGATAGGTTGTATGGTTCTGAGAATAGTTGTGTGTGTGCTTGCCCTTGCTGTCTGTTCTTGTGTGTGTGTGTGTGTGTGTGTGTGTGTGTGTGTGTGTGTGTGTGTGTGTGTGTGTGTGTGTGTGTGTGTGTGTGTGTGTGTGTGTTGGTGTGTGTGTGTGCGTGTGTGCTTGTGTGTGTTTTATCTGTTCATTCGTTCGGAGAATTTTAATGTTTGCAGTTGTTGTAGCACACACACTACCACCTCTTGGAGCCACGAGGTGGTAGTGTGTGTGCTCAGCATTAACTTTGTCGAAGGTGGCAGTTGTGGCAGCTTATTATTCTTTTTGACAGAACAAAGAAATGTTCCCGGTCACTTTGCTATCATTCTTTCATGACCTTTGCTATGGTTATTATATCCCTCTTCTTCTTCTTCTCTACCAATAAAGGAATTTTCATTATCTGCATCTCTCTTCCTATTTCAGTTTTTTTTTTTTTTTTAGCATATTGTACATATCTTTGACTTTGTGAAACACAGTATTACAGCTGCATGTTGGAATTATAATCTAACGCATGTTGTGATTATTTTTATAATTTTTTTAATTCTCACATATATGTGTGAATGAGTTTCTTACTACTAAATTCATGTAGTATTCCAGTGACAATTTTCTTTCTACAACTTCAGACAA